>JBBBDQ010002079.1:130000-192500 GCA_037127315.1 Ascarosepion bandense
CCTGAAAATACTGAAGATGTGAGGCGTAGCATTGAAGAGAACCCAACCACATCCACTCGAAGGCGTTCTTAAGAACTTGGCATTTCACGGAGTTCTCAGCAGCGCATTCAAAGAGACTTGCACATGTATCCCTACAAGGTTCAATTAGTGCAATCTTTACAACTAGCAGACTTTCAGAAACGACTAAATTACGCTGTCAGGTTTCAGAAAACTGCAAGAAATGACAATGAGTTTATTCACAAGTTAATCATGGGAGATGAGGCTCATTTCCATTTGAATGGGTATATCAATAAGCAGAATACCAGATTTTGGGGCACCGAAAATCCACGCCAAGTTCATGCGAGTCCAATGCACTCAGTAAAAGTCACAGTATGGTGTGGAGTAAGCTCAGAAAGGGTTATTGGGCCCTTCTTTGAAAATGCGAATGAAAATGCTGTAACTGTAACTGCTGAGAGATAGAGATATGCTAGTGAATTTGTTCAACCTCAATTAGCAAACATGCCAGGGTATTGGTAGCAACAAGATGGAGCAACTGCACATACAGCTAGAGCCACAATAGTTGTTAACTGCGATGTTTCAGGATCAAAAGATCTCTCGAAATTCCGATTTTGAATGGCCTCCACGTTCACCTGATTTGACAGCATCAGACTTTTGGCTTTGGGGGATATCTTAAAGACAAATGTACGCAAATAAGCCTCGAACCATCCAAGAACTTAAGGCAAACATACGACAGGAAATTCTTTCCTTACAACCTCCGATGTTAAGAACTGTCATGGAGAATAGCTTAGAAAGAGTTCGACATTGCGAAACCGAGAATGGAGGCTACTTAAGAGACATTATCTTTCGAAATTAAGTCAGAACAAATTTCCACACTCTAAACTGTGTAATAAAAAAAAGAATTAAATACACTCATTTAAGAAACAGTTGTTTCATTTTCAAACTCTAAAGTGATTTATGGGCCACCCTGTATTTCCTCAGTACCAATCCTGTGGTGCAGTGAATATCGGCTCGAAACAAGAAATTGGGGATCAGAGTTCGAATTCCAGTTGGATTGCTTTCTTTCACTCATGCACAAATACCCTTGGGAAAGTGTATTAATCCGTCTCCTCCCTCTAGTTATGGATTAAATAATAGGACTAATTGGGTTCTATAGCCTTTGTTGGCAACTAGTTTACCACAAAGTAACAGCAACCTACTGCGGGATAAACTTCTGCCCAGTCAGTCATGTCTCTTTCGAGACATGATTGCCCAAGCGTGTATCACGTATGGCACTTAACTGACTGAGTTTCTCCAACATATAGATGTACACCAGCAGTCAATAAATACAGAAGATACCTACTTTAAAAATTGTTTTAATTCCTATAAGTTCTTTGATGTGCCGTGTCCCTTCCTGTGAGTATCAGATTCTCCAAGCTCTTTCCTCATTACGTGTCCCAGAAACTTCGGCTGTTTCTTCCTCATAAGTTTCCTTTTAGTTTGCATCCTCTCCAAAATCTTATCACTGCTCACATTTTCTGTCCATGGTATCCTCAGAATCCTTCTGTAGAACCATATTTCAGTTGCTTCAAGTCTTTCCTTCATCTTTCATGAGATTGCCATATAAGAGGACAGATATCACATAACAGTACTCTTTCTTACCAATGAAACTCACATTAGACAAATGATGCCAGATTACTTTTGGGAAAAAAAAAAAATATCAAAGAATATTAGCGAGCACTGATTACCAGTCTAAGTAAGTGAATCCGAAAATAATGCCTACTCTTACATTGTCTTATGATATCGGAGAAATATAAATATTCCCATTTGTTTATATTTCCGAGATGAGGTAATATTTACAGTATTTACATTTTGCCATTTGTACGACGTTTCGGCCTTTGTACGCTCCGGCCTTCTTCAGGTGTTAGATAGAGAACTCATGACTTCCAATCGAAGCTTTACGCAAGAAATGAGGATAATATACCCCAGTGAGTGTAATAAAGGGTTCGGTTTGAAATTCCTACACCCTGAAAAAGGCCGGAGTGTACAACGGCCGAAAAGTCGTACAAATAGCAAGATAAGAACAATAGTCCGAATAAGGTAAATTCTATAAATATTCCCGTTAATAAACAATTTTTTTCTCTTTTTTTTTTATGCATTCTTACAGATACAAACTGAATGGCAATATAGAATAATGGCGTCTGATGATGCATGTTTTTTACTGAAAACCCCTATGTGAAAAGCCGCATCCATTATTCATCGATGAAATGCATTTCAGCAGTGATGCCTGTAACAAGCCACGTTTGGGACGATGAAAGATGAACGAAACGAACATTTCCTTGACAATTCCATAGTTAAAGAATATTGATCTAGCAAGACGAGCTTGTTAACCATTACACCATGTTGAAGCGCCCCAAAATTTCTTGATTACTGTAATCAAGTTCGTTGATTACAATGACAGCGCACCGAGGTGTATCTTTTCCGGGGAAGCGGACTTCTCCCGATTTAGTTATGCATATTCTCCCCCCGCCCAAGTATCCGGATCGCATCGATCTCAGAAACAGATCAAAGCCGAGCAATGTTTCATCTACAACCAAGACTTCAATCTTCATCGAGTCAAGCTCTAGCACCAACCCGATGGCACTAGAGATTCTCATTAGTGCCTCCGAGCAGCCAAAGTTACAAGGGCTACGCACTTTTGTTCATTTACGAGTACTTCGATGGCGGGTAGTGCGTCGTTCTTGACTTGCCCATGGAGGAGATTAGCGATAATATCTCTCTGAACAGTTTTTCTTCGCAATCAGACGCGATGTCTCCAACCTTGTTGCAACAAAAACATTTCACAGCGTGATCTGCACACCCGGTTATCTGCCCGCCCCTCCCCGAGCGTCCTTGTTTACAATGGCAAAGTGGTTGGGACCACAGCACTCGAAAAACTGTCATCCTGGCACATTCCAGAAAGAAGCTTCTCAGCGTGTGTTTATTGGATAGATACGGCAGCCGAGCCTTCAGGTTTTTGGCCATAATGGCTCTGGCCTGGGTGAGAAGTTGCTTCAAGGTCACAGAGCATCGTCCAAAACAGACTAAGAAGCCATCTAACGTCCTGTGGGAGCACAGACACGAATGCACCGCTCCGGTAACTCTCTACCAAACAATCGAGTCAAACACTGTAGCTAAGCCCAAAATTCAGTGATAGTTTCCCCTCCCAGTACGAAGTAGCCTCGCCATGAACTGATCAAACGCATTGAACGAGTCCGTTGCGTACGCGGTCATGAGGGCTTACTTTATCTGATCTTCGTCTGACATCTTGTTGATGGAGGAAAATCGATTTCTATAGTCTCCGCGCCGGCGCACACACAAATCCAAAGCACGTCCACCTGCCGAGATTGGTCGTTTTATATTTAATTCTAGCTGGCCGAAATTTGCACGTTACACGTTCGTAACTTATGAATTGCACCCACCAAGGACGCTCGTGCTTTTATTGTTGACTTCCGGTACTCGGCACGCATTCGTGCTCGTTTTGGATTCGAAGGTAGGCCACTATTAATCAGTTAACGTTTGTTTTTTTCCCCTTGCATATCCCACATGCCACTTGTTGCCTCTTTGAACGGCAGACTGTAGTCGGTTCAGCAGAACCCACAGACTGCTGCCTTTCAGTTTCGCTACACATCTACTCCTTAGTTGCCGGACGCATTCGATCCTCTTCAGGTCGTTAACATACCAACTCAACGTTCTCAATCCACTCCAACGACCATCACTGATTACTCATGCCAGGCTCTTAATAATAGCGAAGCTCAAACTGTTGCTCTAGACATCTCGAAAGCGTTTGACAGGGTTTTTGCATTCCGACCTTCTGTACAAGCTCCAGTGCTACGGCATTTCTGAATGATTGTTCGATTTAATCCTATCGAATAGTAAAATGAAGGTCTATTTGAACGAGCGAGCTTCCAGATCCTTACACACGAACGCGGGTGCCCCTGAAGGCTCTATCCTAGGTCCTACGCTGTTTCTGGTTTTCAATGATCTTCCTGATGACAGTTTTCAAGTAGGCATCTATGCAGATTACACCACTTACTCCAGTCTCAATAGGAAATTTGCCAAGGCCGACAAAGTAAACCTGGCTGCTGCTCTTGAAACGAACCTCCAATTAGTGGTCAACTTGGGCAAGAAATGGCTAGTAACCCTTCTATCATACTTTTAGCCCCTTACCACTTTTCCGCAACGGCTCTAACCAATGCTGAAGTGGTTAAGCATCTCACTCCTCATAACCTACTCACTGACAAACAATATAGCTTCCACTTTGCCAGGTCTACTGCTGATGTGTTAATGGCCATCAATGAATATGTATACCAGGTTGTTGATAATAATGACAAAGCTTGAATTGAGGCTCGAGATATCTCAAAAGCATTTTACAGGATTTGGCATGCAGGTCTTTTACGCAAGCTCCAGAGCTACGGTATTACTAGATGATTATTTAGTTGAATCAAATCGTTCCTATCAAATTGTGGAATGAAGGTTGTTTTGAACAATCATCCTTTCACGCGAACACGGGCATCCCTCAAGGCCCTACCTGAGGTCCTACGCTATTCCTGGTTTTCAATGATCTTCCTGACGAGTTTTCAAGTAGGCATCTATGCAGATGACACCATTTACTCCTGTATCGATAGGATATCACAAATGACAAAGTAAACCTGGCTGCTACTCTTAAAACGGACCTCCAATCAGTGATTAACCAGGGCAAGAAATGGCTTGTAAATGTTAATGCCTCTAAAACAAAACCGATCTTTAACCACCATAGAAAAACTTTCCTGACAGTCAAATTTTAGTGTGATTCTAGAAATAATGCATTTTTAGTGTTGCATACAAATGCAGCGGGTATATATTTTGATTGTCCGAATGATTGTAACCGACAAGTGAAAAAGAAATCAAACAATGGCTTCAAGATCAAAAGAGTAATTCTTCTTTGTTAGTTTAACTTTTTTATACTCAAGTGATTTACTGTTGTATCAGAGCAATATGACAATTCAGAAAGTGAGTTACTCAAACCAGAATTTTTTTTCATCGTCTGTCTTTCATTTTCCGTCTGGCTTTCTTTGTTAGCACCTGATGCCGTTTTCTGTTGCCTGCTTCAAAATCACATGAATTACCTTGTGAGAGTTCAAACATTTCAAACCATCGTTCGATATTTTCTTCATATGTTTTTTTTTTTTTGGCGGGTGTGTTTTTTGACGTCTTTTCTACGTATTTTCTATTCTGTATTCTCTTTTTTGTTTGATGCAGGTTTCCTTGAGAGTGAAACACTGCGTTACCTTGGTCTCACTTCTCAACTAACCTGATATGGAACGAATACATCTGCTCTATAACGGTATATATTTGTCCATGCATTCAATATTATTACCATATCAGGTCGGACGATTATGCTATTCATCTTTAGGTTCTCGACAAAATGTGGATCTGCAATGCAATCGTTTCTGACTAGGCTTATCGACTTTAGTCACTTCCTCACCAACGTGGCGCAAATTTTGTCTTTTCTACAAATATTTTTAATGAAACTGCTCGGATGAGCATCTTCGTCCCACACTTTTACCGTTGGACTAGATAAAATGTAACAGTCACTTCTACTCGAACACTTTTTTGCACTTCCCGCCTGTGGAACTCCTTTTACGTGCTTCCCCGATTGCAATAATCTCCAAAAATTTAAATGCACGTCAATTGAAGTCTTGAAGACCTTTCATCTTTTATCCTTTTAATACCTCCCCTACCCAATCTTTCCTCTCACTTAACCCCCCCACCCCACCACGCATTAGTGACGGTCTCACCTCGATTGAGGTGAGTTGTTTAAAATTATATATTACATAAAATGTGTGTGCATTATATATATATATATATATATATATATATATACACACACACACACACACACACATTACTGAATTAGAGCACTCTGGCTATTGAGCGTGTATACTGATAATATAAACGCAAAAATGTCTGCCTTCTACCGAGCGCCCATAGCCCAGAGGTAGAATCGCTGACTGACGCGAATTCGGTCGGGTTTCAATCCTAGGTTAAAAGCAATCAGTCAAACCATACTGATGAGCTGTGATACAGCGAAACAGATCTGTCTGCGGATGACATTATATATTTCAAAATTCTAACGGACAATTTACAAGACTTATTCCCTTATCCCTAACCCCCTACCAACATCCCACACACAACTCGCCAAATATAAGAAAAGAGGCCTTCCATTCCTTTCCACACCACCTGATGAGACATTGTAATTTCAATGTCGAAACAAAATATACACTTTGTAGTGGATAAAAATTTGTACATGTTCTAAAATATAATTTATAATAAATATTCACAGCTCTATATTATATATCGAGCACTGTTTTAAATAATGTATTGGACGTTGTAAATTTTTCTTCGTTCCTTATTCATCCGGATGGATATTAATATATAACTTATGATAATCTTTGATGCCAAGATTTTTTTCCAGTAGTTTTGATGAAAGATATTTTGGCAAGCAGGTTTTTTTATCCTAAAGTGCTCGATATCGAGGTAAAGATAGAGCAGAGAATTTGTCACTAACTGAGCAGGTTGATGCCGACTTCAAAGTTCCGTAAGAGCATCATTGTGATATCCTCATTTATGACATTCGGACCTGTTTAGTTCGATAATAGAGACATATCTATTTTTAATGTGATCCTTTTAAATTTTTTAATAGACTTAATGTTGATATTAAATTCATTAAAGAAATCGCTTCTCCATCCCCCATATTTTCCATCTTGAATTCGAGAGGATCCCCAAAAAGTACGTAACATGTACAGATTATTCAACGAAACAGGCTTGAATACAAGTTAAACTGTCCGAGGCAAATAAATACAATAGTGTTTCACTAATTAACTATTTTCAATAAATCCTTTTTTACTAAAGACGCCCCGGATAGTTGCTCTTCGCCATAACATTAAAACGAAACGAGTGTTTAAAAATAAATGATGGTTGATAATGTGTCATTTAATAAACAATACAACATATTACTGTTAATACTGGAGGGGATAGAAAAGCATCGTGAATAGTCATGAAAAGAAAACTAAAAACATATAGCGATTTGATTAATTAATATTCCTAAGACTTTACTTGCTTTTCTTCAATACAAACAATTCGTGAACAACCTCTGACGACATTCAAAAGATTCGAAGCTTACCAAGCGAAATGTTTAATGAAATTACATGATTTATTTGCTTCTTTGTTGATATTTATCCAGCAATAAAATAGTGAGGAGATTACATATATAAATATGTAAAAGTGATCTCAGTGCCACCTGATCTGCACACACACACACACACACATATATACATACATACATGCATATATATATATATATATATTACATCTATAGCACGAATGTTCATTATAAGCACCAGATTATTGCAGAGTGCATGAAACCCAGAGTATTTTTTTTAATCGTTTCATCCCAAGTAAGGCGGTACCGCCACTGATGCGCAGGGGGCTGCATAAGAGTAAAAATTTAGACAATAGGAGAGTGAAGAGAAAGACGGACCAATTACAGGGTGTGTCCGAGAAAGGGCAAAAGAAAAATGGAAACAGGTGTGAAGAGAGTTGTGAAGGTAGAGAGAAAGGAAAATGAGATATACAGGGTGATGTAGAAAGAACCGAAGTCAAGTGGATAAGAGGTGGGTATTGACATTGCATTTAAATTCCTGGAGGTTGTAGCCATCAGTAAAGCAAGTATATGGAAGAGAGTTCCACAGGCGGGAAGTGCGAGAAAAGCTGCTTGAGTATTATTTTCGGCTGCATTTGGTTGATCTAACTGTAAGTGGGTGGGACCTTGTTGCCAGTCTGGTTGTACGAGTAAATTAATATGGCAGGGGCACCAGTCTTAAGTTCGGAGCAGAAGCCATGAAAATATTTGTTAAATAAACAGAGGGAAGCCACGTCCTGCCAGTGAGAAAGTGGCTGGAGTCGAGCTGCCAAGCCGGGACCAATCACATTACAGATTCTCCTTTGGAGCCTCCGAGATGAACAGCGGGTGTGCCTGACCATATATATGACAGCAGTATTCCATGCACGGACGGATGGTTGATTTGTATATGTGCAAGATGGATTCAGGCGGAAAAAAAGACTTCCTGGTCCGACACAGTGACCCAACCTTCCTAGCAGAGAATTTAGCTATTGACTCAATGTAACGATTCCACTTGAGGTTGGAAGATAATGAGGCAGAGGAGGCACAGCGTATTGCTTTCGCTTGGTCCATGCTTTGGGTGGGGTGGGGCAGAATAGACTGCCTGTGATAGTTGACAGATAGCAATCGTGATATATACATAGGATAATATGCATATTTATTAAAATATACTTTATAGCTCTGTTATATTACATCGAGCACTGTTTTATCGCCACCGGAAAACTGTGTGTATGTATATATATATATATATATATATATATATATATATATATATTATAATCATGTGGCCCCAAGCAAGGCATTTTACTGCCACTGTTGTGCAGGGGGTTACATAGGAGGAATGTTATGAGAAAGGGCGACAGGTTACAGAGGGTGTCAGAGAGTAGGAGAAGGAAGAGAATACTGATGAGTGGGGTGGACGGAGAAAAAGGCATGAGAGAAAGGATGTAAGTTAGTGAGACAGGAGGTGACTACTGACTTTACATTTGAATTCTTGAAGATTGTATACGGAAGGGAATTCCACAGGCGGGAAGTGCGAGAAGAGCTGATGGAATAGAATTTGCGTTTACAATTTATCGGTTTCACACTAAAAGTGTGTGACCTAGTTGCTAATCTTGTTTCTCGAGGAAATTCATATATAGGGGGGGTACCAGTGAGCTAGGTTCATCGGAGCAGAAGCCGTGAAAGTATTTGTAGAAGAGACACAGAGAAGCCCCACTGCGTCGGTGAGAAAGCGACTATAAATAGTTTTTTTTTTCAGTGGTTCTACTGATAAAATGTATTTTGGCAAAGTTTTATTCATTTTAAAGTGCTCGATATCGGGATGGAGATAAAGCGTTGATAGGTACAAAGAGTTTATCACTTTAGCTGAGCAGATTCATGCAGACTTCGTATTTTCGTAAGGACACCGTTATAATGTTCTCACACGTCAGTCCTGGTTGACTGTTTGCACTTACATATATTTTAGTGTGTGCGTGCGTACAGTTATGTACAGAAATTAAGGGGTAAATAAAAAAATAATGTAGTGTAAGAAAAAAAAGCTAGTCTTTCTTCTGGAGGTGCATTTAAATAATAAAGATGTTAGCAATTACTAAAATACCTTCTTTAAATAAGAATCTGCTAGAATGACGTCAGAGGGTTAGTAAAAAAAAAAAAATGGGGCGATTCATTTAACTTTGGGTGGGAGTGGAGTAAGTTACAACCCAACAGTAATTAATTTGGGATTCATTTCGGGACCGAAATGTGATAGAGAATTTTCATTTGCACCATTCATAATACACGGGAAAAGAGACTTGACGTTCTCTCTCCCACCCAAAGTTCCTTTAAAGTGGAAAAAAATAATACAACCGCTGAAATAATTCTGAAGTATTGGAAATCTAAGAATCAAGACCACCTGAACATTATTGCCTAAATAAGGTATTGAGATTACTTTCTTTAATTATCGCAAAACACTAATTACGCGAGTGAAACAGTAATTAGCAAACTGAGTATCTTATCAATATTAAGAAAACTTGAACCCCAATTGTTAAAAATTTAGACTCAACCAAAGTTAAGAGAATCTCCTTTTACTAAGGAGAAGTCTGTGTTTTAGGAAAAAGTCTGTCTTCAAGGAACTTTGTTGACGCCAAAGAATGAAGCAAGGACTCTGGCCGAGCTATCGTAGAGAACTGTTTCTGAGCTGTTTGACTTGCTATTCGTGCTACAGAAAATAAGATTGAATATGAAAATATGATGACACCAAAACCACCAGAACCAACCACCAAAAACAACACCAAAACCACAACAACCAACCACCAAAAACAACACCAAAACCACAACAACCAACCACCAAAAACAACAACCAACCACCAAAAACGCAACCACCAAAAACACAACAACCAACCACCAAACCCGCATCTACCCGAAACTATTTATGATATAAGATGTGAGAAATGTCGAAAGTTATGTGAAAAGTTTCGTTTCTGTTCATCGCAGTGTTGAAGTTCATGCTGGTGTATTCGCCAATTATATTATCGGCCTCTAACCAGCATGCGGCACTTCAAGGAAATTAAGTACTTATTAGTGAATAAATTTCTTGTTTTAGTAAAACTACTTGTATGTTTCCTCGTCATTACCACAATCTTGGCGTGGGTAATTCAGTTGCTCATTTTAACCCCGAAGCACCAGCCACTATACAACCAAACCAGCAACTCCTGCCTAAAGTTAAATTAATTTTGTTTAAAATTATAACTGCTAGCCGGTAAGCCCTTTTTCTGCTTAGCTCACAGACCAAAGCACTCAAATCAAAGCTGAAATTCTGAACTCGTCTCGTATTCATCTTAACACGCGTGTCTTTAGCGAACAACAAAAACAAAGGAAATGGTCTTGTGATTTCTAGTAAAAGCACTAGCCTCAAAATATTTGTTAAAAAAAAAAAAAAAAAAAAAATCATCGTGAAAACTAAGTTTCATAATAGAAGATATGTAATTTACACCTTTTAGAAAAACTTAAAACACTTAAATAGCTAATTTACTAAATGAAAGTGAATTGATAATTACATACATAGAAAAAAATCTGCTCAAATACATTGAGCCAGATTCTATGTTAGCTTTTGACATTATTATTATCGCATTGTTTCCCCACTAAAATAAGAAACAAGTAATCTTTCTTGGCCCATAGGCACAAAACGTATAACATCTAGCCAAAAAATATTAATTTTTGGCTAATTTAACTTAAAGATTTTATTACTTGTCAATGTCACGTTTAACACATCACACTATTAGTCCAGAAATTAGGGCCCAATCGGATTATTAGTTTACAAATTACAGTTATTTAAGCGAAGCTACTGTTGCAAATTTTTAAAACAATGGAAAAATCTGAGTTTTGTGTGTTGATAAAACATTGCTTGATGGGAAAAATACTGTTCAAGCAAAGCAATGGTTTGATAAGTTATTCGGATTCTGCTTCGTCGGAAGCAACGGTTAAGAGGTGGTACTTCGTCGGAAGCAACGGTTAAGAGGTGGTACTTCGTCGGAAGCAACGGTTAAGAGGTGGTACTTCGTCGGAAGCAACGGTTAAGAGGTGGTATGCTGATTTTAAACGTAGTCGTACAAACACAAATGCTGCTAAACGCTCAGGTCGCCCAAAATAGGCAGTTGTCCCGGAAAACACCAAAAAATCCACAAACTCGTTTCGGCCGATCGTCAATTGAAGCTGTGTGAGATAGCAAAGGAGTTGAACCTAACTGAAGGCAGTGTATTCACCACTTTGCATGAACATTTGTCAATGAAAAAACTGTGTTCAAAAATGTGTGCCGCGTTTGCTCGCAACTATTTCAACGCAACGAAGTTTTTTCGTAAATATGTGACAATGACGCAAGCCTCCGTATTTTGGGATGCGCAATATATTTTGTGCATCGATTACTGTGAAAAAAGCAGAACCAGCAATAATGAATATTATATAGCTTTATTGGTACGTTTAAAAAGAAAGTAAAAAAACGGCCACAAATGAAGAGTGATCTTTCACCAAGACAAGACAACGCATAGTGTTACAAGTCAATCGCAACGATGGCAAAACTACATGAATTGCACTTCGAATTGCTTCCGCATCCACCTTAACCCCCAGATCTGACCCCAGCGATTACTGGCTATTCGTAGACCTCAAAAATTTGGCTTCAACGAAGAAGTGATATCGGAAACTGAGGCGTATTTTGAGGCCAAAGACAAATCGTTCTCTTAAAAAAAAAACAAAAAACACCGAATTGTTAGAGAAGCGTTGGAAACAGTGTATCAACCTAAAAGGAGACTATGGTCATTAAAAAGTAGAATTTTGCCTAAAAGTTGTTTTATTAGTCAGGCTCGGGGTTTGAGTGATGCGTTAAGTTCAAATCAAATTATACAACACACAATAGAAGAACCAGAAATTAACGGTCAGTTCATATTAGGCACCTGGTGATTGCATAGTGCATGAACCTCCGAGACGTGCTCTGGATGTAGGATAATATGTATATATTAATTAATACATACTGAATAGCTGTTATATTACATCGACCATTGTTACTTATACCAGAAAATGTGTGTGTGCGTATAGATTAGGTTGAGGTTTGTCATCTAGTCGATTGCCGTTACATTCAACATACCTACTCAAGAGTTTCGTAGGCGGATTTTCCCCGTCCACCTTTCAGGAGTCTTTTCAAATTTTGCTGCATCGATATCCAGCAATTTATTACAAGTATGCTTGCCTGAAATACCTATCAGTATTCCACTGACAGTCAACAATTTTCACTTCAGTCTTCCCAATCGTTACTATATTTAACAAGTCAGTCATTTGTCATATTGATACACGCTTGTGTGATCATGTCTCGAAAGAAATTCCCCACTCCTATCGGACCCAAACTGTATCGCAATTCAAACCATAGCTAGAGGGAGAAGAGATGGATTAATTCTTTTGCCCAAGGGTATTTGTGCCTAAGTGAATGAAACTCTTTAAGAGAGATCCTTAACACCTAACAAAACATGTCCAATAAATTACTGCATTTTGCCGCCTTTAAAAAGAGTAAGATTTTTGCAAAGAAAGTGGTCAAATACAGTCCTCATTTTTGTTGTTATCACAACGTTTCGACTGTTGTGGCCGCGGGCCTTCATCGGGTGTTTGTCTTTCCAGACAAGCCAGAAGACTTTCGAATTGTCTCGAGGGCTCTCCTGGAACCGATAGATGTTTTCATTGATAAACCTGGTGAAACTATCTTTAGATATCTACATCTGTAAAAGAAATGGCAATTGGCTTGACATAAGTAACAAGTTTTATAGACAGATCCATTGGTGTATTACTTTGGTTCCTTATGAATTCGATAATTTGTGGGATGACATTTTTAATATTAGTTATATGCATATGATCGTCTTCGCTGTTACCTGGACCAACATAAACCGGTATGTTGAAAATAGTCTACAGAATAACATCTCATTCCAGAAATTTTAAAACACTTAACGGTGCCGGTATAGTATGTGGCCTACGAAAGTCTGTCACTGGTATAGTATAGGTAACACCCATTTCCGGTATCTAAATTTTAAATTGAATTTTAAAGAAAAGTTTTGTTTTTAGTTTTAATTGGTTTAAAGAAAACTTCAAGAGAAAAAAAAATTCAATTTACAATTTTTCTGCCTTTTTCAAGCGATCGACATATTTCGTAAACAAAAAAAAAATTCTCGGCTTAACAAAAAAAAAAAAATCTGTGATGCATTATTTTTGGAAAAATTAGCAAATTTGTTAACTTTATCTGATTCACAAGTATTACTTGTAGTATGAAATTTAATTCAACTTTGACCTTTTCACCGTACGTGTTGACTGATGCGAAGTAAGATGTGTATGGCGATCACAAGTGAAAAATTGCACAAATTTTTCCCCGTATGGGGAAGAAACCCTGAAACACATGAACTTTTAATTTACACATAGAAATTACCATTAAAAAAAAAAAAAAAAAAAAAAAAAAAAAAAAAGGCAGGCAGGCACAACTATTAAACTTTAATTTCCGAAACTTTATAAATTATAAAAAAAACTTAAATTTCATTAAGCGAAACAATTTTTTTCTTCAGACTATGTCCTTAATATTTACTCAAGCAATTAAAAGCTTATCAAATCAATGTCGTTAGTTATGTTGCATTTTTTAAATTTTATTATTGAGAGCAGATTTTCGGAAATAAAAGGCAATTTTTCCGAAAAATAGTTGATTTACATTCCCCAATAAGTCATGCGTTTAACTAATAAAACCAATTTTAGCAACAAAATTTAATTTCTTAAAATATCATGAATTTACGTGGAGGGTAGGGGGATTTTTTAAAAAAATAATTTCATTCATTTTTGAGTAAGTCCTGAATGTTTCACTATCATTAAAATCCGACAATTATTTGATTTTTGTGAGAATTTCCAAATCAGTGTGTGTGTGTCATCGGGAAATTAAATAAAAAGAAACAAAATAAAATTGAGTTAATGTAATACTACATTTTCCATTGTACGCTCTCATAACGATTTACGAAAAATCAAACGCTAACTAAAATCAATTTTTTTTTTTTTTTTACTAAAGGTTCGGGCGTTTTAGAAGAGGTTACATTATTATTATTTTTAATTAAAAAAACTGATTTTTCCTTTTAATAATATAAACATTTTGATGGAAAAAAAAAAATTAAGTTTGGGTCCTTATTCTTTTTATTAAATTCATACTATGCTGTTTTTCCAGCGATTTAGTGGATGGACCTAGTATGTGGCCCACCTTTAAAAAGCATAAGCATAATTGTCTGGTAAGAGAAAAACAATTTTCAATAAATAGCCGAATGCATAAATATATCTCTAAATTACTGAAAGGCCACATTTAAACCGGGTAGGCCACATATCAGCACCCACTTATTATAAGTGGGTGCCGACATAGTATGTATCTGCGAAACTTTTTCTTATAAGTGACTTAAGAAAACGTTTCGCAGATACATCGCTCGTCTGGATAAGATATTTATTTAGTAAATATTTACTGAATTTATTAACGCTAAATAGAAAGTAGTAATTATTGACGCCAAACAAATTTAAAGAAACGTTAGATAGTAAAACCCTAGTTTGAGAAAGTAAAATAAAAGTTTATACTTTTTTTTGTATCGAACATGTTTTAAGTTTTAGTGTCAATAGTTAGTGAGTTTTATGTAATGCTTGTTGACAAGTTCAATAGATTAAGAAGAGGCTTGCGAGCAGTCTAACATGAAGTCCGATAGGTAAGAAACTTGTTCACGCGCAGGTTGCGTGTTCGAGCTCACTCACTCAATCTAAGCTTTGTACCGACAATATCAAAAACTTGCCAATTCTTTAGCCAAGAAAGAAGGTATGAAAAAAAAAACAAAAAAACTTAAATTTTAAAATATTTGACGACACAAGAACAAACTCCGAAACAGATTTTTATTTGAATTTTATTGCCATCAAGCCGAGAGGCAGACAAGACAGTCTTAAGTACGACACTTCAATTATTTTAAAACTCATTTCAGCGCTTAAGGTAATAAATTATTGCTGGTCAGTGGGCAGTTTAGTCATCCTGCTTAGAATGCAAGTATAATACGCGCTAGAAAGATTGTGTTATTGGGAGAATCGGCACTTGTGTGTGATTAGTAAAATTTTTTTTTTTTTTGCAAAATTGACTATAAATTACTTCCAATAAATCGATGAAAAACAGCATAGTATGAATGGATAAAAAAAAAAAAAAAAAAAAAATTTAAAAAGGCAGACCTGAAGGAGACTACCACCACCTTTTAAATTTTTGTTTTTTCATTGACTTTTTTCAGTTCAATCTTATCGATTACTCAACTTTCTTATACACAAAAAGAAAAAAAATTGGAAAAAATTCAATATCTCAACAATTTTAGTTGGGGGGGGGGAAATCAGTTTTTCGTACAACGTTATAGTAGTAAATCGATCCTGTGCAATTAACTTTTTTGTTTGCACATATTCAACAACTGAATCCTTTGCGAAATTTTTGAATAAAGCCATTCTTGGAGTTTCCGAGGAAGATGCCATCGCAAGAACTGAAGAAAACGAAGACAAGAGCAACAACTCGTCTCCCCTCCCCCCCAAAAAAAGCAAGCCCAACGAGAGTTGTTCCAAAATGGAGGATCTATTTACTATAACGTTGTATGAGAAACTGAACCCTCCTAAAATTGTTTAACTTGAAATTTTTTCATTTTTTTTTTGATAATCGCAAACTTTATGTAATAACCGATAGGACTGCGCTGAAAAAAAGTCAAAAAAAAAAAAAAAAAAAAAAAAAAAAAAAAAAAAAAAAAAAAAAAATGCCTTCGTATTTTTATAATAATGTTTAACTTTTGTGTACTAAAAAGATTTTGTATGGAAATTCAAATATGTACGTTAAAAAGGCCATGCCTTTTAGGGTTTCGACCTCTTACAGAAATAAAAAATTGTACAATTATGTCGCCATACACTTATCTCTCATCTGTCAATACATTTCAAATTCAGTGGAAAGGCTAGAAATAAATACTTGCGCAAATCCGATTAACCTTAAATTTGCTAATTTTCTAAAAATTTGTTACAGATGTATATTTTTAAATTTTAAAACCCACAGTTAACTTGTTTACAGATGTGTCGATCGCTCAAATATGGCCGATGAAATGAAAGATTTAAAAAAGTCAATTTTAAATCAATATAGTTTCTGTTTGAAATACACCCTATTTTTTTTGCTTATTGGAAATAGTAAAACTAATCATTTAGCTTTCAATTGAAACTAAAAGATTCAAGGAAACTTATTTTTTAAAAATAAACTTTGAAATTTATCGAAAACGATCAAAACTAATATAAAGGGATTCTATTTCGATATTTTCTTTGAGAAATTTCATAACTGGCAAAATTTGGCAGATTTCCAAAGTTTCTCATATTCTACCCATGTCAAAGTTGAGTGTTCAAACCTATGTGAAAGCCACTATTTTTAATACCGATTTCAAATTGCTTAGAAGATGTGTTATATTCGATATAATGCTACGCGAAAATTTCTAGAAATAACAGATAATGTTGATCTATATATGGAAAGGACATAATTCGCAGGGTCTCCTACTTTTTGACGTAATTTAATTTGTTAATGGAAAAAACAAAGCGGTGTAATAATGACAGAATTAGTGACAAATTTGAAGACTCCCAAGAAATCTTTTTTTAGAAATTAGTTAAGATACTGATATATATATATATATATATATATATATATATATATATATATATATATATATATATATATATATATATGTATATGTGTGTGTGTGTGTGTGTGTTTTATAGGCTTAATTTGGCTTCGATTAGACTGATCGTCATTCGTGGTCGAGAGGTCTAAGACGCGCCAGATCACATGGTGGCTTCCCCAATGTGGATAGAGGTCGCAGGTTCGAATCCTGCTTAATGACATTTGCGTAATAAAAAAAAAATTAATCGTAAATAATCAGGCCGGTAGAAGTTAGTATATGATACGGTTTGATTAAAAACAGAATATCTACTTAAATATTAGTATCGATCTAAAATAATGTTCAAACATATATATATATATCGTGTGTACACACTGATTATATACAACACGTTAAAATTTCCCTTCTGATGCCATGCGCCTATGGCTTAGGGAGTAGCGACTCCGACTGACACTAAATCGGTCGAGTTTCGGTCCCGGCCAGAAGCAAGTGGATGTGTTTAGCCACACTGATGTTTTTAATATTCTAAAATAATAATATACTAAGCAAATGATTTGTGGCAAGGTACATTATCTTCCGATTGATGTAAGGGTTGATGTCGACGAAGGCGTGTTCATGCGAATTTTTCATCGCAGATAATTTAGTCATAGAATTTTGTTCTCTTGTCGCAATAAAAGACGAAAATAATTTTAAAATATAGGTTCGGTTTATATACAAAACAGTGGATAAATTCAGTTATCGTCCGGTTCACACGCCTCCGGTCTTTTGAACAGGTGTAGAAGTTTATTCATTGTTTCCTCTTAAGTAGCACTTATTTTTGTATGAAGTGAGTGGATGGTTTCTTTTCTTGCGGTAACAGCGAAGATTTCGTTAGAATAATAATTTACAAATTAAATATAAAATCTTAGTGTTCACTTGAAGCGTAGGGGGCTGGTTAATGTTTCTTTGATTCGGCCTTGTGTCAGACTTAACCGAACTCCCTACAGGTTACAGGATTTATGCAGCATTTATTAGCAGAAGATTGGTTGGTAACAGGTTGTATGTGGAATAGTGTAAGAATACAAATATACATTTTGCATGTTTAAATAGAATAACAAGAATTCGTAGAAATTAATGTGCAATTGGAAAGTTTAGGGTATCAAGAGCTGTAGAAAATGTCCGTAGTAGTAATTGTAGGTAGTTGAAATGTCCGCAGAAGTTTAAAGTTCATGGTTGTGTAGTAGCAGAATGTAAAGTCTTTGTTCCTTCCTCTTTTTTAGTAGGTCGCGACAGATTGAGAGAAAGATAAGGAAAATAAAGGAGTGGTATTTAACACGTGTCCATTTTGTCGTTGTGTTGTTCTCTTTAGCGGTGTAGCAGAATGTAAAGTCTTTGTTCCTCTTTTTTAGTAGGTCGCGACAGATTGAGAGAAAGATAAGGAAAATAAAGGAGTGGTATTTAACACGTGTCCATTTTGTCGTTGTGTTGTTCTCTTTAGCGGTGTGGTGTGATAATGAAGTAAAGAACGTTGAAAAAAAAGAGGGCGAATGAAACTGACGTGCCCTGCGCCCGGGTCGACTTCTTGAATTTTCTTTCGTTACATTGCCGAGAGGTCATCAACTAATCGCTCACATGTCGACTATCTTTTGACAGGGTAGCGTCGTGGCTTAAATAGTTAAACTTCTCATGATACCTACTCCAGCGACCTTTTCACATCCAGGCATGAAAATTTATAAATTTGAATTTTATAATCCAATCAGCATTCAGAATTAGCTTTTCGCACTGACTTGGGAATTTTTCTTAGTTGGGTTTTTCCAAAATGTTTGTTGTTGTTTAATTTCTTATCCCTACACACAAAAAATTTTATGTTTAAAGCATTCAAAACTATTACAATTTATTTTTGTTGTAAGTCCTAAATAACAAAGAAAATGTAGACATTCACTTTCAGATAAGTTTTAATCCAATTCTAGAGTCATCGCTTTCTAAAACTGAACATTATCGAAGAGTGTAGGTAGTAAAAAGCAGTGTCATTGGAAAATAGTCCCTCTCAAATCAGTCTTAACGCGGAGTACGTTCATCCATCGTTGCCATATGTCCAGTTTAAGTAGGAAAGTAGTCATAAAATGGCTTCAAAAGAATCAGCTTATACTCTTGTCCCGTTAACCATGTGTTGTTGCCAGATAGAAAATGAAATTAGCCCTTGCGAGACAGATGCCCTTTTCAATTTCATACCAGTCGCTCCCGCAGACAGATCAGATACGTGCATGCAATGTTGAACGCAGTGTGTGACGGACAGAGAATCAGATTTTCTTTTAAAATATAGACTAGATTTTATTCCACCTCAGACTTCGCCGATTTCCATCATACTGTGTGGGTGTGGCCGCAAAACTATCACCCGAAATGTGGTCCTTACCATATGATAGATATGTTTGACAATTTTTGTCTTTATTTTCACCAGAAATTAAAGCTAAAATACGATGTTTATAACGGCTCATGATTAAACATAATAGACATTCATTGTCTCTTATATTTAACAGCATATGTTTAGAAAATTATCTGCTGCCACGATACAATGAAGTTACATGACGCCGCAACATTAAATGATCCCAACACCAAGAAATTTCAATGGAACCTCATTAAACGACAAATAAACACAGCCAAAGAGGAATTAAATAATCAACAGTTAAATTGTACGTATTAAAAGAAATCTATGTGCCCTGTCCTTTCAGGGCGTAGGCGATCATGGCTTTCCACAGCTCCCTATCCCTTGTGGCTATTAGCACGCTTTCTGTTAAACCATGCAACCCCCGTTCCGTCATCCACTGCTTTTCCCTATCTTTTTTCCTCCATGTGGCCTGTTATTATCAGGTTCTTCAAGCCCTCCTTCCTCATTGTCTGTACCAGGAACTTTAACTGTCTTTCTGATGCTCAGTATTAATTTCATTTTCGTTTCCATCCTTTCCAAAACCTCATCATTGCTCACATGCTCAATCCATGATATCCGCAGCATCCTTCTGTAGAACCACATTTCACTTGCTTCAATTTTTCCTTCATCTTCGATGAGATTGTCCAGCATTCACTGCCATATTGAAGGACGACAGCACCTAGCAATCCAGTACTCTCTTCCTAGTTTCTAACGAAAATGTCCTGTTTCTTAAGACTTTACTCAACTTCTGGAATGCTTCCTTCGCCATGCCAATTCGCCTTCGGATCTGTGTCGCACTTTCCGTCTTCTGTTAGAACACTTTTCAGGTATTTAAATTTTTTATACCTGCTTGATTTTAGTATCCCCCACCTGTATTTAGCATTTTTGGCTGCTTTTTTTGGCTGATGACCATGCATTCAGTTTTCTTGCAGTTTATTTGTAGTCCTTATCATTCTCTTCAACTACCTTATGTAGAAGTTCTTAAGGAAATATTTGATTATTTAATACAATAAATAGAAAAAAGATGAACCTCAATGTCATCCAAAAATAAGCTAAACAAATTATATAAAGAAAAAATACTTTCACCAAACATCAATGACAACTTCATTAACCTATCGGATTACCAACTCACTCTAGATGAAATGGAATTCCTTAATCTCGAACCAAATTTTCATGTTACACAGAAACCTAATTCAATGCTTAAACAAATGCAAATTGAAGTTTTATACTAACAAATACTTCTATTGGAACAAGACAATCACAGGTAGGCTTAAAAGAATAACTCAAAACTGGATCAATAAAACACCGTTACCATAAAAATCATAAATACACTTCTAATAAAAGCAGTCACAAAATGTATTGTTATCCGACGTGCTAATAAAACAAATGTATTTGATATTTTAAGCAAATGAGTACCACTCCAAGTTACAGGCCATTTTGGACGATCAAATTTCAAAATCTAATACCACTTCCAAACTTAAACATATCAATAAACTTATTACTGCTTCCAATGCTGAAACAGGGCCTTATAAACTTCAAATGATTATATGTGACTATCAGACTGGCTACCTTTATGGAAATGTATAATAAAGAAAATCCCCTTCGACCTATCATTTCACAAATACCCATACCAATATATAACTTTGCCAAAACCATGAAATTAATTACTCCCTACCTCCCAAGTAAATATGGTATTAAAACAAATGAAGTTATACAAATTCTCCATACTGAAAAACCTAAACATCCAAATAATCACATCTTTGGGTATCCAAAAATTTATTCACTAATGTTCCTGTTCATGAAACGATTGATATTAGCTGTGATGTATACAATCTCATCTAATCAATCAATATTAAACCCACTATTTTAAGTATTAGCATGCACCACTCAAGTACCTTTTCATGACCCTATCAAAGTAATATTTATATTCAAATAGATAGTATTGTGATGGGATCTCCTTTAGGCCCCTTTTCTATTATAATGGCACATTCAGAAAATAAAATATTTAATGACACTAATAAACCCCCTATAAAGGGAAGATACACAGATGACATTTTCGTTTTAGTTAAAAATATTGTTCTAACTACACAACTTAAAAACAAATTTGAAAGTCACTCCGTCCTGAAATTCACATTAGAACTTAAAATGTCATTCCTTCACGTATTTATTTATCCTAGCACTGATTTTTACTTCTCTATATCGGAAAACAACTAACAAACTAGTGTCTAAAGTATAATAGTGAATCCCCCCCCCAACCATATAACTTAGCCGTTATAAAAAAAAAATAAAAATAAAAAAAATAAAAACGGAATCGAACGCACACAAATGATATCTGGCTTTCGGCCATATCTCGTTGAATACACCGGTTCTCACTCGATCACCAAAGTTAAGCAGCGTTGAGCCTGGTCAGTACTTAGATGGGTGACCGCTTGGGAATATCAGGTGCTGTAAGCGTTTAGTGACGGATGTGCGTTGTGGTGCAGTGAATGTCGGCTCGGAAAGAGAAATCGGTGAGCCGAGTTCGAATTCCATTTGAATACCCTGCATTCACTTAAGCACTGTACCCTTGGGAAAGTTATTAATCCGTCCCTTCAGTTATGGGTTAAATAACAGGGTAGGACTTGGGGACCCTGCCCTTAAAAAAATAAATCCCAATGAATCTTGATACTCGAAAAGAAAGAAGTATTACTAGACACAAAACTTATATAAAAACAAATTGTTGAAAGAAAAAGGAATTACCAGCAATAAAAAAAATGACCCGCCGAGGTTGATATGTCATAAAACGAAACAAATGATATCTTCTCCCAAAGCAATATTCTATGGAAAAACAAAAACAAAAAAAAACTTGTTAACAACGGATTTCCTAACGCCGTCATTGATAAAATTAAGTTCCAGATACATTTTAATAGTATCTATAACAAAATTGGTAAGTGTACGTCAAAATAAACATAACACTATTAACTTATACTATTGCAACCAAATGCATAGCAGTTACCAACAAAACATATACAAAAATGTTAAACCCATTAAAACAATTTAAGATCATATATTATGAAAACTTTAAGACAAAAAAAAATTTAAAAAAATAATTTAAAACCTCAGATTCTAATAACCCTTCAACCACAACTAAATCCTCTACAGAAAACCAATGTAGTGTATCAACATACATGCCCGTTCAGAGATTGTATCTCCGATATTAATCAACCCACTATATATATATATTGGTTTTACAGCAACCACACTCTCCCGTAGAGTTACGTGCCACCTTTCTGATCATAGTTCTATTAGACAAAATTTCTTCGAAAACAACTTAGCCATGTACGTAATATTAGACAGATTTTAGTCGGCAACACAATACTCACACATACATACGGTAAAAATAATCTTCAGATATTGGAGGCCATTTTTAAAAAAATTTTATAATCGTATCGCCCCAAGCAAAGTATTATACTGCCACTGTTGTGCATGGGTTTACATAGGAGCAAAGTTATGAGAAAGAGTGACAGAATACAGGGGATGTCAGGAACCGGGTAAAAGAGAGGAGAATACTGCAGAAATGAGATGAGAGCATGAGAGAGAGAGGATGCAAGTTAGTGAGATAGGAAATGACTATTGACTTTACATTTAAATTCTTGGAGAATTTTAGCTGTCGGAGAAGCAAGTAAATGGAAAGGAATTCCACAGGCGGGAAGTGCGAGAAAAGCTACTGGAGTAGATTCACAGGAAAAGGGTAGGATCTAGTTGCTAATCTTGTGGATTAGAGTAAATTCGTATATAGGTGGCATCAGTGAGTCAAGTTCATCGGAGCAGAAGCCGTTAAAGTACTTGTAGAAGAGACACAGGAAAGCCACACTGCACCGGTGAGAAAGTGACTGTATCCGAGTTGCCAAGTCGAGATCGATCACATTAGATTCTCCGTTGGATTTAAAAAAAAAAAAAAAACAGGTGGATAGCAGGAGCACCCAACCAGATATGGCAGCAGTATTTAAGGCACGGGTGGATGGTAGATTTGCATATGTGCAGGATTGTTTCAGACGGGAAAAACTTCCTGCCCCTGCACAGAGAACCGACCTTCTTGGCAGCGGATTTAGCTATGGAAAAATCAAAGCAACCCACACAAAATCTCATTGATATCTAGTCACAACTCATTACATTTAGTCATATGGTCCTGTTAATATTTCAGGTTACGTGGTATGACGTCATCGAATCGCATTACTAATTTACGACCTGCGTCTGCTATTCGGTGACATAGCAATGTTTTATGTCAACACAAGAGAATGTTATATTTGATGGCAGATATTTTTTTTGATAATGTGCCTACAACCAATCTGAAGATTGGTCATGTGAGCCGAAAGTATAGAACAAACGTATTTTTAAAAAAATCCAAGTGTTAAATTTTTGTCTATTTTCTGGTGAAAATAAAGACAAAACACCATGTTTAGAACGGCTTATGATTAAATATAACATTGTCCGAGATATATACACACACACACAAAGTAAAGTATACCTAGTGAGCCAGACAGACCTACCTAGGTTTCACCTAAAGGGATCGTCAGGGAAAGCTGGCTCTTTTTAAAAACCATTTTTCCCTTCTTCGTAGGTTTTTCGACACGAGTATGTGTATGTATATATATATATATATATATATATATATATATATATATAAATAAAACATTCTATATTGAAAAAGTGTTTAAAACAACCGACAAACCGGAGATTTACACAGGTACGAATTTATCACTTATTTGTATAGAAGACCCACCAGTAAGAACTTTTAACTATAATGCCCAAAAAGAAATTAGCAATAATAAACTTAAAGCCCATCAAGATTCTTCCTCCTCTTAAAGAATATTTTTGAGCGAACTAAAACAGTCAACTATTTTCCAAACTACATCACTGACAAAATGAATTTCTTACAAAAAAAAAAAAAAATAAAAAAATAAAATAAAATAAAATAAAATAAAATAAAATACATGAGACTAGTATTAAAAATAACACACAAGAGAATATTTTATTGCACGTTAATTATAAACAAGACGAATTTTCTATAAAAAAAAAAAAAAAAAAAAAAAAAAATTAAACACATTTCTGCCGTAATTCTTCAACATGTAAAATATTATAGAAAACAGCAAAACTTGCTTTTAATAACAATGAACCCATCAAACCTAAACTTGCGATGACTAATATAGTGTATGACTTTCACTGCCCTGTACAAGATTGTTTCTTGTCATAAATCAATCACCCATGTTGGCCATATTGCCAGTTCTGGGTAGACGCCTTACATGCCATCTATCTAGCAACACTAATAGAGTACTAAAAATATTTATTAACCCATAACTTATAGAAACCATTAAGACAAAAATTTGGTTGAAAGCATAAAGTTACTATTTAAATCACAATATCAAAAGGCACTTCACTATAAGAGAGGCGCTATATATTAAACAATTTTCTCCTGCCATGAACTGGAAAAATGGAGTTTTGAAACAAACAAAAAAATTACAGTCAAAAAACACCGGAAAATAACATCCTTGAAAATGGCCTGTGAAGAGGCTGAAAGCGCATGGAAAGTCGAAAATTATAGCACATTTTTTACATTCCTTATCTTCAGCAAAGAGGAAACTTAAGAATACTGGGAAAATTAAATAAAAATAAATAAAATCTGCCTTGTCTGTCGTTTTTTATGAAACATGTTTAAATGAAAGATTGCTCCCAAACATATCCACTCAACTACACATGTCACACACATATATATATATATATATATATATATATATATACACACACACACACACACACACACACGAGTGAGTATAGAATGAAGAAAGAAAAAATTTTCCGTCCAAAACATTAATTTAAAACAGTGCTCGATATATGATGTATAGAGCTGTGAATATTTATTATAAATTATGTTTTAGAACATGTACATAATTTCTTCTATATATGTCCTCTTCCCTACAATAATATGATATGATTGTAGGGAAGATGACATACAGAAGAAATTATGTACATGTTCTAAAACAATATATATATATTATTTACTGTATATACGTCATGGGCAATTTATTTTTATTTAAAAAATTTTATTTCTAAAAAAAAAAAAAAAAAAAAAACCCTTCTATAGCACTAATTTGGTACTCTGCACTTCCCTGACCGCAATCAAATTTAAAATGTAAATTATTTGTTCATTTTAAGTACATTGATTAGAAAATACAAACATTGATAAACGTTCCCGCAAGAAGACGGGGGGGGGGTGTCAAAAGGACAGTTTCTTCCTCCTCATCGTGACATTTTATTTTTTTTCTTAAACAACCTTCACTCTTTGGTAGTGACGACGCAATTGCCTGAAAAGACAAACTGCATAGCATTATGTTAAAATCACTCAATAAGTCCCGGGCTTAACTAATAAAAACATCTAGGAAATCACCAACCGTTTATCCCCCTAGAAGGAGACCGATTCCGACGCTTCTAACAACTCCATGCCTTTTTTGTAGAACGATTTGTTTTCAAAATACTCCTCAGTTTCCGATATCACTTTTTCATTACAGTTAAATTTCTTTCCCTGGAGCATTCTTTTGAGGTCTGCAAACAGCCAGTAGTTGCTGGGGGCCAAATCTGGAGAATAGGGTGGATGCTGAAGCAATTTGAAGTGCAATTCATGTACTTTTGCCATCGTTGCGATCGACATAACAGTGCTTTTTTCTTCATTTGTAGCCGTTTTTTTCGCAATTTCTTTCTTCAAACGCACTAATAATGCTATTGATGGTTCTTAAGGTAAAGATGAACAAAATACTTTGCGTATCTCGAAATACGGAGGCCAAAACCTTGCCTGCTGATGTTTACGTCTTTGTTCGCTTTGGACGGCTTTCACCTGCTGCTGTCTACTCAACTGACTGCCGATTTGACTTCGGAGTGAAGTGGCAGATCCATGTTTCATCCATTGTTACCTATTCACGCAAAAAAACTCCTTGTTGCGTTCAAACGGTTGCAAACAACGCTGTTTTGATCGATTGTGAGCAAACGCGACACCCATTTTGAACCCAGCTTTCTCATTGACAAATGTTCATGCAAAATGGTTAATACACTGCCTTCTGATATGTTCAATTCCTCTGCTATCTCACGCAACTTCAATTTACGATCGGCCAAAACGAGTTAGTGGATTTTTTTTTCGGCTGTTTTCCGGAACAACTACCGATTTTGGGTGACCTGAGCGTTCAGCATCATTTGTGTCCGTACAACCGCGTTTAAAGTCAGTATATCACCTGTTAACCATTGTTTCCGACGGAGCAGAGTCCGAATAACACTTATAAAGCCATTTCTTTGCTTGAACAGCATCCCTCCTCCACCATTAGAAAGCATTGCTTGGGCTCAATCGGGTTATTAGTTTATAAATTAGTTATTTGTCATTGGCATTTGAATGTGAGTACATAAAAATCATGAATTTTTATTTGTGGCGCCATCTATATGTCAGGCCCGGGACTTATTGAGTGATGAGTTAAAAACAAAATTGTTTTATCATCAAAATGTTTATGCTATTATTAAGAGGAAAGATCAAATCCTGTCATTTTAGGAGAAAAAAAAAAAATTAATCCTTTCTAACTCGTTCAAAATTTCAGTGTTTTCCGTCAGCGATTTACGCCATTTTTTTTCTTTTTTTTTTTAAATCGTATCACCCCGAGCAAGGCGGTAACGCCACTGATGTGCAGGGAGCTACGTAATAGTGAAAAGAGAAAGCCGGAAACCACATCCTAAACAGAGAACAAGGGACGAGCCTCTTAATCTGTTCAATAGACGTGGGTGGAGTGTGAACCGGGCGATAGATAGATGTGACAAAGAAAAAAAACGACAATTTGAAAATCAACTGATTTTAATGAAACTTTCAGGACTTATTCACAAATGAGTGAAATGTATGCAATTATTTTTAGATGTTTTTTTTTCTTTACACATCTGCTACACCTACACTCCAATAATTTGCATATAACCTCTAGAAATGCATTATCTATACCAATTTTTTATATTAGTTAAACGCAGGACTCATTGGGGAATGTAAATTATATACTTTTCTTTTTAAATAAGAGCATTTTTTTAAAAATCTGCTCCGAACAAAGTCAAAAATGCATTAAAAGCTACGCTATTTTTAATTGATTTTATAAATCATAATTTTAGGATATATTCTGAAGAAAAAAAAAATCGATGAATGAGTTTTTATAACGATTGATTTTCTTTTTTTGTTAAAGTTTCAAACAATTTTTTCCAGTTACTCAATATGTTCAGTTATTGATTAAAAAAGACGATTTACAAATCGAAAATTCCAAAGATCAATACAAATAACTTAAAATTAAGATTTTAAAAGATAGTTTCTAAGCTTTTTTTATTTTATTTAAGTTAAGCTGCACATTTTTTTACTATGGAAACTTACAAGATTACATGTTTCAAGGGTTGTTCCCCTTACGAAATGTTAAACTGGGTTATGTCAATATTTTTGGTCACCATACTTCCAGACAGATTGATAACAAGTGCTGTCACCGCCTGCTAGAAAAGTCAACGAGTCAGACTGCGAATAAGAAATACTTTATTCCAAATTTCATGCCATGAACAAGTAATATTCGTTTCAAATTAGATTAACTTTAAATTTACTAATTTTACAAAAATAACGAGTGAGAGATGTATATTTTATTTGAGAGATAGAAAGCTTATCTTCTACTGGACTAAAGGGCATTAATTTTTGCACTACCCAACCAAGCTATCGAACTCAATGGCTAAGAATCCATATTTTCAACATCTCTTTAATCCATTAACTGATAGTAGTTATCTAACCACTGAAATCGGACTGAAAGAACAATATGTCCCCGGAGATACAGTAAAAGGTTCGTTCTGAAAATTCTATGAAAGTTAACGAGAAAGTTCTACCTAGAATTGAAGGTAGATTAGATACGTTGTTCCCAGAATGAAATATTGATGCCAATTACACGTTTAGCGTCCGTTTAATTTATAAGAAACGAATAATTTTAATTTGAGTTTTAGATCCTTAAAAATAGAGAAAATTCTCATGGAAAAAATTTCATCCGATATATCGAAAAATTTGTTTTGGAAATATTTATCAAAGAAACTTTCACGGGTGGATAGAGAAACAAAAATAGGCTTTTAACTATAGATTCTGAGAAAAGTCCCGGAAATTCAACTGATCAAATAGATTTTGTCTATCAATTCATAGCAAATAAAAGTTTCTCAACGCAAATGTTAAGTCAAGAAATTATTAAATTGAAATTTTTTAAATTTTTGGTATCATTTTAAAAACAGTTTTATTGACTTGCTTTGCAACAACTTCAACACTCAGAAATATTTTTAAAAAATAGTGTTATTCATATTTAATAATGTATTTGAGGTACTTACAAGATTTTTTTGTTTTATAATTGACAAAAATAAAATCGGTTTTAGACTTGTTTATCGCCGGGGGGGGGGGGGGGGCAAATGTAAACCCAAAACTTAGCGCACCCAAGTTACCCACCTTTTTTGTAACCGCAAAGTTCAGCCCAACCGGAGTGCAATGGAAAGGTCCGGCTTTGGGAGAATTTAGCAAATAAATTCATATATATATATATATGTGTGTGTGTGTGTCCGTTTTATTTTGAGGGTGAATTTACACAAAAGAATTGATGAAATTTAAAACGATGTCTTAATCGATGAGCAGAATTAAAGATTTTTGCGGGATTATAAAGATTCTTACAATCTAAAATTGTTCTTTGCCTTCAAATAACCTGCTAAGGCTGGATAAACCGTAAAAAAATGGAATCAATCAAAATTTCAGTCGAGGGAAGGGATCATTTAAAGAAAAAAAAAGGGACCGTTGATACATTTTGGCTAATATTTGAAAAAAAATCAAATTGTATTTTATTGAACGATTTACTTGGGCGTTGCATGAGCATGACACACAAAAAAAAATCTAACTTAATTAGAAACGAGAGGAGAATCCAGAAACAGAAATTATCATTAACATTATTTTGTATGTGGGCTGAGCGATACCGTTAATTCTGATGTACGTGAAGGGTTTCTGAAAAAGCCGATTAAGTTTAAATATCTGGTAAGATTTGGGGGAAATGGATCATTAAGAATTTTTCAGCACATTTCTAAGAAAAACCGTGACATGAAAGCTCTTGGTTTAAAATATTAAAAAAAAAAATCGTACGCTAAAATTGCTAAGATTTACGACCGTATAATTTATTACTGCATACCATTATAATTGTTTTTTATCATTAGCAATGCTGATAATCTCTTATTGCGGCTAGTTTATGACTAGCTATCATATCTATTCAAATAATCTCTCAACCTTTTTCTTAGTACTAAACAGTACCAGGAATTCACCGGAGGTTTTTAAAACATTGCCCTTGAGCAAGAAATATACGATGACTACAACACAAATCAAAGACTTCAGTAACTACCAGGTGCGTATTTATTAATAGAAAGTTTTGATTCGAAGATTTTAATTTTTGTGTTAGTGACTTATGAGATATTTTGTTTAATTCATCCTAAAATAAAAAAAAAAGTATATTTACTAAAGTTCATACCAAACACTGCCAGAGCGAGACTCTCCCATTGACCTCCAGCTAGATTGGCCTTTGCGATTGCTCAAAAAGGTGGGTGACTCGGGTGAGTTATTTCTAAGTGTTGGGTTTGCATTGAAAATCAATAAACAAGCCAAAAAGTTTTGGTTTTTTTTTTTAAATTGCGAAAAAAATTCCTTATTCTAAACTGTGCCAAATTTAACAGAAAAAGGTTTCACAAATTTAACCAAATATTGTGTGGTGTGCGTTCTCAAAACGGAAGTCGATTAAACTATTTTCTCCGTTTGATGCAATAGTTTCTGGTACATGGCTATATATATATATATATATATATATATATATATATATATATTTTAATTCAGATACTTCAATCCAAGGGAAAAAAGCAGGAAGGTAAATTCCAAAAAACCCGATCCTAATTAATATTAAAAAATGATACAGGAAGAGAGCTCCATGTAATAAAATATTACAGAGCAAATATATATTAAAAAAGGATTAATTCAAAGATGTTTAATGGCCATTTCGATATGAAGATCCCCACGGGGAACGACACATCACCTCAGCAACAGAAAAAAAAAAAAAAAAAAAAAAAAAAAAAAAAAAAAAAAACAAAAGGGTTTCTGAAATTTTTTTTTCTGTTGCTGAGGTGATGTGTCGTTCCCCGTGGGGATCTTCATATCGAAATGGCCATTAAACATCTTTGAATTAATCCTTTTTTAATATATATATATATATATATATATATATATATAGTTAGTTAGTTGGCGTTATTATGTACATAGGATCATTTCAGCCAAGACATTATCAAAGGTACTCGTTGGCAGAATTTTTAATGATAAACAGGACACAAATATATTACTTGTAGAAGGGAAGTTGGGACTCGTTTAAAATTATATATATATATATATATATATATATATATACATACACACACATATACACCCACAGAGTCCTTTTTTCCATTTTATTGCTCTTGTGAAACTACGTCTACACCCTCCTTACATTTTAATCTTGATTAAAATCTTGTTTTTAATCGATTTCGTAAGTACATAATGACGTCAACTATCTAAATCCATTTGTTTTTTCTGCGGGTACAAATCTTTTGTGTATATATATATATATATATATATAGCGTGCGTGATAAAGCAGGAATATACTAAAGTTTTTCTTATAACGACTTTCCGAAATCCCACATTTAACCCTGACCTTGTGTCTTATTATATAAAGTTTGATTGCAGCCATACAAGGTAGGAACACCCAGCGAGAAAGGATGGATCACTTTACAGTTTTCTTCGCCCAAAATATAAGGGAATTAGATATATAGCCGACAGGCATTTACTTATCAAGTTGAATTTGGCGCAGAGGGTGCATCGGTATGAGTCAGTAGTTAGCGAACAATGTTATTACTACAGAGACCTGAATTTGACCCTCACTTGGGGAAACACCTGTAGCCGTACACCCAAACAAAACTAAATGAATAGTTAACATAGCATTGAAAGTGACATTGTCGTGATTTCTGCAAAGAAGTTTTAAAAATAAATATGTTACGGTAAAAAGATCAACTAGTAGGCCATGTTTGTTTTGTATTATATATATATATATATATATTTATTAGTAAGGGTAAATTTTCGTATTAAGTCCCGCTGCTAATTCCCTTCAAATTTATCCAACGTAGATTTATATTTGTGCAAATGTGTCTGCCGAAGTCGAATCGAGTGCATTTAAAAAAAAAAACAAAAAAAAAAAAAAACCGAACCTTTTTAAGAAAAATTTTAATTTTAAAGAAAACACGCAACTTTCTCTTACAATTGTGCACAGAAAAACAAAATTGGCGCATTAATACCATAATCGTAAGTAAACAGGTCAGTCAGTCGAGTGCCATACGTGATACACGCTTGGGCGATCATGTCTCGACAGAGACATGACTGACTGGGCAGAAGATTATCCCACAGTAGGTTGCCATTGCTTTCTGCGGTAGACTGGTTGCCAACCAAGGCTATAGAACCCAATCTGTCCTGCTATTTAACCCATAACTGGAAGGAAGAGACGGATTAATACCTTTCCCAAGGGTATTTGCGCGTAAATGAATACAATGGATTCTACTGGAATTCGAACTCGGCTCCCCGGTTTCTCGTTCCGAGCCGATATCCATTGTACCACAACGCACATACGTGTCGAAAAACCTAAGTATCTACAAAGAAGGGAAAAAATGGTTTAAAGAAAAAAAAACTAAGTACATAAGCATCAGTTAAAAGAGCTCAGACCGAGTCAGCACGTAGCCCAAAGAAAAAAACCCCGACACGAGCAATCAACTAACAAAAAAACGCTCAATATTTAGGTAGAGCGGAATAAATAAAGAATACCTAGAGAGCCAGATAACCTACCTAGGTTTCACCTAGATGGATCGTCAGGGAAAGCTGGCTCTCCCTGACGATCCGTTTAGGTGAAACCTAGGTAGGTTGTCTGGCTCTCTAGGTATTCTTTATGTGTATATTATATAAATCCCACTCAAAACATTTTGGAAAGACAAGCAAGGAAACATTTTCTGCAAAGAAAAAAAAAAATTGACGCGTAAAACTTTAACGTTACCGAAAAAAAACAAAAAAACACCTATGTTGAAAATTCTCAAAATGCAGCAATTGTGAGGCGAAAAAAAAAACATACTAACACTTTTTAATAACTTTCATAAATGTGAGACTAAAACCGTTGCTATAAAGTTATGAGAAATTTTTTTTTTAAATAAAATTCTTTCAATTAAAAATTAACATTCAAAGCCATAGATTTAGTTGAAAATAGTAACATTCAGAACATTTAACTTCCAGAATTCGGATCTATCGACCAATTTTTAATAGACCCTAAAAATTGACATTTTCCTTTCTTTGTAAAAAAAAAAAAAAAAAAAAAAAAAAAAAAAAAAAAAAAAAAAAAAACTGTACTGGAGCAAGAGGTTATGAATATATATATATATATATATATATATATAGCTTATTTAATAAATAAAAATTTAATTACCTGTCAGATGCAGAATCCATGTCCAAAGGTATGTAATTGCCGTACGCATCTTATAGCTTTAAGTGATTAAGGAATGGCGACAAACAGGCAAGGAGTTCATTAATCTTAAGCAACAATAGTAGTAGTAGGAGGAAGAGAAGAATAAAAAGCTATAGTAGGAGGAGGGGTTTTGTTAGGAGAGATGGTGGAAGTAGTAATTGTTGTGGTAGTAGTCATTGAGGTGATGGTGGAAGTAATAAGAAGGGTCATGAAATAAGCGTCTAGGATCAGAAGGTAAAAACTAAATATTTAGTTAGTTAACGAAACAGAATGAAATAAAATCGATAAAAAGTTAAAATTCACGAAAGGAATTAAAAATGATAAATTTTCGTTTTAAATCCCGTCGCTTTTCCCCTTCAAATTTATCCAAAATAGCATTATCTCTGTGCAAATGTATATGCTGAACTCAAATCAAGTGTTAGTTATTGAAGAAACTTACCTTTTTTTTTTTAAAATCTAAATGTCCATTAAAAAAACGAACTATATCTTGCACTTTTTCTCCCGTAACTCTCACGAAGTCATGTAATTAACTGCAGAATGACGTACTGCGTAATGCAACTAATTTTGGCAAATTTTTGCTCGATTTTTCTTCATTTACTGATACTTCCGGCGATGTACTTCCGGTAATGAAAGTAATGCGCTATTGTATTTCTACGCTTATTACTCTCAAAACAGGAAGTACATCGCCGGAAGTTTAAGTAAAGGATGAAATTCGACCAAAATTGCTGCCTACATAGAACGTCATTCTGCAGTTAATTACATGACTTCGTGAGAGTTACGGGAGAGAAAAAGTGCGAGATATAGTTCGTTTTTTTATGGACTTTCAAAGCAAAAAAGGTAGGTTTCTTCAATAACTAATTGTTGATTTGAGTTCAGCATATACATTTGCACAGAAATAATGCTATTTTGGATAAATTTGAAGGGGGAAAAGCCGTCGGTACCTAAACTAAAAATTAACCTTAAAAATTATCAACACAAATAAAAATTTGGAGAAAAAAAGGCCTAAATGTTTTTGTCTTCCATTGAATCTATAGAAGATCAAGTTTTGTCTCCGTTGTCAGATGTCATATATTAACGGTGATTTTCTAAGCGTAGCTTAGATGTGGCACTATCCTGAAACTGTGCTAGAACATGTAGTGAGTTCGATCCTCACTGGGAACCCCATACTTTCAGCCTTGTGCATATCTAAGCGGCGCTTAGTAAATTAACTATCCTGAAACTGCGGCAAGCATTGAGGATCGTGTTCCCTGCTCAGTCATAATTGATCTCGCGAGACAAGCTTGCTGACCATTACACTACGTCGAAGTGTGTCGGTTATAATGTATCGAAAATATTTTCATTTTCCAACCTCACCAAAGTTTCTGAATGTACCTTGAATGTACCTGAATGTACCTGAATGTACCTTGAAGCTTTTTATCCGAGCTCTTGCTTATGCCATATCACGTTCAAACATCGATTTTTGTTCGATTACGAAGTTAAGCAAAGTTGGGCTGGGTCAGTACTTAGTACTAACAGGAGGTGGAAAGTGCGACACAGAGATCCAAAGGCAAATTGGTATGACGAAGGACGCGTTCTAGAAGCTGAGTAAAGTACTAAGACACAGGAAAATTTCGCTGGAAACAAAGAAGAGAATGCTAGATTGTTATGTGGTGTCAGTTTTTCAATACAGCAGTGAATATTGGACAATATCATCGAAGATGAGGAAAAAACTTGAAGCAGCGGTAATGTGGTTTTACAGAAGGATGCTGCGGATATCATGGACCGAACATGTGAGCAATGATGAGGTTTTCGAAAGAATGGCACCAGGAAGAGACAACTGAAGTTCCTGGGACATGCAATGAGGAAGGAGGTCTTGGAGAATCTGATACTGACAGGCCAGATAGAAAGAAAACGAGACAGAGGAAGGCAGCGGATAATATATTTGAAGGGCCTAATCAGGTGGATGACGGAACAGGGGTTGCGTGGAGTAATAGGAGAAAACATTAAGAACCACCAGGGATAGGGAGACGTGGAGAACCATGATCGCCTACGTCCTGAAAGGATAGGGCACATAGAAGATTAGGTGTGATACGAGGCCAAAAGTAGAAAGAACTCAGTGCGGATCGAACTCACAACACTGTAAAAAAGTTGTCATTAATCTAGCAATTGTATCACGTCGAAGTGCTCAAATGATTTTCTAAGAGAAGCTTAGAGGTGGTACAAGGCCGAAGGTTTGGAGCATCCAATGAGTATCATATTTCTTATTCAGTCGTAACTGATCTAACGAGACAATCTTGCTAAACATTATAGAATGTCGAAATGCCCATATACACACACATATATATATATAAACATTTTAACAATTTCACTCTAAACAAGGCGATAAAGCCACTAAGTCTCCAGAAGTTACTGAGAATAAATGAAACTAAGTAATCATTACTGATAATAAAAAGAGCTGGATTTTAGGAGACAGAAGATGATGGACTGTATTTAAATTTTTGAAGGTCAAAGGTGAATGGAATGTAAGGAGCTGGAAGAGAGTTCCACATGCGAATAGTGCGAGAGAAAAAAAACTATTAGAATAGAAAATACGGTTGCCCATAGAAATTGAAATATTGAGATGATGAGACCGTCACGCTGTCAGTCTAGCACTGCGCTTAAATTTGTAAAGTCGGGGTACCAAAGAGAAACATTCATCAGAACATTTGCTATTTACAGAAGGTGCAAAAAAAAAAGTTACGTTATGGAAGTGGAAGAAGCCGAAATACCAGTTCAGGACCGATAACATTGCAGATTCTTTTATCTCGCTTTCTCTCATGATATATATAGATATATATATGATAAGCTGTGATACAGCGAAACGGGATTGTATGTGGATGACTAATATATTATGCTCTCATTACGATTGAGCTCTCTGGAGAAGAAAATTTTAAAAACAGTTTCCACTTCGGCTATAATGCGTGACTCTTCAGAAATGAATTGAGTTCTCGCGGTGACTGGCGTCTGTATACACTGCTTACATACAAGACGTTAAAATTTCCCTTCTCTGACCCCATGCGCCGATGGCTTAGGGAGTAGAGACTCCGACTGACACCAAATCGGTCGATTCTCGATCCCGGCCAGAAGCAAGTGGATATGTCTAGCCACACTGATGAACTGTGATACAGCGAAATGGGCTTGTATGTAGATGACTAATATATATATATATATATATATATATATATATATACACGCCAGTAGTTAGAGTGTTCAAATTCATTATTGAATGAACGATGCGTAAATGGTAGAGTAGCTACTAACCTTTTCAAAGTCTCCCATCCTTCCAGAGTGCTCAAACAGGGTGTGAGAACGTATACGCTCTCACACCCTGATTGAGCATTCTGAAAGAATGGTAGACTTTGAAAAACAGTAGCTACTCTAGCATCTACGCACCGCTCATTCAGTAATGAGTTAGAGCATTCTGACTATTGGACGTGTATAATGATAATATACACGCTAAAAAGTCTACCTCCTTCTATCGAGCGCCCATAGCTCAGAGGAAGAATCGTCGACTGACGCCAATTCGGTCGGGTTTCAATCCTGGGTTAAAAAGCAATCGGAGTATAACCGTACTGATGAGTTGTGATACAGCGAAACAGATCTGTCTGCGGATGACTATATATATATATATATATATATTACTGTAAATTTTCTTATATATTTGCAGCAAGAAAAAATTTACAGTAATTTTTAGTAACACAGTTTTGCAGTTATTGTTTGTTACCACAACTCACACCCTCGGAAGGAGATTGAAAGTACTTGGGTACCTTGAGAAATGAATGATAATAACATCTGTCAACGTTACAGCTCATTTCTGACATCTTTCGATTGTAATACGCGAAAGATTATCCGTGAGTATGACACAATTTTTGTAATTTATTTAATCTGACATGTCTAAAAGAAAATTTGTTACTTAAATACTAATATATATATATATATATATATATATATATATATATATAAGTGTGTGCGAAATTCAAAGACAATAAATGTTTAATTTTTTTTATAATCATTCTTGTGCCTGTATAAGAAGCTATTCGTTTGTCCATAATCTCAATTGGAATAGATAGATCTATCGCCCGGTTCACACTCCACCCATGTCTATTGAACAGGTTAAGAGGCTCATCCCTTGTTCCCTGTTTAGGATGTGGTTTCCGGCTTTCTCTTTTCCGATCTTTTCACTATTACGTAGCCCCCTGTACATCAGTGGCGTTACCGCCTTGTTCGGGGTGATACGATTAAAAAAAAAAATTAACATTTATTGGAGACAAAAACTGTTAATTTAATATTTATGAACAGGCACACTTTGACGTTTATTTAACAAATTTTACATTTGTTTATGACACAAGGCCTAAAAGTGGGGGGGGGGACTTGGGAAGGTCTTCCATTATCTATCTTATATCTAGCTAACCCGATTCATGACCCAAACATACGTTACAAGTTTTCGCAATCACCACAAGAATTTATCCATCAACACTGAAACTGCCATGTACCAAAATACTAGACACACGAGACAGGTTGTGAGTGAGTTTATGGGATAAAGTGATGATTATATAAGGTTCTTGACAAAAGCTAAAGGTCTGCAGTGTAATCGATCCTGATTTGTCATCTCCAGATCAGTCACTTTCTCCCCAAAGTAAAGTGGCTTCCCTCTGTCTTTTCTACAAATATTTTCATGGCAACTGAGCTTTTTTTCTATGCTGTCTTGTCCACGTGAATTTGAGTGAAGTACAAGATTTGCATCTAGTTTCCACCCTTTTATCGTTGAAATAATTAAATGTAACCGTCACATCTACTCCTATAGTTTCTTTTCTCGCACTTCCCGCCTGTGGAACTCCCTTATGTTTACTTACTTCTATGATAGTTACAATCGTCAAAAATTTTAATGCAACGTCAAATTCCATCTTCTATCTTCTTGAATCCCGTTCATCATCTTTTACCCTTTTCTTAATAACCACTGTACCCAGTCGTTTCTCACACTGTAAGCACCTGCATACTAGTGACGGTCTCACCTTGCTTAGGGGGGGAATGATTAAAAAAAACATTTTGGAGAGGGAAAAAACAATTTCACATATGAGGAAAGTTAAATTTATTTCTGACTAATATAATAAGTATTCAGTCAATCGGTTAAGTGTGATACATGATATATGCTGGAGCGATCATGTCTCGAAAGAGACATGACTGACTAAGCAGAAGATTTTCCCGTAGTAGGTTGCCATTACTTTTTGCTTTAGTCTGGTTGCCAACCGAGGCTATAAAATTCTAAACTGTCCTATTCAACCCATAGCTGAAGAGAGAAGATATAAATTATATTATTATATTAATAAGTAGTAATTAGTGGGGAATCAGTTTATTACTTTATGACTATAGAAAACAAATCCCTTAATTTATGTTTCGTAGAAGCTTTAATAATGTTTCCATCTATTATAATCAGTCAGTTAAGTGCCGTACGTGATACACGCTTGGGCGATCATGTCTCGAAAGAGACATGACTGACTGAGCAGCAGATTTATCGCAATAGGTTGCCATTACTTTATGCGGTATACTGGTTGCCAACCAAGTCTACAGAATTCAATCTGTCCTGTTATTTAGCCTATAGACGGATCAATACCTTTTCCAAGAGTATTTGCACGTAAGTGAATGCAACGAATTCAACTGGAATTCGAACTCGGCTCTCTGATTTTTCGTTCCGAGCCGATATCCACTGCATTACAAGAAAATTTAATTTTTGAAATTGGTGTATGCTTTTTCTCTTTGAACTAATTCTGTTCTTGCGAGTTCTATATTTTGGCTGTTGTACCATTTGGCTTTCTTCAAGGTTCTGTCTTGCTCCTTCACCTTAATAACCTTGTAGTAGTATCTCGTCTTAATTTCATTTGTTAGTCATCAAGTCTTATTAGTAGGATTATTATTTTGTATTTTATTTAAATGAAGCATTGTCTACAATTATTAATTCTTTTACTTGTGTTTCTTTCCTTTACTATTATTGGTAGAAATTTTATCTTTTTTTTATTAGATGACGCATTGTCAATCGGTATCAATTTTTGACTAAAATATTTTTCATCTTAATTGCACTTGAAAATTTATAAATAAAGTTCAATTGATTTATAAATCAATCGCAAGTATTTTTAGTCCATTAGGACGCCATTAGTGGACCGGAAGTACATTCTAATGGCCGTTGACGTTCAGTCCGAGTAGTTATAATGAGAAGTCACTAAAATTAAGATGAAAGAAAAATCAGTCAGAAATTAATAACAATCGGAAAAAGGCAATATTCTTATTAATAAAACGCAAAGGCAATTAAGAAGAAAGAAATACATGTCAAAAATTATTAATGGCTAACAATGTTTGCTCTTATAAATTATCGAGATAATATTAATACTTCTACAAAACGAAAAGCAAGCGAAATAAAGATGAAAAAAAATATTAACCAACAATTAATAATGGCTGACAATCTAATAATATGGTCTGGGTAGTTATGATAAAAAGCAAGTAAAATTAAAATGAAAGAAATACTAGTTAAAAATTAATAACGCTTTATCTAATAAAAATTGAAATAATATTACTACTAATACAAAATGAAAAGCAAGTGAAATTAAAATGAAAGAAATAGTAACCAAGAATAATGGCTGATAACACTTTCTCGAATAAAAAAATAATTAAATAGATGAGACGTAAATGAAATAGAGATAAAAGAATTATTGATATAAAATTATTAAGGAATGACAATTTTTTAAATCACTTCAACCAAAGTAAGGAGCTATTTCTTTTTCTGAGTGTCTCACCCAAACCCCGCTCTGTCATCTACTCGCTCAAGCTCCTCAAGTATGTCATACGTTGCTTTTCCCCTGTTTTTTCCCTTCTATCTGACCTGTGAGCAGCCTTTGAGATTTGAAAAAGAAAATCACTCGACCGGTGGGCGAGAACGAGGGAAAATGTACTCGCCCCCAAATCATTTTATTCGACGAAATGAAATTTTGATTAAAATTTCGAACGTGTTAGAAAGGATTTTAAAGTTTTTTTTAAAATAATGTAGTAGACGAAGCGTCCTTTACTAATTTAGTTTACGAGTCGACTCGACATAACATGGGGTCATGAAATAAAACAGACAATAAGAAAGAACGAAAAGGCGAAAGTAACCAGAAAAACAATATATTAACAAAGGTTACATAGGGTTGAGAGCATGCATAAGTAAGTAAAATTAGGGAAAGAGAAGTTCTTTCCCTGGTGAGAAATAAAAAATTGCGCCCCTAATTGCTACCCGCAATTAGTGCGCGTGTGTTTTTGTGAGTTAGGGAGACATGTCTGCTCTTGCCCCGGGACCAAATCCTAACTAGCGTACCACGTGACGTTCCCCGCTTTTATTGGCATTCGTTTACGCGGGAAACTAAGTTATCACGTGAACGCTGAGTGACCATGTGTGTGTGTGTGTGTGGGTTTCAGTGTATCAAGCCCCACAATAATAAAATTTGATCTTTTGTTAACAAAAAAAAAAAAAATCTTTAGTCAATTCCTACTTTCGTTTTGATCTTTCCTCCTAATAACAGCATGAACATTTTGATGATAAAACTTTGTTTTTATCAAGTTTGAACCCTTTTAACATCATGATATGCTGTTTATTGTTTTGTTTATTAAGCAATCCAGTGAAGGTACCTAAATTCGTAGTTTCTTTCTCTTGTTTGACTACAACCACCATCTCATAGATGATAAAAAATAACAAATCAGATTTTCTCAGCGATTTTCTATTAAAAAAAAATACTTGTATAATTTGTTTTTCGGTGTGTGGTTGAAAGAAGTATGCGTTTTTCAAATGTTCGTTTTTAATTTTCGTAAGCGGGGAGAAAATATAGATGTTGAGTCAAGGATAATATTTTTCCAAATGAGTTTCTAAAAATCTGTGAGCGTCTTTAATATATTTTAATCTTTTATATATTGCGAGATTTTTAATCGACCGCGGGCGAGTAAAGCAATAAACTTTAATCACCCAATTAAGTTTTTAATCAACTGAGTCGATCGGGCGAGTGAAATCTTAAAGGCTGCCTGTCAGTATTAGATTCTCCAAGCCCTCCTTCCTAATTATATGTCCCAGGAACTTTAGCTGTCTTTTACTGATATTAGTTTCATCTTTCAGGAGATTTTCTAGACTGAAAATAAAAGAATGAGAAGACTTTAGAAAATTCATCTAAAAAATCCAAGATATTGATCGCTATGCGTTTTCTGTGGTGTGAATTTTTCGAAGGAGACGGTATATTTAATCCACTCAATTTAATCAGGTTATCGGTATGACGGGAAATTGCATCCGACAGCAAGACCTGTAATTGGGAGGTTACGAGGAGCATGGAACCACCTCTTAATTGCTGTTGCTCTCAGGTCAATTCTGACCCGGGTGGCAGTACCTGTTAATAGTTAACCCCCAAAGTGGGGTCAAAACACTATGAAAGTATAAAAATAAATTTTTTAATAAATCCCGTGTATTGAATATTGCTGCCATATCTGGTCGGGTGCCCCTGCTGCTCTCCTTGGGCTTCTTGACAAAATACAAAGAAGGATCTGTAACGTGGTTGATACTGACTTGGCAGACCGGCTGCAGCCGCTCTCTCACCGGCGTGATGTGGCTTCCCTGTGCCTCTTCTACAAGTACTTTCATGGCTTCTGCTCCGATGAGCTTAGATCACTGGTGCCGCCTAAGCACGAATTTACACGAGATACTAGATTAGCAACTAGGTCCCACCCTTTTACAGTTAAACAAATAAGATGTAACCGTAAATTCGACTCCAACAGTTTCTTTTCTCGCGCTTCCCGCCTGTGGAACTCCCTTCCACAAGTCTGCTTTCCCGACAGTTACAATCTCCAGGTGTTTAAATGTAGGGTCAATAGACACCTCCTATCACACTAACTCCCAACTATTCTCACAACACTCTCATCTACCCAACCCTCATTCTCGGTATCCTCACCCGCCTATCACCCACCCTCTGTTATTTCCTATATTTAATCAGCCTTTCTCCACTCTACGTAACCCCCTGCACAGTAGTGGCAGTGACATGCCTTGCTCGGGGTGAAACGCTTATAAAAAAAAAAATATATATATATATACATTTTTGAAAGAATGTATTACCAATAATACATTTTTGAGGAAAAAAATTTGCCATAACATTTTTTAATAAAAATAATTCTCAGCAAAACATTTTTGAATACAAAACTAGAAGACATTTTCAGTTTTCTAAAATAAAAAAAGTATAAGAACAAAAACATTTTCATTAAAATCTTACTAAATCAATCTTCTCACTATAACCGATCATTAAAAAAAATACCTTAAAACCCCACCTTATTGGCACTAAATAACCCATAGAGGTTGATATGCCGTTAAACAAAACTCAATTTAATCACTTAGTTTTAATCAATTCAGTAAGTTTTATTTGAGTGGTGCCTGTAGTTTTCATGGACGAAATTGAGAAAAACAAACAAACAAAAAAACGAGAAAGTATTTCTAATTTCCGGTTGCGTCTCTCCTACCAACAAAAAGAATAATTCGAAAATAAATTCGAAAATAAATCACTGCTGAACTTTGTTTCCCAAGATAGAATTAGCTGGGATAACGACAGTCATATGCGCATATTTGCATGCCTTCACTAAGGCGATATCTTCCTCTTGAGTCCGAGTTTACATGTGACCCATGTGTATGTTTATGTGCGTTCTCGATTGACGTATCCGACGAGAAAACATTGTTATCGACCAGGATGTATTTGTTTTTTAAATTCTGAGAATGTTGTTTGTACACGCGTAAGTAAATGTGGACATTCGATCGGAGAAAAAAACGGAAAAGGAAAAAAAACAATTGCATTGTGGCTACATTGAGTTAACGTCATCCGGGGACTGGCATTTATACGACCCCTCACAAGATTCCGACATCTTGACGGTAATGGACAAATGTAATAATAAAAAAACGAAAGTAGGAATTAAGTAAAGATTTTTTTTGTTAACAAAATCACAAAAAAAAAAAAAGGTATAAAATTTCGTTTATGTTCCTTCTATGGGTTATCCCCATACAACTTAATCAGTTTTCAAAAAAAAAAAAAGTCATTAGGTGGCGCTTTCAAGTACCTACAAAAACGGGACACTTTCAGTCCTCGTTCTTTTCTCTGCTTATCAAGGAAAACTTATTTTAGACGACGAGTGAGTTTTTTTTTTTTTTTTTTTTCACTGAGGGACTCTAAACGCGTCGTTACGACAAGTTTTTCTTTTGGTGTAGTGCTTGTAGTTTTCATGGACGAAATTGAGAAAAAAAAAAAAAAAAAAAAAAAAGAAAAAGCGAGAAAGTATTTCTAATTTCCGGTCGCGTCTCTCCTCATATTGTCCTTTTTCGGCCTTCGAGCCAGGACCAAAGTGTAGTATCTGCTCTCTTCTGGATAAGACGCCTGGATCCAGGGAATTCCAACTGTACTTTCCTCATGGCAGTAAAAGTGGGAGAATAGTGGGGAATACTGACAACAGCGTAACAGTAGTAGCAGGGATTGTGCATTTTTTGTCACTGGCCCATATGTAGACGTTTAGGAGAATCTGTAAGGTGATCGATCCCGACTTGGCAGCTAGGATACAGTCTCTTTCTCACCGACGCAATGTGGCTTCCCTGTGTCTCTTCTACAAATATTTTCACGACGTCTGCTCCGATGAACTTAGCTCACTGGTACCCGCTATATATGAATTTCCTCGAGCCACAAGATTAGCAACTAGGTCCCACTCTTTTACTGTGAAACCGATAAATTGTAAACGCAAATTCTACTCCATCAGCTTCTTTTCTCGCACTTCCCGCCTGTGGAATTCCCTTCCGCATACTTGTTTTCCCGACAGCTACAATCTTCAAAAATTCAAATGTAAAGTCCTGTCTCACTAACTTACATCCTCTATCTCATGCTTTTTTCTCCGTTCACCCCACACATCAGTATTCTCTTCCTTCTCATACTCTCTTCCTGACACTCTGTGTAACCTGTCAATCTTTCTCATAACATTTCTCCTATGTAACCACCTGCACAACAGTGGCAATAAAATGCATTGCTTGGGGCCACACGGTTATTTAACAAAAAGTGGTAATTAAAGATAATATCATCCAAGATTTCAGTTTTTAAATCGTAAAAAAATATTTTTTCTTTGATGAACCCCACTCAAATTTTCCCCATTTTAAAGTCAATTGCTTACATGTATATACGAGGTATATACCCTTTTACGAGGGTGCTTAGTTTAGTACAATAAATGTTGTGAAATTGGTCGATTTACCTTCAACAACGAATTACGCAAGAAGCAAAAGAATTCAGACGAGAACAGGCGCAGATAACCAACCTATCGATAAATAAAATTCTGTGACTTCCGTTAGTCCGTCCGTATGTCACCCTCTGTAAAATAGCCGTACATTGACCGGTCGAAACCAAATTTTGACAAGAAGTGCAAACGGGTAAGGGGGAGGGGTAATAAAAACCAGTTGGTTTTACGAGGGTGCTTAGTTTAGTACAATAAATTTTCATTAATTTTTTTGGAAAAATTAAAACTTAATATTTAACATACAAAATACTTCCGCTATTTTGAAAACAATTTAACGATTAAAATAAGAGATAATTATTTAATAAAAATGCAATATTGTTTTTTGAAAATCTTTTTTTAATTTTTTATATACAAGAATCTAGATTCCAGTTCAGATTTTGTTTACGAAAAACTATAAACAAATCACAAGGCCAAACGCTTCGAAAAGTTGGAGTTTGGCTCGAGAAAGAAAGAAGAATTACGCATGGCCAGTTGTATGCTGTCTGCCCAAGAGTAAGAAATCCGAAGAATTTAGTCTTTGCTGTTAAAAAAGGAAAAAAATAAATTAAACAATATATATTGTTTACCATGAAGTCATATAAAATTAGGAGAGTTTTGTAATTTGCGTGAAGCATTGTGTATATTTGGTGTATGGGTAGGTTTTGAAGGCTATCACGATGCGTTTAGTATAATAAAGGAAAGTAAAGTAGGTGTTGGGTGTTACCTATTTATTATTCATTAATATTTCGAGATCAAAATCTCATCTTCAGAATGATAGCAGAGCTTGGTTTCACGTCCGTTCGTAGACTGTGCTTTTCAACGAATGGTCATCTTTCGCTGCTACTACTGTCGTTAATTGTAATGTGTGTGCCTATCAGTCAACGCACACATATATAAACCATAAACACACATGCACTAACACATAGAGGCACGCACATACAAACTCACTACAATTAACGGCAGCAGCTGCAGCGAAAGATGACGATTCGTTGAAAGGCACGGTCCACAAACAGACCTGAAATCAAGCTCTCCTATCATTCTGAAGTTGTGACTGTTCTCGAAATATTAATGAATAGTAAATAGGTAACACCCAATACCTTCTTTTATTTTACTAAACGCATTGTGATAACCTTCTAAACTTACCCATACACCTATAAAATTAATTTAGATTAAAGAAATTATTAAAACCACAAAGTAAGATTTTTGTCAAAGTATTTTCTAAACAAATCAGGTTATTCAAATTGCATCGATTCGTTTGAAACATTGAACGAAACGTACTGTTTGTAAATCTCGAAAAAAAATGTTAGCGATAGCTTCAACAATACTAAATGCTGTAAAGATTTCAACACGCGTCAACGTTTGTATTTATTTCTGAGATGAGTAATCTGAACCTATTTATAAATGGAACTGTGTGTGTGTGTTCTTAGCTAGGTTCTTAGCGAGGTAACCCCGATAAATATCGAAAATCGAAAAAATCGTGTTATAGAAGGAGTGGTCCGATTTTAATCAAATTTGATATACTCATAGACAAAGACATAAGAAACGATATTCAGAAGTTTCAAGCTTGCAGTTCTTACAATAGTGCAGAAAACCGATTATATATATAAAAAGGCAAGATGTTTGTGTGTGTGTCTGTTTATCTGCCTGTATGTCTGTATTTTTTCAGCCCTTTTATTTTAGTTTTTGCCTCGGATATGGCTCTATGTAGATATAATTGTAGTTCTTAGTCTCAGCAATGATACCATTTACTCAGAGGACTTATTCAGCCTTCAAAATTCAGTTTACGACGAAAAAATTTATTTGATATCGATACCAGGAAATCAAAATTTGACTTACATCCATTCATTTTTCTTTCAGTCTATGGTTTCGCTTTAACTGGAAACAACTATTGCTTTTTAGTCTTTCGTACCAACGTCCAAAGAGTCTGAGCTCCAGTACCATGGATTAGTTTTAAAGTTTTCATTACACCCGAGCAACACCGGGCTATACTGCTAGTTTTCAATAATCTTGAAATTATTTCGAACTTTGTTCTCATCTTGGTTGATATTGTTGAACTTTTTTGGATACATATATACTGGTGAGACCCCCATTTTATAATTCACCAATAGAAGCCTTAACCAATCAGGAAGCTCAAACTATTCAATGCGACGTATATAAAAGGTGGCCATATTTTTCCGAGTATTGCCGATCTGGTCCGGTTCAGGAGAGTGTCTGATTCGGGAGTGTTAATCTTTGACGTTGTTTCATTGAATAGATTACGTGCTGCAGGGATACTCTATATCCATATACTATGACGGACATGGTCAACAGATGCCAAGAGGATACTCTATATCCCGGAACGATGTCAACATTACCTTTAATCCCTTACTTTGTGACCATCATGGACTGTTGTTGCTATATAATATACATCCGGGAGATTGATTCTCTATTATAATCAATACATAAGCTGATCCCTTACTTTGTGACCATCATGGACTGTTGTTGCTATATAATATACATTCGGGAGATTGATTCTCTATTATAATCAATACATAAACTGATCACTGACTTTGTGACCATCATGGACTGTTGTTGCTATATAATATACATTCGGGAGATTGATTCTCTATTATAATCAATACATAAACTCATCCCTGCGCTTTATCCATAAATTATGGCGATTTTTACCAACAGACATGGGTGTTGTAATAGACACAACGTTTCGACCAAGTACCCTCTGGTCATCATCAAGTGTCCATAGATTGGTTGATGTGGATTATATCATTGATTATTGCGAAATATCCTGTGAAATCAATTATTGTTCTTTCTTGAGTACGATCCTTGGATTTGGTTGTGACGAATCAAATTCCAACATGAAAGAACAATAATATATTTCACAGGATATTTCGCAAGAATCAACGAAATAATCCACATCAGCCAATCTATGGACACCTGATGATGACTAGAGGGTACTTGGTCGAAACGTTGTGTCTATTATAACACCTATACCAACCAAGATGAGAACAAAAGTTGGAAATAATTCCAAGATTATTGAAAATTACTCATCTCAGAAATAAATACAGATTATTACAAGTGGCCCGAACCCACTAACATAATCCAGTTGTCAAAATGCATCTGACACTGAATATAAAAGGCTCCAAAAATACACCTGCAGGACGGTGGCGTAGTGGATATAGTAGTTGGTTATGATGACCAGAGGGTACTTGGTCGAAACGTTGTATCTATTATAACACCTATATCAACGCGTTAAAAAATAGTAAAAATAAATAGACCAATAATGAACTGAATTAGACTTAGTGTATAGGGCGCCCATTGAGGAACTGAATGAGATCTAAACACAAGTTATATACAGTTTGAGAAAGAACACAAAGAGAATGATCAATCTAACGAGTGATATCGATAGGTTTTTAAAGTTTCCGATAAATAACACTATAAAAAGACAGTAAAGTTACTGGCCAGACAGGACGATACGCAGCCTCAGCCCTGCAGAAACAAAAATAACTTAAAGAGGCGAACGATAAGGTTCATGAAGAGAAGCACTAAAAGGGAAGGTGAAACAAAAATAAACGGTAAAATGAATTGAGGTAGCGATCATGACAAGCAGAAAAACGCAACGACTCATTGTTTGTATTGAACGTTAGTGAAGAGGAGATCAAAGACGGAATTCCTCATGTCCCAAAGAAGATTACACAACAGAGGTAGGTTATGACAAGCATGAAGGGGGGGGGAGGGTTGCTGAGACTAGTGTAATGCTAGAGGAACCAAATGTAGTCTTCAGACACACACCAGAGCGCAAACAAATGCCCATATACACATAAATAACTTCCGAATCTCGTGCATACACATTCACTCTCGTAAGCATTTTTGGCATTGTAAATATGCATTGGGGGAAATTTTTAAAGTTATTATTTTTACCTAACCCCATTTAAGTTAATAGTTGGGTCTTTTTTCTTTAAAGTTATTATGGTGTCGGTTGTACCAACGATAATTACAAATGCATTTTTCTTTTTAATTATTTCACTACAAGCAAGGCAATAAAGCCACTAAGGTGTAAAAGCGTTAGTGAGAGAGAAAGAAACACAGTGGGTAATAAAAGGGTAGAATTCAGAGAAACAAGATAACGATTGACATTTTTGAAGATCGTAGATGACGGGGAAAAAAATCAGTCAATCAGTTAAGTGATACGCGCTTGGGTGATCATGTCTCTTTTTACCCATAACTGACTCGGCAGAAAACTTTCCCGAATTAGGTCGTCATTTCTTTTTTTGGTATACTGGCTGCTAACCAAGGCTATAGAACCAAATCTGTCTTGTTATTTAGCCCATAGCTGGGGGGGGGAAGAAGAGATGGATTTATACCTTTCCCAAGGGTATTTACGCGTAAATGAATGCAACTAATTCGGTTGGAATTCCAATTCGGCTTTCCGATTTCTCGTTTCGAGCCGATAACCATTGTGCCGCAATGCACACAAGCGACAATTGCGGAAGTGAAGACTTTTTCGCGTAAATCGGTCAGTAATTGTGACGTGTCACGTTAAAAAAAAAAAAAAAAAAAAAAAAAAAAGATAGGACAGTTTAATCCCCGCAATTTAAGGCCGTGCGTTATTGAGAAACAGGAACATATCGCTGGAAACAAAGAAAAGAGTATCAGATTGTTAAGTGATGTCTGTCCTACAATATGTCAGCAAAATGTGGTTCTATAGAAGGATACTGAGGATACCATCGACCGAACATGTGAGCAACGATGAGGTTTTGGAGAGAGGATGGAAACGAAAAGGATACTGATATTTAACATCAAGAAAATACAGCTGAAGTTTCTGGAACATGTTATGAGAAAAGAGGGCACGGAGAATCTGATATTACCAAGTAGAGGGAATGAGAGACAGAGGAAAGCAACGCATGACATACTTAATGGGCTTGAGCAAATGGATGACAGAGCAGTGTTTGGGAGGAGTAACAAGAGAAAGCGTGTTAACAGCTACTAGAGATAGGAAGATGTGGAAGGCCATGATCGCATACATCCTGAAGGAATATGGCACATAAAAGTTACATCTTTTGTATTTCATAAAAATATCCCCTTGTAATCATGTTTGAGTGCCCGTCTTACGAAGCCTGTCATGGCTCTCCAGTAATCCGCCAGTAATCCTCAAAGATGGTGGAGTGGTTTCTCATTGCCTTCTCAACTATTTGAAATCAAAGTAGACCTTCTCTTAAATTGGTTGTCAACCAAGACTCGGATCACGGATTCCACTATTTATATACCGCACATAACAGTGTGGAGTATTTAGGTGTGTACATAAAATAAACATTGAAGTAAATATCGATCAAAAACGAAAATAATTTATATAATATATATATATATATATATATATATATATATATATATTGATGTATTTACTATTGAGTATTTTACGTTAAGACATGAGAAAATAAATAAGCAAATGAACCCAACCCTTGGGCGTGACAGGAGCGTTATATATATATATATATATATATATATTGAATGTTTAATATTTAGTTTTTGGTCATAATAGTGTTAGACCAGGATTCTACTCATGATAGAAACCTGGGTAGCGAAATAACTCGTTTAAAAATGGAATATATATATATATATTATATATATATATATATAATCTAAAAAAGGATGTGTATATAGGTAAAATCCCTAAAAAAGAGATCCTATCAATATTAATTTTACAAATATTAAAAATGATCCAAGTGAAGGGCTCGATGTAAATAGTATTATCTATTTACAAAACCAAATATGTACAGTATGTCAAAAAATTCCGAAATTTACATTCTGTTGAATAGCTATTTCAGCGAAAAAATTCTCGCTTAATCAGCAACGATCAAAAACAAAAATGTATTATTTCAAAATTCACATACCGGAAGGAGTCCAAAAACATATCTATATACAGGAAGTTAAAAGAAAAATGGGCGATTAAGAAAGAAAAAAAATTTGTTGCCTAGACATAAAAAAGGGCAGAGACAGGGATTCATGACTCGATATAAAAAGTCTTTTAGATTTACACACACACACACACACACACATATATATCATAAAGTTTTGTAATTTGCTTGAAGCATTGTGTATATTAGGTGTATGGTTAGGTCTTGAAGGCTGTCACAATGCGTTTAGTAAAATAAAGGAAGGTAAAAAAAAGACTCGGACTCACTCGGACAGACACACGCTTCTCTGCCATTCTGAATATTAAATATTTGGCCCACATAAACAATATCCGCTACCCAACTAATAGCAAAAATGACCCTTCTAAAAAGATATTGGCAACTGTCTAAAAAAATAAAAAAAAAAAAAAAAAAAAAAAAAAAAAAAAAAATCTGCCCACTGAATGGCCAATGAGCTCGAATTCATTCTGATGGTAACGATGCTAAATTTTACTTTGGAAGTACTTCTAACAGGTGGAAGATAAAATTTAAACAAAGTACATGTTGTATTTAAAAACAGTAAATACAGCAAATGACAAGGTAAAAAACAAATAAAAAACGCTTATCAATTGAGCACATTTCGCTTTTATTAATGTTTCATCAGAGAATGAGATAGGAAGAAAAAGAAGAAAGAAATATATAAGATAAAGAAGAAATAGGAAACATTTATCAATCTAACATGTTTCGCTTTTATTAATGCTTCTTCAGAGAATGAGATATGGAGAAAAGGAAGAAAGACATTCTGGTAATTTTTTGCTTTTGTGATTATCATTGGTTAATCATGTTTCACGTCCATTCGACGTCGGTGAGAATGTGACTGATGTTGAGATCGATTACATTACAGATCCTTCTTTTTGTCAAGAGCCTCATGATAAATAGCAGGCGCACCCGACCAGATATGGCAACAGAATTCAATGCATGGATGAATGTTAGATTTGTAAATGTGCAAGATAGATATTGACGAGAAAAAGAATTTCTGGCACGACACAGTGACCCAACTTTCCTTGCAGTATATGTTAAATAAAAAAACTGAGACGGAATGTTCAAAGCCATCTACTTGGGCCAGTTTGATCACAACTGTCTTAAACAGAAGACAGTGTTTGTTGCAATTCCTCGTCATTAGCTGTGACTTGGGGGTTCGAATACACCCATCATCTTCCTGATTTAAACTTCTGATGCAGCGAGCGGAAAAAAAAAAAAAAATCAAACGAAAACACAATAGTAAATCTCTTTATATAAAAGGCAATCTGTGTGTCTGTGTGTGACTGTTCCCTATGCACGCCTACATCTTTTAAAGCTACGCCATTCACACTTTCTAGGGACACATATCTACAGGGAAGCCAGGTCGACACATACTTTTTGAGTTTAAGTTCAGCGATTTTCCCTTTCGCACTTTTTGGCCAATGAACCCAATTGCTTACATTTGCTCCGTAAAACATCTAAGATCTAAGATGGTTGCTACATTACATCACAGAAATCAAATCACATGTTTCAAACGCGACTGGAATATCTTTTTTATTAAAAAAGAAAAAAAAATGAGACATTATATTTAATTTTTATTCTGACGTTTAAAAATTCATTTGGTCAACAACAAAAAATGTGAATATTTTGCCCCGTAATTTAAAAAAAAAGAAATATTTAAAAAAAAAAAAAAAGTGTTATTTCAAACAAAAACAAAATATGTAAAAAAAAAAAAAAAAAAAAAAAAAAAAGTGCCAACGGTTAATTTAATTTTTGAAGTTTTTTTTTTCAGATTTAAACGATATATATAAAGGATTTCCATCTATTCCTCTCATTAGATTCTTCTACTACTACTAAAATGTCCTGAGTTGTACGGGCAACGCCGGGCTATGATGCTAGTATTAAATAAATAACTGTTAGTTAAAAGAATAATTTATACAATAAAAGTACATTGCTACTCAAATGAGGTCAGATGCGATGACTTGACATCTAAAAGATGAGAATAAACACCTGTCTTTAATATTTATTTAATGTTCTTTTAAAATAGCGTATGAAAACAAATCATTTATTAAGTGGTTAACATAACTTGTCTGTCTCCGACTAGTCAGCAGAAGTCACCTGTATTTCGTGGTTACCTGTAATTATCCAATTTATCAAATCAAATAATTATTTTTAAAAAAAATTATATTGCTCGTTATTTTTGTTTTCTTCTTTTAAATAAAATATAACAACATCAATGGAAAAATAGTTAAAGATGACGTCGTCTTTTGATGACACGTTTTCAAAATAGTTCATATCAATTTTTAAAGAATTTTAATTAACACTTGTATTTTTAAGCGTCCTTTTAGGGATTTATTATTTACTACTGCTATTTCAAATAGTATTTATGAACAAAACCCAAAAAGTAATATTTAAGCTTAGAAAATGTTCCATTTTAAAAAATTCGACATGCGACTGAGTGAGCGCCTACTGTAGCGTCGTCATTAGAAAGGTGGCTAATTTCGGGAAATTAAACCTTATGACTGCTGTCTTATTTACTGCGCTCAACCTCACAAAACTAGAAATGTGAATTCACCTGGTGAGGATTGATTTCACTATATTAATAAATGTCAGCGATAATAGTTTTCTGGCTATTTCTTCATGGCGTTACACCCAGATATATCGTATTAAAAGGTTTATGCAATGCATGATTTACAAGTGTATTAAGGACGCTACCCGCCAGTGTAATTCATTGAATTCCTCAGTAGTACACTTCAAACGTCAACAGACGGCCCCTTAGTCATAATTAGCAGTATAGACCGGCATTGCCCGAGTGTAATGAAAGCTTTAAAACTAATCCATGGTCCTGGAGCTCAGACTCTTTGGACGTTGGCACGAATGACTAAAAAGCAATAGTTGTTTCCAGTTAAAGCGAAACCGTAGACTGAAAGAAAAATGAATGGATGTAAATCAAATTTTGATTTCCTGGTATCGATATCAAATAACGTTTTTTCGTCGTAAACTGAATTTTGAAGGCTAAATTAATCCTCTGAGTAAATGGTATCATGGCTGAGACTAAGAACTACAAATATACCTACTTAGAGCAAAACCCGAAGCAAAAACCAAAATAAAAGGGCTGAAAACTTGCTTTTGATTAGACCCGATAGGATATCGGAGTATCGATTTCCAATATTGAAGTCAGATAAGTTATCCAAGGATAAACTAACCTAAGTAAGTCCATGAAAACTTGTCGTACCCATCGGGAGTCAAATTGGAGAAAATGAGCCATATTGTTGGTTGAATATCGGTTTTTGATAAGATTCAATTGAATATAGGGGTTATAGATTTCCGATATCGAGGAAAATGAGTCGTCTGAGAAGCTCTAACATTTGAAACTAAAAACTATAATTTTACCAAGTTAGAGCAAATTCTGCAGCAAGAACCACAATAAAAGGGCTGAAATCCTGATCTTGATCAGATCTGATCGGATATCGGGATATCAATTTCCTATATCGGGGGAAATCGGAAAAAATACGTAGCATATGACCTGACCGGAAGCCTAAAGAATATTTGTGTGAATTCTGGTGTGAATCGGATAAAAATTGTGGATGTTTATAAAAGACATACAGACAGATAGATAGACAGACACACACAAACATCTTGCCTTTTATATATATAGATACCAATGAATTAGACTTATATTTTTATTTTTGTAAATTTAAACACGTTTTATTCATCATTAGTCATTGCTTCCGTCTGTGACAGATTGCGAACAAGCATGATTTATTTCCCGCCATTTATGGCGATTTTAAATTTATTGAATATCTGCTGCTCATTAGTGACTACAGATCTATAGTAGTTTTCTACTTCTTTTGGTTTTCCTTTACTTATTTTTCCAGGCACACTATAGCCTCAAAACACTATTTAGTGAACTCTGCACTAAATATTTTAAGGTGTTAGTTTCAAAGATTTTCTTCTTATGGTATGGAAGAGTGTGCATAAGTGGGAGGGGGCACATACGAGTGGTTATTTTCACTTTGTCGTTCAGCTTGTGATTCTTGTTAATGAACCTAATGTGGTTTGGCAAGGTTTCAATTTGAGCTGAGCTTTCTCGAGTTTGTGACACACAACCGTGTAAAATATAGAAGCCATATGTAATATGTTTGTGTTTCAGATTAAAAACATATAGACATTTTATATGGTTTTATAAAATGAAAAATAGCAACAAAGAATTTCCCAACTTTCTTGTTGTTGCATTGAGCAATACTACGTAATTTAATGGAACAATTATTAGAAACATGGCAAGTTAATCAATGAGATAATGTAGTAATTGTGTAAACAATGCATGTGTATGTATTTTTATTATTATTAGAGACATTCTTCAAATGATGAAGTAAATTCCTAAACAATATATAACTGTGTGTAATATTTATCGTATACTACAAATACTACACGGATTCTAGTCTTAGGGCTTACAGCAAGGGTCGGCAAAGTTTTGGAGAGTGAGGGCCAAAAAGCTATGTAGAGTCATGGAAACGGGCCAAACAGCTATGGCTCCAGTGTCATGGAGAAGAACCATGTTATTAAATATGTGAATAAGTTTTCTCAGTGTTTGAAGAAAGCAAGAATTCAATATAAGAATAAACCTGAAGGCAATTTTGCTAAAAACATATTACATCTTAATAAATGCTTCATAAATCAGTATTGAAAAAGAAAATCCGTTAAAATCGGTTGAAAACACTATTTTATTCATTTAAAAGTGCCAGCTCACGAAAGCAATTTTTTTTTTTAATCATTTCACCCCGAGCAAGGCGGAAACGCCACTGATGTGCAGGGGGCTACATAAATGTAAAAAAAGATTAATTAGAAAAGAGTGAGTAGTACAAACTAGTTAGAAAGGAACAACAGAAAGCTGGGAAAGCAGGTGCGATGACAGATACATAGGTGGAGAGAAAGAGAAGGTTATACGGGGGTGGGGAGAGAGCTCGAGTCCAGTGGTTAGTAAATGAGTATTGACTTTGCATTTAAATTTCTGGAGGTCGTAGCCGTCAGGAAAGCAAGAATACGGGAGTGAGTTCCACAGGCGGGAAGTACGAGAGAAGAAGCTGCAGGAGTAGAATTGTCTGCATTTGTCTAACCTGACTGTGAATGGGTGGGACCCAGTTGCCAGTCTGGTTGCACGAGTAAACACCTGTTGAGGAGGCATCAGTGACTTAAGTTCGTCTGAGCAGAAGCCATGAAAGTATTTATAGAACAGACAAAGGGAGGCCACATTTCAACGATGGGGAAGTGGCTGCAGTCGAGCCGCCAGATTAGTACCTATCACATTACAGACTCTCCTTTGGAGCCTGTCAAGAACACTGAGGAGAACGGCAGGGGCACCTGACCATAAATGGCAGCAGTACTCCATGCACGGACGGATGGTTGACTTGTATATATGCAGGATGGATTCAGGTGGAAAAAACATCCTGGATCGACATAGTGACCCAACCTTCTTAGCAGTAGATTTTGCTATGGATTCAATATACTGGTTCCATTTGAGGTCTGAGGAGAGGGTAAGTCCGAGGAGGCGTAGTGTAAAAAAGTGAAAGTGAGGCCGTACGCTAATTTTGGCGATCCCCACAAATAAAAAATAAAAGTAAAACACATTCACCAGATAAAAAGAAATATTTTTAAAAAATTTCGACGCAATATATTCAGACTATCAACTGTCACTTTGGTTTAGTTTGCCTGTATTTATATGGTGTCCAGATTAAGGTAGCGGGCCGGACAAGATTCACTCGAGAGCCAGATGTGGCTCGCGAGCCGGGGGTTGCCGACCGCAGGCTTACGGCCATATCTCTTTGAAACACCGTTTCTCGTACGATCACCAAAGTTAAACAACGTTGAATCTGGTCAGTACCTATATGGGTGACCGCTTGGAAATATTAGGTGTTGTAAGCTTGAATGTGCAGCTGTTGTAGTGGATAATGGCTCGGAATTGTAAATCGGCGTGTTTCAATTCCGGTCGGGTTTGTTATACTAACTTACGCGCAAATAACCTTGGGAAAGTTATGGGTTAATTAGTAGGATTTGTATCAGGGAATCATTATCAAAAAAACAAAGAAACTTTCACTTTGTTTTTCAGTTCGTGATTTGCGTTAATTAGCTTAACATATATATATATATATATATATATATATATATAGTCATCCGCAGACAGATCTGTTTCGCTGTATCACAGCTCATCAGTACGGTTAGACAGCCGATTGCTTTTTACCCAGAATTAAAACCCGACCGAATTGGCGTCAATCGGCGATTCTACCTCTGAGCTCCGAGCGCTCGGTAGGAGGAGGCAGACTTTTTAGCGTGTATATTATCATTATACACGCACAATAGCTGAGAGTGTCATAATTCATTGCTGAATGAACGTTATGTATATATTATTATTACTATTATTAGAAACATTCTTCTTGAAATATAAAAATATTTTCTGGTTTTAAATAACTTGAAAATGTCGATAAACCGTAAAAAAGAAATCAAGTCTAGTTCTAGACCAAAATTGCAAGATGGACGCAACACTATGTTTCATTCAAAGTTCGCAGATACTACACACTGATCCAAGGAAGGTGCCGATTCATATATCAATGACGGTGTAACACGATTTTTTGTCCTTCGGTAGTAACTGTTATTTTCTATTTGCAAACAACTAAAAAAGATGTAAAACGGATGATATTTCTTCCAAACTTTGCTTTTGTGACCAGGAAAATGATATTTCTGAAATTGATTTATTCTCATTTTGGAAAACTGTCGAATGCGAACATTCTCGTTCCTGCAAAGTAGAGACAAAACGACATCAGATTCAAAAGTAGCATTTATTTATTCTAGAATTACACAAGAGGGACCACAAAAAATTTAGAAGTTAGTAGCTTTCGGCGATTGATACTTATACTGTAAATTACTTTTGCAGACCAGCCCCACAAATATAGTGATCCATCATGTTTTTAGTTTTACGATTCATGGTAGCAGCGTTCAAATTTCAGTATATCCTGATAAAAGCGCTTGCCTTACTCCTTTGAGTACGCCTTCCAAATGTTCTTCCTGAATTTATCAAGATGGACGTTAAGACAATTCGCCGAAAGACAATTCACAGACAGGACAATTGGTCGACGTTTTAAGTCTTTTCAAGTTCAATGTCTCATCTATATTTTAGAATCTTCTTTCTAAGCCCTTCAGTCGTCATCAGGGTGTTTGTCAAGATTGAACGAGGAGGCAGAAGGTTTTTATATGACGGATACGCCTATAGTGTTCACAAAACTAGAGAATCTAAAAGTTTCTGGGGGTGAGAAGAACAAAAACTGTACAACCCAAGACTGACAACAATCGATGACGTAATTAGCAGAACGCATTTGAAACACCATCTACCAACACCTGGGTCGTTCGCCAACAGCCATTCTTTTTAATCATTTTACCCCAACCAAGACAATAAAGCCACTAAGACACAAGGGGCTACTGAGTGTTAGAGAATATGAGAAAAACTACTATTAAGGAGAGAGGACAATAAAAGAACCAAAAATTAACGTGACCAGCCATTTTTTAAAAACCATTTTACCCCAAACAAGACAATAAAGCCACTAAGACACAAGGAGTTACTGAATGTTAGAGAATATGAGAAAAATTACTCTTAAAAGAGAGGACAATAAAAGAACCAGGATTAACGAGACGGGAGGTTCCACAAGCGAATGTGACCAACCATTTTTTTAATACTTTCACCTCAAATAAAACAATAAAGGCGCTAGGACACAAGTGGTGAGTGAGGGTTAAGAACATCTACTATGAAGAACGCCATATGTCCAACTCTCGCACATCGACCTGCCGGCTAAACCATGTAAGGACAGTCGAAAGTGTTTCCTGACCCGACCAGTGAAAGGGAACTCCTCTCCCCAAAAAACATGTGCCAAACGGTCATCGGAAAGTCGCCAGCCTATGTCTCATTATATAAATCTTGTTGTAACTTGACTTTATAAGATCTTATTCCCATTAACATCGAGTGAACTTAAATTCAAATCTATTAAACTGTCAGTTTGAAATATGCACCTGATGATGGCATAACGCATGAAACTCCGAGTCATGCCATCGACGTCAAGGAATATATATATATATATATAATAGCTCTGTTAATACTCCATTGAGCACTGTTTATTTAACATCTGAATAATAATACGAAACAAATGTGCACTCTGTTTATTAATTCACGTTACTCTCTCTCTATATATATATATATATCTCCAAGTATGGGCGGAATAATATTCCTTGTCCAAAGAAACACTATTTTTAAAAAGTGCTCAATACAAAGTAGAGCTAATAATATTCATTCATAAATTATAACATGGATATGTTACAATATCACTACAAAAGTAACTATTTTGTTTTGACACTTCTTGTGTCTTGTCAAACAAAATAGCTACTTTTGTAGTGATATTGTAACATATCCATGTATATATATATATATATATATATATATATATATATATATATATATATATTATAAAATATTGTAGCACATCTAAAAAAAGTAAGCAGTATAAGAAAGAACAAAAATAAAGGCCATACTTGCGGTGTGAGAATTACCCTCGGGACAACTGACCCAAGACAATCGCCCCCAGAGGGCAACCGCCCGCCGGACAACTGTCCTTATTAAGAGAACATTAAAAGAAAGCACAATTTTGTGGGGGGTTAGGTACTAATAAATTTATTCAGGGTTTTATTTTCATGTTTTATCTGTTATCCACTAAGAAGAATTATCCAATAATAATATTTATATTTTAGAAACTATTTGTATAATTATATATATATATATATATATATATATATATATATCACTATAATTGTACCACTAAGATAGTAAATGATGAACTACACATATCAAAAAGTCTAACACATACTTGGCATGTCATTAATTTGTTAACAAGCCTGAAACAGCAGAATTTTGAAGAAACGTCATTCAAAAAGGAAGCTTGTATCGGCAAAGAAAACCTGGCTCCAGACGCAATGTCAGGTCTTTAACAAAAATTTGATTTAATGCTTGTTAGAATCCACATACTGATTGAGAATGTTCACCACATCTTACATTATTAGCCTTCGTATTTTTTTTTTAAATTCGAGCGAACTTGAACAAGATTGAAAAATGTCTTCCATTACTCGGCTCTTCATCAGTTCTTAACTATTCAAACGATAATCATTTATTAACTGACCTACATATGTTTTAGTTTATTTTCCTCTTTTCCATGTTTAGAATCCCACAAGTGTACTTAACATCATAATCTGTAACTTATACACATTTTTCTGTTTCTTCCATGATACTAATCATAGGCATCCGTTTATCTCGTGACATATTGGTGTCGCTCGGTTTGGTCAAATTCAGTTTTTTGTTGGTGAGAATGGAGTGACCTCTCTAAGGCGCGAGCTTGGGTGGTAGATTAAGAAGTTCGTGCGCTATCCAGACCACATGACCCCCATCTCGGCCACGCCAACAAGATCGAAAGGAATGCAAGAGACCGGTTTGGCTGTAGGAGCTGCTGAAAATTTGTCAGTGTTGAATATCAATCGTCTTTTGTCTGGATTTACTTCCCTAACTTTTTCCATGTTTAGATATGGCCACAAGGCAGTGAAAGTTTAAGATCAATATTTTCTTTTTCTATAGATGGACTGCCTTCCCATTCTGACGAGATTCATCTGCCCGGATCTGCTGGTTATGAGGCGCCAGTAGTCAGCCTTTGTTTTTTCTCTGGCTTGGAGTCGGACAGTTGTCATACGCAATTTTAGATGCATGCTATGGGTGCATTTTGTAGACATTGTCTAGAACAATTTTTTTTTCTTGGAGAAATAAAGTCTCTGCATGTTTTGGTTCAAAACAAGTTTCATTATTAATAAATAAAAGTAATATTTTTTCTTCTTTTTACGTGCCGTGTCCCTTCAGGACGTAGGTGATCTTGGTTCGCTACATACCCCTGTACCTTGTAGCTCTTAAAACATTTTCTCTTAGAATTTCTCCCAAACCCAACTGTCATTCACTTGCGCAAGCTAATCAAGTATGCAACACATTGCTTTCCCCGGTCTCTCTTTCTCTTTATCCGTCCTGTGATTATCAGATTCTCCAAGCCCTCTTTTCATTACGCGCCCCAGAAACTTCAACTATCTCTTCCTGATGTTAAGTATAAGTTTCCTTTTCAAAACATCGTCATTTCTCAAATGTCCGGTCCATCCTTCTGTAGAACCACATTTCAGTTGCTTCAATTCTCCCTTCATCTTTGTCCAGCATCTGCACCCATATAAAAGAGCAGATATCACAAAAACCTGTCTCATTCCTGTCCCTCTGCTCAGTATCCTTGGCCATGCCAATACACTTTCGGAACTCAGTATCGCACATTCCGTCTTTTGTTAGAACACTTCTCAGGTATTCAAATTTCTGTACTTGCTTTAGTAGCCCCGAACTGTAATTGGCATTTTAGTCTCCTCTTTTTGCTGATAACCATGAATTCAGTCTTCTTGTAGTTTATGTTTAGTCCATTCTTCTTTCTTTCCTTTGCTACCTTCTGTGAGAGATATTGTAGTTTCCTTTCCATGTCTGCTATCAGCACTGTATCATCTGCGTATATTAAGATTGTGAGCGCCAGTGACGAATCCTGGTAGGATTTCTAGTTCTCTCAGAACTGCCTTGCTGTATCAGTCAAGTGCCATACGCGATACAAGCTTTGGGCGATCATGTCTGAAAAGAGACATGACAGATTATTCCGCAGTAGGTTGCCATTGCTTTCTGCGGTAGACTGGTTGCCAGCCAAGGCTACAGAACCCAATCTGTCCTATTATTTTACTCATACGTAGAGGGGGAAGAGATGTATTATATTAAGTAGTAATTAGTGGGGGATTAGTTTATTACTTCAAAACAATATAAAACTAATCCCCCACTTTATGCCCAGTAGAAACTTTAATCATGTTTTCAACAATTATATTCAGTTAGTTAAGTGATACACACATGGGCGATCATGTCTCCAAAGAGACATGACTGACTTAGATTATCCCGCATTGCTTTCTGCGGTAGATTGGTTGCCAGCCAAGGCTATAGAACCCAATCTGTCCTATTATTTAACCCATAACTGGAGGGAAGAGACGGATTAATACCTTTCCCAAGGGTATTTGTGCGTAAGTGAATGCAAGGAATTCAACTGAATTTCGTACTCGTCTCCCCGATTTGTCGTTCCGAGCCGATAGCCACTGCGCCACAACGTACATCAAATCCGATGAGAAAACATTTTTGTCTTAGACCATTTTCTATTTTTGTTTGTATATTTTATTAATAATATTTGAAAATATTTTTTAAATATAAAAAAATATTTGGTGGAAATTACCGAAAAAGTAGAATTCATTGAAAACAGACGACAGCTAATTTGACAACAAATATTTATAAAGATTTTACCTCCTTAAAAACAAATGTTTTTTTTTTCATTAGAGGTTTAATAAACTTGTGTCCTGTTGAGTTACTTCAAACACACTCCAACTAGTTAGCTTTTTTTATTCTCACCAGTTTAAAATTTCAACTAAGGCCCTCGGTCGAAGAAGGTGTTCCACTCAAACGAGTTATGTTATTATTGTAAACTTCAACCGTCAGTGTCGTGTCCATTTTGGGTCACATTCACTAACCCTATAAATGGCTAGTCGAAAAAAAAAAAATGTATCATGCTAGGAGGTGGAGGCTCGACATAATTGTTTAGGGATGGTACAAATTATAGATTTAAAATTATGAGGTGGGTAAAAAGAGGTCGGACGGGAATTTAAATAAAATAGGTTTTATTTGAAACTTGTGGTAACAAAATTCTTTAAGTGTATTTTAAGTAACTATTTTCGTAGTTAAATATCGGCCTGTGTCAAAAGTTAGCTTTATTTTAATTTTGTTGATTTTACTCCGAGAATAGAGGAGGGAAGTTATTTACAAAAGTAAGAGAGCTTACACAATTTGAGTCAGAAATAATTTTTTTTTTTTTTTTGGTTTATCATCTTTATTATTAAAAATAAGATATTTTGTTTTATTTTATTTATTTTTTAAAACCATTTCACCCCAAGTAAGGCAGGACAACCACTGATGCGCTTGGAGTTATAGTGAGAGAAAAAACAAGGTACAAGGAGTATCGAAGATAGGGTAAGAAATGAATGAAATTCAAGGAGATAAAAAATGGCAATTGTTGTCGCATTTAAATTTTTGGGGATTTTAACTATCAGGGTTACCAAGAAAATGGAAGCGAGTTCCACAGACAGGAAGTGCGAGAAAAGAAACTGTTAGAGTAGAAGAGACAGTTACATTTAACTATTTGTTATTTATAAATTATAAATATTTTCATATATATGAAGGTTAAGTAAAACTACACTTGTCCCTTATTTTTATATAT
>JBBBDQ010002079.1:197500-237500 GCA_037127315.1 Ascarosepion bandense
TTCACAGCTCTATATGATATAGCGAGCACTGTTTTAAATAATGTATTGGACGTTGTGAATTTTTCTTCGTTCCTTATTTACCCGGATATATATATATATCTTAGACTTCTCGACCACGAATAGCTTAGACTGGAGGCTATTCGTCGTCGAGAGGTCTAAGACGTTACCAGATCAAATGGTAGCTTCCCCTATATAGATAGGGGTCGCATATATATATATATATATATATTTTCAACTGAAATTAAAACAAAAATACGACGTTTAGAACGGCTCATGATTAAACATAATAGACATTCATTGTCTCTTATATTTAATAGAATATGTCTAGAAAATATTATATATATATATATATATATATATATATATTCAAAATTCTAACGGACAATTTACAAGACTTATGCCCTTATCGCTAACCTCCCCACCAACATCCCACACACATCTTGCCAAATATAACAAAAGTGGCTTTCCATACCACCTGATGAGACATTGTAATTTCAATGTGGAAACAAAATGTACACTTTGTAGTGGATAAAAAAATTGTACATGTTCTGAACTATAATTTATAATAAATATTCACAGCTCTATATTATATATCGAGCGCTGTTTTAAATTAATATTTTGAACGTTGTAAATTTTTCTTCGTTTTTTATTCACTCGGAGATCATATATATATATATATATATATATATATATATATAATTAATTCAACCCCAAGCAAGGCAATTTTACTGTCACTGGTGTGCAGGGGGTTACATAGGAGGAAAGTGATGAGAAAGAGGGACAAATTAAAGAGGGTATCAGAGAATAGGTAAGAGGAGGATGAGAATACTGGTGTGATGAGAGTGGAGTGGACGGAGAAAAGAACATGAGGGAAAGGATGCGAGTCAGGGAAATAGATGACAATTGACTTTAAATTTAAATTCTTTTAGACTGTATTTATCGGAGAAGCAATAATACGGAAGGGAATTCCACAGGCGGGAAGTGCGAGAAAATAAGCTGTTAGAGTAGAAGTTGCGGTTGCATTTTATTGGCTTCACTGTAAAGAGGTAAGACCAGTTGCTAGTCTAGTAGCTCGAGTAAATAAGTGATTTAAGCTCGTCGGAGCAGAAGCTGTGAAACTATTTGTAGAAGAGACACAGGGAAGCCACATTACACCGGTGAGAAAGTGACTGTAGCTGTATATATTTTACACTAAATGTCGGAGTGTACAGTTAGTCATCAAATGTACAACATTAAGAAATACTAGCGGAACCCGTGGAATTTCCACGGAGCGATAATTATGATTTCCTGGAAAAATTTTACTTTGTTAGACTACAAATGATAGTAACGCCTACAAACAAAGGTATTGGATAATAAAATAACGATAACACAGAGTGTAATTTTATTAAAATATCTATAAAAGTAATGTCCATAGAAGCTACTTTACTGTAATCTTATATTAAGCGGCGTATGCACAGACCATAACCAAAATACTGCACTCTATTTGGTGAGAAATATTTTTTTTTTTATTACTGAAAAATCATGGCTGCTGTGTCCATTGTAAACAGAAAAGTTCAACTGAGTAATGGCCAAGTGTGTAGAGGCCAGAAATTTCGTTATTAGGTCGCGGGATACGACAACAAACCTATCTATTTTACTATATTGTACAGTACACACATACAGATACACACACAATTACTGCTACTGCTACGGTAATGCTATAGGCTCCCTCCTTCTACTCTCTTACTCTTTATTACCCTTCCGTTTGGCAAAGGTGAGGGAAATGCTGAGGAGAGTAGCGTTTATAAAAAAGACAGGGGGGAAGGAAAAGCTTGTGTAGAGAGTAAGTGTGTTATTTTTCTTCAGTGGCGTAACGGACGGAGGAACTAAGTAACTAACTAAGGAAGGAACAAGCAGAATTATTATCTGATTATCATATATATATATATATATATATATATATATATATGTGTGTGTGTGTGTGTGAAATAATAATAGAAATCAATAAATAAGAAAATTATAAAATATATGAAAACGTTTTATTTTTGCTTGTTAAAATTTGACTATTCTGAACCAATAATAAAATAACGTTATGACTCGAAAGTCAGTTAAGTGCCATACGTGATACACGCTTGGGCGATCATGTCTCGAAAAAGACATGACTGACTGGGCAGAAGATTATCCCACAGTAGGTTGCCATTACTTTCTGTGGTAGACTGGTTGCCAGCAAAGGATATACGACCCAATCTGTCCTATTATTTGACTCATAGGTAGATTGGGAAAAGATGTATTATATTATTAAGTAGCAATTAGTGGGGGATCAGTTTATTACTTCATATCAATATGAAATCGATCCCCCACTTTTTGCCCAGTAGCCGACTTAAGCATGTTTTCAACTATTCTATTCAGTCAGTCAGTTAAGTGCCATACGTGATACACGCTTGGGCGATCATATCTCGAAAAAGACATGACTGACTGGGCAGAAGATTATCCCGCAGTAGGTTGCCATTGCTTTCTGCGGTAGACTGGTTGCCAATCAAGGCTATAGAACCCAATCTGTCCTGTTAAATAACCCATAACTGGAAGGAAGAGACGGATTAATACCTTTCCCAAGGGTATTTGCGCGTAAGTGAACGCAATGAATTCAGCTGGAATTCGAACTCAGCTCCCCGATTTCTCGTTCCGAGCCGATATCCAATACACTACAACGCACATCCATGACTCGAAAAGTTTTCCGAGCGGACATATCTTAGGTTTATTCAGCTCTTTCCTAATCCTCTGCACTGTCCTCAGAATGACACTTGAGCTTCGAAATGTTCGTATTAGAGCAAATGCCAAGCAGTACAGTGCCGTTTCAAAATTTCTGCTCTTTTTCTTACAGACGGTGCCCAACTGACCCTACTATAGTGTGCAGTGGAATACATCAAACACAACGCGCATACGCGAAATTAAAAATGTAAAATGGCGACAATTTACCTATGGCACCCTCCGTGAACATATATATATATATATATATATATATGTATATATATCCCATTTGTAAACGAGTTATTATGCGACCTAGATTTCTACCATGAGTGGTGACTTCAGGTGATTTGCAATAACTGATTTTTACCGTTTTTTTTTTTGTTTTGTTTTTTGTTTTCAAGAATGCTCACGTAACGGTGTTTTTTCTTTTTTTTGAAGGCTCACGTGGCAGGGAATTTTTGAACGCGCAATTTTTAAAATTACAAGAAATTATAACGTTTTCATTCATTTTAAAAATTTCGTTCAAAAATTCACTACCACGTGAATGTCAAAAAAAAAAAAAAAACAAAAAAAGAAAGAAAGAAAAAACACCGTTACGTGGGCGTTCTTAAAAGAAAAAAAGAAACGGTAAAATCAGTTATTGAAACTCGCCTGAAGACACCACATGGTAAGAGCCTATGTCGCGTAATAACTCGTTTACAAATGGAAAATATTCAAAAGTTCTACAATATAATTGTATTGAACACTTTAATACAAATGTGCACTGGTCTAATTTTATTATGACCAAAAACTAAGTAATTAATATATATAGTCATCCACAGACAGATCTGTTTCGCTGTATAACAGCTCATCAGTACGGTTAGACTCCGATTGCTTTTTAACCCAGGATTGAAACCCGACCGAAATGGCGTCAGTCGGCGATTCTACTTCTGGGCTATGGGCGTTCGATAGAAGAAGGCAGACTTTTTAGCGTGTATATTATCATTATACGCGCCCAACAGCCAGAGTGCTCTAATTCATTTTACTGAATGAGCGATGCGTACATGCCAGAGTAGCTACTGTGTTTCAAAGTTTACCATTCTTCCAGAGTGCTCAATCGGGGTGATATATATATATATTCTAAACATATACTGGTAAACATAAGAGACAATGGATGTCTATTATGTTTAATCATGAGCCGTTCTAAACGTCGTATTTTGGCTTTAATTTCAGTTGAAAAAGACAAAAATTCCCCAACATTTGGATCATTTTTTATTAATTTGGTTCTAAGCTTTCGGCTTAATAAAAGATAATCCAAATGTTGGAGAATTTTTGTCTTTATTTTCAACTGAAATTAAAGCCAAAATACGACGTTTAGAACGGCTCATGATTAAACATAATAGACATTCATTGTCTCTCATGTTTAACAGTCTATGTTTAGAAAATTATTTGCTGCCTCGCTACACTAATATATATATTAGTTTTTGGTCGCAATATGGTTAGACCAATACACATTTGTATTAAACCACGGATTATACAGAGATGACGGATTAATACTAGCACAAGACAACAAAAGAATGAATGATAAAATAAGGAAACAGCTTTTTAAATTATTCAAAGAACTCGATTTTGATATTACAGTCGACACAAATAAAAAGTGGTACAATATTTAAATGTAGAACTTAATTTACAAACTGGAAATGTCTCGCCATACATGAAAACAAACACTAAGTTATCATACATAAATACAAAGTCCAATCATCCAAATAATATAATTAAACACATTTACAAAGGAATAGAACACAGACGATCTAATAATTCGTCAAACAAATCAATATTTAATGAAAAGAAAAATATATATGAGGATGCACTAAGAAATTCTGGCCATAAAAACATTTTACAAAATAATTCTCAACCAAACAGACAAATCAAAAACAGCAATAGAAAAGGAAACATTATCTGCTTCAACCCACCATTTAATTTAGAAATAAAGACCAAAATAGGACATATATTTTTTAAACTAATAGATAAGCACTTTCCAAAAGAATCAGAATTAAACAAAATTTTCAACAGAAACACAATCAAACTAAGTTATAGTTGCACTAATAATTTAGATAGTTTCATAAAAAAACAAAACGCCAGATACTCAAATAACATTATACAAAACAAAACCACCAACAAAGAATGCAACTGCAGGGACAAAATAAATGTCCACTTCAAGGTCACTGCAACACAAAAGAAATAATTTATAAGGCAGAGGTACCTGACACAGATGGCCCAAACAAAATATATTTGGGCTCAACCAAAGACAATTTTAAGACCAGGTGGTTCAACCACAGATCTACATTTAAAATAGAAAAATTAAAAAACAATACAAAATTGGCTAACCATGTCTGGAAATTGAAATCAAAATATGAAAAAGATCCACACATAACGTGGAGCATTGTAAAAACAGCCAAGCCTTACAATGGTGGACAAATATGTCGACTGTGCCAAGAAGAAAAATTAAAAATAATGACAAACCCAAATGGAGACGAACTGTTAAATGAAAGAACAGAAATTATGACAAAATGCATCCACACTAAGAAATACCTCTTAGGTTCATATAAACATGGATGAAAACGTCATAATTCGTTTGAATTTAAACAATGCGCGTTCATAAATTCCCTGCCACGTGAACGTTCCAATAAAACACCGTTACAAGAGCGTTCTTAAAATGAAAAACGGTAAAAGGTAAAATCAGTTATTAAAAATCGCCTGAAGAAACCACTCGTGGTGGAAACCAAGGTAGCGAAATAACACGTTTAAAAATGAAATATATATATATATATATATATATATTATTAAGTAAATCATCGAACTTTATATTCAACCTCAACAGAATGCATTCTGTTGAGGTCGAATATAAAGCTCGATGATTTACTTAATAATTGTTCAAATCCTCCTACTACTTCTTGAATTATGTGTGTGTGTGTGTGTGTGTGTGTGTGTGTGTGTGTGTGTAAGACTCAATTCAAATTGGTTAAAAATACTATAGGATATAAACTCCTATATTTTACGGCCAAAAGGGAAGCACAAACAGGTAAGAAATGCCTACAAATAAATCTTACTAAATTCAGTAGATACGAATTTCCATTTTTTTTTTTTTTTTTTTTTAAACAGTTCTGTGCAAACAGAGGTCTAAATTAAATAAGTGGTTTCTGGAATCTGATTGGATAAGAAAACTCAGGATTTGGAGCTGAGCATAAGCTATGCAAACGACTCTCCTGAGAAAACAAGAGAGAATCAGTGACAAGATCTCGAACCACAAACAAAGCTTTGCCTCGGCACACGTTTCCATGACAACGGGTCAGTCAGCGAAAATTTTTCTACAGTGAAAAACATACAAAGCTGTGACAAAAGTATTTCTCCTGTTTTTGTTTACAGTGTTAAAAATTACTGCTACTGCACGCAATCAGACAGCAGTCACACATTTCGATAGCGAGCGTCACACACACGTACATACCATTTGTTTTCTTCACTCACAACAAAAACACTTCAAACTTTGCAGACTCACTTGCGACAAATCATTACGAACAATTGAACGTTTTTTTTAATGGCCACAACAAAGAACAATGAAAATTAATAAGTAAATGCTTATCTACATGCATGGATATTAATATGATATTTAACTTGATTTTTTCCTTTTCCGCCAATATAATTTCTTTGCGTTGTTTATGATTTTGAGCTGTATGTGTGAGTACACACACACATACACACGAAGAGGTGCTGAAAATTCGCCAACACAGACCATTATAAAAGTAAAAAAAAAAAAAATTGGTTTAATTTTGTTTAACGACATATCAATCACTGTAGGTTATTTAAAGCCAAAAAAAGTGGGGTTTTAAAATATTTTTTTAAATGTTCGGTTATAGTCAGAAGCTTAATTTAGATTTTAATGAAATTTTTTTTTGTTTTTATTCTTTTTTATTTGAGAAAACTGAAAATGCCTAATTTGTATTCAAAAATGTTTTGCTAAGAATACTTTTTTCCTTCATAAATGTGTCATGGTAATTATTTTTCCTTCATAAATGTGTCATGGTAATTATTTTTCCTTCATAAATGTGTCATGGTAATTATTTTTCCTTCATAAATGTGTCATGGTAATTATTTTTCCTTCATAAATGTGTCATGGTAATTATTTTTCCTTCATAAATGTGTCATGGTAATTATTTTTCCTTCATAAATGTGTCATGGTAATTATTTTTCCTTCATAAATGTGTCATGGTAATTATTTTTCCTTCAAAAATATATTTCTCTATAAAGGTCTACTTTTATGTTTATATTTCTATAAAAGTATATTCTTATACTTTCATAGTGTTTAGGGGTTAACTATTTGCCCATAGCTGGGACCCTAACAGGTGCTACCACTCCGAGCCAGAGTGGCCCTGGGAACAACAGCAATTAAGAGGTGGTTCCATTCTCCTCACAGACTCCCAGTCAGAGGCCTTGCTGCTGGATGCAGTTTACCGTCATGCCCAGGACCTTCAAAAATTGAGTTACGTACATAATGGTCCATGAATATATATATTTTTTTTATAAGCGTTTCACCCCGAGCAAGGCATGTCACTGCCACTACTGCGCAGGGGGCTACGTAGAGTGGAGAAAGGATGATTAAATATAGGAAATGTCAGAGGGTGGGTGATAGGCGGATAAGGATACCGAGAATGAGGGTTGGGTAGATGAGAGTGTTGTGAGAATAGTTGGGAGTTAGTGTGATAGGAGGTGTCTATTGACCCTACATTTAAACACCTGGAGATTGTAACTGTCGGGAAAGCAGACTTGTGGAAGGGAGTTCCACAGGCGGGAAGCGCGAGAAAAGCTGTTGGAGTAGAATTTACGGTTACATCTTATTTGTTTAACTTTAAAAGGGTGGGACCTAGTTGCTAATCTAGTATCTCGTGTAAATTCGTGCTTAGGCGGCAACAGTGATCTAAGCTCATCGGAGCAGAAGCCATGAAAGTACTTGTAGAAGAGGCACAGGGAAGCCACATCACGCCGGTGAGAGAGCGGCTGCAGCCGGTCTGCCAAGTCAGTATCAACCACGTTACAGATCCTCCTTTGTATTTTGTCAAGAAGCCCAAGGAGAGCAGCAGGGGCACCCGACCAGATATGGCAGCAATATTCAATACACGGGCGGATGGTAGATTTGTATATGTGCAGAATAGATTCAGGTGGGAAAAATTTCCGGGCCCTGCACAAGGAGCCCACTTTCATAGCAGCAGATTTGGCAATGGATTCAATATAGTCATTCCATTTGAGGTCCGCCGAGAGTGTAAGGCCAAGGAGGCGTAGTATTTTACTCTCTGGGAGGCTAGCCTGTCCCATGCTAATGGGAGGTAGATGCGATTGTCTATGGTGGTTAGTTGATAACAGCTTTGTTTTAGAGGCATTGAAATTTACCAACCATTTCCTACCCCAGGCCACTACGGATTGGAGGTCCCTTTCAAGTACGGCAGCGAGGTTCAATTTGTCGTCCAGACCTGGTTTCTGATCGATGCGAGAGTAGATTGTTGTGTCGTCGGCATACATGCCAACTTGGGATCTAATGGTGTCGGGGAGATCATTAATGTAGATCAGAAAGAGCGTGGGACCTAGGATGGAACCTTGATGGACGCCTGCGTTCGTGTGGTAGTTTTGGGAGGCATGCCCATTTAATACCACCTTCAATGTGTGGTTAGAGAGGAAAGACTGGATGAGGTCAAACAGATGTCCAGTTATCCCATAGCTCCGCAGTTTGCACAAGAGGCCAGCATGCCAGACCCTGTCGAATGCTTTGGAGATATCCAAGGCAACGGTTCGGGCTTCACCATTCTTGTCGAGTGCCTGGTATATGTACTCGGTAATGGTCGTTAGCATATCAGCAGTAGACCTGGTGAAGCGAAACCCGTACTGTTTGTCAGAGAGAAGCCCGTTGGCCATAAGATGCTGAATCACCTCGGCGTTGATAATGGCTTCGAAAACTTTGCCAAAGATTGGAAGGAGACTACTAGGACGGTAATTGGCGGGGTCTGAGGGTTCGCCAGAATTCTTAAATATAGGAACTACGCAGGGGGACTTCCAACAGGCAGGAAAGCAGGAAGCAGATAGGCAGAGGTTATAGAGTTTAGAGAGGACAGATGAGAGTTCAGGGGCACATTTCTTCAGTACTATGACTGGGATTCCGTCACCGCCGCTCGCTTTGTGTGGGTCAAGTTGTGCAATTATCTTGGCGACCAGCGAGGGTGTAATGTGGACGTTATTTAGTTGAGCCTTAGTTCTGGGTGGGAAGTCTGGTGTAGGTATTCCTAACGAGTCCAGTGTCGAATTGGTTGAGAATCTACGGGCAAAGCATTCCACCTTGTCGGCTGGGGAGGTGAGAACTTCAAATTCATTGATTAGTGGGGGTATTGAAGTCTTGTTCCTGCTGAGCACGCTTTTGCAGAGACGCCAGTAATCTTTGGAGCCAAACTTAGAGGATGCTATGCGTTGCCTAATTCTGGTAGCAAACGCCCTCTTGGCTTCGTTCAGTACTTTTTTACACTTGTTCCGTGCTGAGGTGAAAAGGCGCCTGTTTTGGTTCGACGTGCAGCTTCGATGGAGCCGGAAGAAATGGTTCCGGTGGGCAATGACGGCCGAGCAAGCGGGTGAGAACCAGGGGGACGAATTTGGTTTTAGTTGGAATTTCCTGGCCGAAATAAAAGCATCGATGCCAGCCTTAACCCAAGAGGAGACTTCGGAAGCACAGTCTTCGACAGGAAGATCGAAGACGTTGTTCCAGGGGACGTCGCAGAGGAAGTCCCTGAACGAGTCCCAGTCGGCTCTTTGGTAGCAGTATGATATTCTGCTGGTCTGGTTTTCTTGGGTAGAGTTAGTGTGGATTGATATGTTTACGGAGACTACGGCGTGGTCAGAGTTTCCGAGTGGGCAGAGTTGCCTGGTAGTGCAGGAGTCTGGGATGGAGGTAAAGCAAAGGTCGAGTAAAGAGTACCTTCCGTTAGCGTTTTTAGAGAAACGCGTGGGGAAGTCCACCACTTGCGTTAGAGCTTGGGCTATTGAAAAGTGCATGGTGCGGATCCCAGCAAGGTCGGTGGCTGAGTTTTCAAGCCACTTGGTGTGGTGGGCGTTAAAATCACCAAACACAAATATATGGGCAGATGGGTGAGAAGAAATGGCCCTGTCGATATTAGTGGAGATGCAATCAAGTACCGTACAGTCAGAGGAGGAGGGGGAGCGGTAGAGGAAGAAGAGATAGCTAACCGAGCTTAGAAGTGAGAGACGGAAGCACATGAAGGAATGATCAAGGGATTCAAGAGATGTGACCCTGGCTAGGGGGAGTTGTTCGCTGACATATACACCAAGCCCATGCATATGGACATTGGAGTCCTTCCTGAAGAGAGGAAGGTAACCAGGAACGAACAGCTCTGAAGAGGGGATAGAAGGGTCAAGGTTAGTCTCACATATAGATATCGGGTGAGTTAGTTAGAAGGAAAGATTCTACACTATTAAAGTTACTGCGAATACCTCGTATATTTGTGAAGGTAACGCAGATAAGTTTGGGCGATTTACGACTAGCTGGTTTAGGCTTGCTATTTTGTTTGTTTAATTTCATGCTGGTTATCGTTGTGGATAGAGAGAGGTCTAGAGTAGGGTCAGATGGTCGTTAATTGCAGCAGGTGAAGGATGGTGAATGGCGCCGCCTGCAGCATAATGTAGCCTCGGGGTTCCCCATCGGAAATTCAATTTATTCTATCATTCTCGCAAACAATTTATAGTAAATTCAATCTTTCCCATCGGTTTCTTCAATTTAAAACTTAAGTGGGAGAGAAAATAAACTACCAGACGCACTCGTTAAATGAAGGAGCCGTGACTAGAACCCGTCACGCTAGTTAAAGAAAAGAAATAAAATTAAATACTACCAATATCATATTTGTACCATATAAGTAATAAAATGTGCGTTGTGGTACAGTGGATATCGACTCGGAACGAGAAACCAGAGAGCCGAGTTCGAATTCCAGTTGAATCCATTGTATTCACTTACGCGCAAATACCCTTGGGAAAGGTATTAATCCGTCTCTTTCTTCCAGTTATGGGTTAAATAGCAGGACAGATTGGGTTCTATAGCCTTGGTCGGCAACCAGTCTACCGCAGAAAGCAATGGCAACCTACTGCGGGATAATCTTCTGCCCTGTCAGTCATGTCTCTTTCGAGACATGATTGCCCAAGCGTGTATCACGTATGGCACTTAACTGACTGAAGTAATATATAAAAAAATAAAAAAAAGCAATTACAAAACTGAATTGGTTACTATATAAACTTCTTTCGGTCAAGTTACTCTTCATTGCTTTTACCACAGACAGAATTTTATAAAATTTCTTTAAAGATGTTTAGACTTTTCAGCCATTTTGAATGACTGGTATAGTGTATTAACAAATGGGACATCTAATAGGCTTACGTTTAGGCTTTATTGTAGCAAAAGAAAATGGAAGTAAGGATAACAAGAGAAAACTAAAGAGACGAAAAGACAGAAATAAAAAGACAGAGAAAAAGAAGGACAGAGAAGAAGGACAGAAAAAAAAGGCAAAATAAGTGAAAGAGAGGGAGAGAGAAGCCGAAAGAAAAGAGTGAGGGGAAAATAAAAACAGAGACAGAAAGAGCGAAGAGAGTAAAGAAGAAGCAAGCAAGCAATCGATTATCATGTGCGAATCAGTGCGCGTACAAGGTGACCTCTTCCCCCTTCGCCACGCTCATAGCAGAAACTGACAATGGCTTTGATCTTTTTTTTCGCAAGTTGCATCGACTTGTGTCACAGTCGTATTAAATGCTTCCAGGTCTTTGACAAAAAATATTTCACAGGTTAATTTCACCTTTACAGGTGCAGCAATTCAATTTTATTTGTTTTAGGTGTGTTTCTTTTTTTGTGGGGAGGGGGCTTTTTTTTTTGTTTCTCTTTCGGCGTCTTTCCTGCTATTGAGCAGTTAAAAGGTAAAGTATTGAAGGTAAGTTTCTGTTCATTTTGAAGACGGGAAAGATCAAACGTGTTACAAATGTTTGATTTAGGAAATTGCCTTTTATGACATTAGAGAGGAAGAGGAACTGGGACACGACCGACTTTCTTGTGACAATACGGGAGGGGGGTGACAGAACAGTTCCTTTTCGACAAGGAAAAACTGACTGAGTGGCCGTATACGAGTGACCAAAAGTTGAACTGACAGAAAATGGTAAAGTGAAGAATAGTAAGATCATGTAAAAGAGAAAGATTGAAGAGAGTAAGAGAGAGAAAGACTAGAGAGAGTGTAAGAGAGCGAAGAAAGACAGTGAAGAGAGTAGAAAGAATGGAGGGTGTGGATAGCGAAAAGAAACTAGAGAGAGTGAAGAGAGCAAAGAGAAAAAGGAGAAAAAGTGAAGAGACAGCAGAGAGAAAGGGCGAAGAAGAAAGGAGAGAGAGAGAGAGCGGAGAGAAAGAGTAGAGAGGGTGAAGAGTAGAGAGAGTGGAGAGAAAAAGTAAAGAAATCGGAGAGAGAGAGTGAAGGAAGATCGGAGAGAGAGAGAGTGAAGGGAGAGTGAAGAGAGCTGGGAGAAAGAGTAGAGAGAGTGAAGAAAGCAAAGAGAACTAAGAGAGTAAAGAGAGAGAGAGAGAGAGAGTGAAGAAAGAGAGGAAGAGAGAGAGAGAGAGAGCGCGAAAACAAGATTCTCACAAGACGAATTTTGAAAAGGTTGGCATAAATTTAAAATACATAAAAATTTAAAATAAATATTTAAACAGTGGCAATACCTAAGGCTTAAAAAGCGTTTTAAAAATACTTAGTTGCATTTCAAAAACGAATTTGAATTGATTGGAATGATTTTCTTTCCTATTATCAGAAAAATCGATAAAATCGTCTATATTGACAAATCTGTCAATATAAATTTTTTTTATTCAATTTTTTTTAAAAAAAAAGATATACTTTTCTGAAACTTTATTTGAGAAAGATTTGCTACTTTAAATTATTAATTAATCTAAACTGAAACAATTATTACGCTTTAATTTAAACTATCGCAAAAAGCTTGTTTTAAAGTTAAATTTTTTGAGTTGTTGGTATATTTATCGACAACCTGATGTTTGTGAAATTATTTAAGGACATAATTGTAATCTTAATCTAAACTTATTTATAAATGGAACTTTGTGTGTGTGTCCGTTACCTACAGACTCGGAAACGGCTGAACCGATTTTCTTGAAAATTTACACAGTTCTACTATAAGCCTCTGCGAGTGTTCTTAGCTAAGTTTTGTGTCGAGGTATCCCCGATAAATATCGAAAATCGATAATCGAAAAAATCGTGTTATAGAAGGAGTGGTCCGATTTTAATCAAATTTGATACACTCATAGACAAAGACATAAGAAACGATATTCAGAAGTTTCATGGTTGCAGTTTTTACAATCGATAATATATATATATATATATATATATATATAAAAGGCAAGATGTTTGTGTGTATGTCGGTTTATCTGCCTGTATGTCTGTATTTTTTTCAGGCATTTTTATTTTAGTTTTTGCTTCGGGTTTGGCTCTAAGTAGGTATAATTGTAGTTCTTAGTCTCAGCCATGATACCATTTACTCAAAGAACTTATTTAACCTTCAAAATTCAGTTTACGATGAAAAAAACTTATTTGATATTGATACCAGGAAATCAAAATTTGACTTACATCCATTCATTTTTCTTTCAGTCTACGGTTTTGCTTTAACTGGAAACAACTTTTTTTTTCTTTTTTTTTTTCAATTTTTCGGCCATTTTTAGCAATTTGTAAACAAAAGTTAATTTTCGGTTTTTTAAAACCGGGAATTAACTTTTGCCTAGCAAAAATAAAATACACATCTCTCATTCGTTATTTTTGGAAAATTATCAAATTTAAAGTTAAATTAATCTGATTTGAAACTAATATTACTTGAAATTTAGAATAAAAGTATTTCTTAACCATAAAGGTTTGACTCGCTGACTTTTCAAGTAGGTGATGACTACCTGTTTTCATTCAATTTGGAAGTATGGTGAACAACACTTGAAATATGTTACGTTTTAATGATGTCTTTTATAAGTTTCCATAGTAAAAGAAAATGTGCAGTTTAACATAAATTATTTTAAAAATCTTAATTCTCAATTATTTGTATTAAGCTTTTGAATTTTCGGTTTGTAAATAAAGTATTTTTAATGAAGACACTGAGTAACCTTATAAAAATTCAATTGGAGTAGATAGACTAAACTATCGCCCGGTTCACACTCCACCCACATTTATTGAACAGGTGAAGAGGCTCATCCCTTGTTTCCTGTTTAGGATGTGGTTTCCGGCTTTCTCTTTTCCATTCTTTTTACCCTTACATAGCCCCCTGCGCATCAGTGGCGTTACCGCCTTGCTTGGGGTGATATGATTAAAAAAAAAAAAAAAAAAAAAATTATTCATCGAAATTTTTCTTCTTCCGAATATGATATCCTAAGATTATATTATTTTTAAAGTCAAATAAAGGTTTATCTACATTAAAAATAGCGTAGTTTTAATGCTTTTTTTTAATTTTACTATTCGGAGCAGATTTTCGAAAATGGTCTGGTAACTAAAAAAAAAAAATTATATGATTAACATTCCCCCAATAAGTTCTGCATTTAACTAATTAAAAAAATGGTATATAGATAATGCATTTCTAGAAGTTTTATACAGTTAATTGGAGTGGTGGGTAACAGATGTAAAAAAATATATATTTTACCAAGATTTTCTAATAATAGTAATAATTGCTTAAATAATTTAATTCACTTGTGAATAAGTCCTGAAAGTTTCATTAAAATGATTTTTTCAACAATTTTTAAATTAATGTGTTTTTCAACGTCAAAAAACGACCTGCGTAATATTACGTTTTCCTTAATAGTCACATTACGTAAACATAGCATGAATCCCTGACGGAAAAAAAAAAAAAATTTAACTGAAACTTCGAACGTGTTAGAAAGGATTAAAAATAAAATAACAAAATGTGATCTTTCCTTTTAATAAACATTTTGATGATAAAACTTTGTTTTTATTAACATCATGATATACTGTTTTTTCAGCAGTTGCATGGAAGTACCTAAATAAATGTAGCTCTTCTCTTCACTGTTTACAAATTCACGTGCCAGTGCGAAAATCCTTTTGATCAATAGTGAAAAGGACTGACTCCGTACCGAAGAAAAAAAGACGAAGCCAAATTTTGTGAGCCAATGTGAATTATTTTCTAACCAATAAAAGGAAAGCGATTTACAAAACTAAAAGAAATTAACAAACCAGTGTCAAAATGTTGATATAAATAGAGAAAGAAAGCTGAATCAAAGAGGAACGAAGGAGGCAGAGGACATTCAACCAGCCACAATGTGATGAGAGAACTTTCAAGCAGCTGAACCGGACACGTTCGCTTTTCCTCACCTTCACTCGTGCTATTTTCCTTTATCTCTTCGTTCTTGCCAACTCGCCGTCAACAAAAAGAAAACAATAGCAACCATAAGACAATTCAACTGACTTCTAAGATTAACGTTTCCATTATCGTTTTTCTTTCCTTTTCACATACTCGCCGTCCACAAAAAAAAGGAACACAGACTTTACTGCTACTCTGTTAAAAACACACTCAAAAAACATAGGTCTTTTTTCCTGTGCACATATTTCGCTATAACAACGAACTCTGGATTCATTTAACTATTTACTACATTATTTCTCTTAGAACATTGCATACCTACAATTATTCTGCTATTCTGTTCTATAAATAAATTTCATTTATCCATCTAGTGACCAAAACAAGATCTAGATTTAAAATTCAAATGCTAAGCCGCATCTACTGATAGTAATTCAAATCTATAGCCGCATCTACTGATAGTAATTTTGGGTCTCTGTGTCGGGCCAGAAAATTTTTCTCGTCAGAATCCATCTTGCAAAATCTACCAGGAATTCTGAAAGAATACACAAAGTACGGTTGTTCCCAAAAGAAAAATACCAAGATGTCAACATTAAACAAGCACAGAAGTTTAAATATCTGGGATGTGTTTTTTTTTAACAGATGATGGAAAATACAACTCATTGATTTTGTTAGAAATTAAAAAAAAAAGACTCGAATTTACAAACTTTGCTTAGCACACACACAAAAGTGAATCCAAAACAAAACTCGCGAAATTTCACACCTTCATGTGAAATGTTTTTCGGCCAATAGAAAACTAGGAAACATCTAAAAAACAAAATTCAAATACTATTCAATTATCAGAAAAATTCTTTTACGGACCTTTTCGCGAGCCTACGCGAAGTTTGTTCGTCGTCAAATGGAAAGGCCAGAATCACATCCGGGAGTGAATTCCCAAATGACCTTTTTAAGCCCCAGAAACAGAGTAAAAGACGGAGCTAATTCGACTGTCGTCAGAGGAAAAAATATGAGCATAATTAACACGTACCCTTGATCCACACAAGCGAAAGAGTTATCTTTCCAACCTTCTGATAATAACTTTAAATTATAGAGACTTTGGTTATGCTTAGGAAGCTTTTTCATTTAAGATTAGTAAAAATAAATTTTACTTAATATTACCTAACCGGTACAAATTAATGCAGAATTATAAAAGTTTATAAATTATTCTGGTTGAACAGGTGTAGAGGCTCATCCCTTGTTCCTTGTTTGGAATGTGGTTTCCGGATTTCTCTTTTCCAATCTTTTCACTCTTACGTAGCCCTCTGCGCTTCAGTGGCGTTACCGCCTTGCTTGGGGTGATATGATTAAAAAAAAAATTAGAATTAAAAGAAATAAAAATAATGCCTGTAAATTTTATTCATCAAAAAAAATTTTCTTATGACAGTTTTAGTCCATCTTATTTTTAAAAGCAATTAAAACTTTTTCTAATTAACCTTAGTTTTATTGCATTTTTTTATTCTCCGATTGAGGGTATCTTTTCAGTAACTGGGAATCCAGATTTACAAAATAAACAAGAAAATAAAACTGATGATTTAATTTAAATTCTCCAAGGACTTCAGCTTATAACTAATATAAGCATTAAGCAGTACAAAAATTACTTCTCAAAATTTTATAAAATCAAATAAGTGAGTGGGAACACACACATACACACAACTGGCCATAATTATTAGGCCACCCCAGTTTTTATTTTAAAGAAATGATGTATTCCATACTATTTTTAGTATTTATTGCCAAGTGGATAATTCTAAATGAAAATAGAATGGTTCTTTTGTTATTACTTTACAAAATTTTACAAGGCAAGGAAGCAAAGATGAACTCGTCTGAATCACCCTAAACTTTCTTCATTGTTTCATTGATGAAACTGCAATATAGGTAATTATTAAATATTTATAAATTCATTTGATACACATGTTATTGTGTAGTATTAACAAAAGAACCATTCTATTTTCATTTACAATTATTTACTTGGCAATAAATACTAAAAAATAGTACGAAATCATTTTTTAAAACATTTTTTTTTATTCGTCAGTGAACCGTTTTATTCACGGGAAACGGATTTTTAACTTTTTGCAAATAAAATTTTCTCGGTAAATAAAAACCACTTTGAAAATCTGTTTTCGCTTTTCTCACCTGTGACAGTGTGAATCTTGTAAAAAAAAAAAATTGTATTGGTTTGTCTCGCTGTAAGAATGTAATGATTAACGAACTTGTCAAGCAGACTACAGGTTAGTGAATTTTATCCTCGCTGGTTGCCACAAAATTTCGGCCTAGGGCCAAATTAATCGAAACTTAAATCTTGTATTCATTTTAACAATACAAAGATAACTTTTACTAATTTCTATAGGTTCCTCCAAAGATTCGCGAAAAAAATGTCCAAAACTTAAAAAAAACGTTTGTTGTCAAGATCTTTTGTTTATTAACAGAAAATATCAAAGGATTTTTATATAATTTTTTATTATTGTTATTTTTAGAACGTTCGGATTTTTTTTCTGGCGTTAAATTTGTACAGGAAATTTGATCATCATTTTACAGCGAAAAACACATTGATTTAAAAATTCTTGTAAAATCAGATAATTGTCGAATTTTAATTAAAATTCCAGGTTTTATTCACGGATGATTAATATATGATTAATATGATTAAACGCGTCCTTTTTTTCTTTAAAGACAGTCTTGGTATCATTTTTTTTTCTTCTGTCATTTATCACACATTTAATTTTATGAAATTTAGAAAAAATCTTTTTTGTGGTGCTTATAGTATAAAGGGTAAATCCTAGGACAATTTTTTTAATTTGATTTATTTGTCAAACAGGACCCCAAATTACATAAAATTCCCTGAATCGTGAAATAAAAATAAGTAGGGGTGGGTAGACAAAAAAATAGTGTAGAAAATTAGTATCTTTTTTTTGCGATGATTTGAAAATTTTTGCAAAAATCTAACAAATGTCAGATTTTACTTACAGGATTTATTCAGAAATCAATGATATTTTAGAATTGTTTTTATTTAAGAAATTCTTAGTGCAAACATATATATATATATATATATATATATATATATATATATATATATATATTTCTATATATATACACACACACACACACACACACACAACCGGCCATAATTGTTAGGCCACCCCAGTGTTTTAAAAAAAATGTGTTTCATACTATTTTTTAGTATTTATTACTAAGTGAATCATTGTAAATCAAAATAGAATGGTACTTTTGTTAATACTGCACAATAACATGTGCATCAAATGAATTTATAAATATTTAATAATTACCTTTTTAACAATGGTACGATACAAGGATTTATTTGAACCGCTTGGAAAATTAAATCTATTTCGGAAAGGATCCAGAGTTTGCTTTTGCTGGGAGCAAACCACCCGTAAACCACCCGTAAACGGATAGAAACTGAATTTGGTAGCTACACAATAATAAAAGGGGGCGTAAGACAAAGATGTGCCGTCTCTCCAGATTTATTTAATGTTTTCCTCAAAATAGAAGTGCAATTGATAGGAATCCTAGATTTTTTTTTATAAAGGTTCACCTAATGCAAGGCTCAAGAGCCAATCAATGTAGGGGGTACTGAATGTCATAAGGGGAGATAGAAGGAAATGAAAAGAAGGAATTGACTTGAAGAGGTTAAAGTTGTATTTTTCTAGTCGCAGTTCTCGCGAGAAGGACGTCAATTGAACATTCTCATTACGAATGGAATACGAAGGAAATATGTCTGCAATATTTCATTTTTGGCTAATATGACTTCTAAAAATGATGCAAGTCTCCTTGAGAGCAACACACTGCACCTCCTCGGCCTCACTTTTTCGATTGACGTGAAGCTGAACGAATTCATCGAATCTATAGCCGCATCTACTGATAGTAATGTTGGGTCTCTGTGTCGGGCCAGAAAGTTTTTCTCGTCAGAATCCATCTTGCACATTTATAAATCTACCAGGAATTCTGCAAATAGTTCTACGTGAAGTTGAACGAATTCATCGAATCTATAGCCGCATCTACTGATAGTAATGTTGGGTCTCTGTGTCGGGCCAGAAAGTTTTTCTCGTCAGAATCCATCTTGGCAGCCATTAATAAATCTACCGTGGAATTCTGCAAGTAGCTTCAAGAAGTTGAACGAAATCTATCGAATCTATAGCCGCATCTACTGATAGTAATGTTGGGTCTCTGTGTCGGGCCAGAAAGTCTTTCTCGTCAGAATCCATCTTAGCACATTAATAAATCTACCAGGAATTCTGCAAGTAGTTCTACGTGAAGTTGAACAATTCATTGAATCTATAGCCGCATCTACTGATAGTAATGTTGGGTCTCTGTGTCGGCCCAGAAAGTTTCTTTTCTCTCGTCAGAATCCATCTTGCACATTTATAAATCTACCAGGAATTCTGCAAGTAGTTCTACGTGAAGTTGAACGAATTCATCGAATCTATAGCCGCATCTACTGATAGTAATGTTGGGTCTCTGTGTGGGGCTGAAAGCTTTCTCGTCAGAATCCATCTTGCACATTTATGTAACCGCCCAGGAATTCTGGCAAGTAGTTCTACGTGAAGTTGAATGAATTCATCGAATCTATAGTCAAAGGGCCCATCAGATATACGTTGGGTCTCTGTGTCAGTCAGAAAGCTTCTTCGTCAGAATCCATCTTGCACATTTATAAATCTACCAGGAATTTGCAAGTAGTTCTACGTGAAGTTGAAATCGAATTCATCGAATCTATAGCCGCATCTACACTGATAGTAATGTTGGGTCTCTGTGTCGGGCCAGAAAGTCTTTCTCGTCAGAATCCATCTTGCACATTAATAAATCTACCAGGTTCTGCAAGTAGTTCTACGTGAAGTTGAACGAATTCATCGAATCTATAGCCGCATCTACTGGATAGGGCTGTTGGGTCTCTGTGTCGGGCCAGAAAGCTTTTCTCGTCAGAATCCATCTTGCACATTTATAAATCTACCAGGAATTCTGCAAGTAGTTCTACGTGAAGTTGAACGAATTCATCGAATCTATAGCCGCATCTACTGATAGTAACGCTGGTCTCTTGTGTTCGTCAGAAAGTCCTTCGTCAAATCCATCTTGCACATTAATAAATCTACCAGGAATTCTGCAAGTAGTTCACGTGAAGTTGAACGAATTCATCGAATCTATAGCCGCATCTACTGATAGTACTGCCAGTCTCTGTGTCGGGCCAGAAGTCTTTCTCGACAGAATGCCGTATCTGTACATTTATAAATCTACCAGGAATTCTGCAAGTAGTTCTACGAAGTTGAACGAATTCATCGAATCTATAGCCGCATCTACCGATAGTAATGGCAATTTCTGTGTTTCAATAGAAAGTCTTTCTCGACAGAATGCATTCGTACATTTATAAATCTACCAGGAATTCTGCAAGTAGTTCTACGAAGCTGAACGAATTCATCGAATTCATAGCCGCATCTACTGATAGTAATGTTGGGTCTCTGTGTCGGGCCAGAAAGTCTTTCTCGTCAGAATCCATCTGGCACATTAATAAATCTACCAGGAATTCTGCAAGTAGTTCTACGTGAAGTTGAACGAATTCATCGAATCTATAGCCGCATCTATCAGATAGTAATGTTGGGTCTCTGTGTCGGGCCAGAAAAGTCTTTCTCGTCAGAATCCATCTTGCACATTTCGATAAATCTACCAGGAATTCTGCAAGTAGGTTCTACGTGAAGCTGAACGAATTCACTGAATCTATAGCCGCATCTACTGATAGTAATGGCGTTCCTGTGGCCAACAGAAAGTCTTTCTCGTCAGAATCCATCTGCACATTAATAAATCTACCAGGAATTACAGTTCTACGTGAAGTTGAACGAATTCATCGAATCTATAGTCAACATCATCGATAGTAATGTTGGGTCTCTGTGTCGGGCCAGAAAGTCTTTCTCGTCAGAATCCATCTTGCACATTTATAAATTCACCAGGAATTCTGCGTTAGGTTCTACGTGAAGCTGAACAATCATCGAATCTTATAGCCGCATCTACTGATAGTAATGTTGGGTCTCTGTGTCGGGCCAGAAAGTCTTTCTCGTCAGAATCCATCTTGCACATTAATAAAATCTACCAGGAATTCCAGTTCTACGTGAAGTTGAACGAATTCATCGAATCTATAGCCGCATCTACTGATAGTAATGTCGTCTCTGTGTCGGGCCAGAAAGTCTTTCGTCGTAGAATCCATCTTGCACATTTATACCCTACCAGGACTGCAAGTAGTTCTACGTGAAGCTGAACGAATTCATCGAATCTATAGCCGCATCTACTGATAGTAATGTTGGGGCCCTGTGGTTACCAGAAAGTCTTTCTCGTCAGAATCCATCTTGCACATTAATAAATCTACCAGGAATTCTGGCAAAGGTCAATGCAGCTTAACGAATTCATCGAATCTATAGCCATGTACTATACTGATAGTAATGTTGGGTCTCTGTGTCGGGCCAGAAAGTCTTTCTCGTCAGAATCCATCTTGCACATTAATAAATCTACCAGGAATTCTGCAAGTAGTTCTACGTGAAGTTGAACGAAGTATCGAATCTTATAGCCGCATCTACTGATAGTAATGTTGGGTCTCTCAAAGTCAATGAAAGTCTTTCTGTCAGAACCATCCTTGCACATTAATAAATCTACCAGGAATTTGCAAGTAGTTCTACGTGAAGTTGAACGAATTCATCGAATCTATAGCCGCATCTACTGATAGTAATGTTGGGTCTCTGTGTCGTACAGAAAAGTCTTTCCCCGTCAAGAATCCATCTTGCACATTAATAAATCTACCAGGGAATTCTGCAAGTAGTTCTACGAAGTTGAACGAATTCATCGAATCTATAGCCGCATCTACTGATAATAATGTTGGGTCTCTGTGTCGGGCCAGAAAGTTTTTCTCGTCAGAATCCATCTTGCACATTAATAAATCTACCAGGAATTCTGCAAGTAGTTCTACGTGAAGTTGAACGAATTCATCGAATCTATAGCCGCATCTACTGATAGTAATGTTGGGTCTCTGTGTCGGGCCAGAAAGTCTTTCTCGTCAGAATCCATCTTGCACATTAATAAATCTACCAGGAATTCTGCAAGTAGTTCTACGTGAAGTTGAACGAATTCATCGAATCTATAGCCGCATCTACTGATAGTAATGTTGGGTCTCTGTGTCGGGCCAGAAAGTTTTTCTCGTCAGAATCCATCTTGCACATTTATAAATCTACCAGGAATTCTGCAAGTAGTTCTACGTGAAGCTGAACGAATTCATCGAATCTATAGCCGCATCTACTGATAGTAATGTTGGGTCTCTGTGTCGGGCCAGAAAATTTTTCTCGTCAGAATGCATCTTGCAAAATCTACCAGGAATTCTGAAAGAATACACAAAGTACGGTTGTTCCCAGAAGAAAAATACCAAGATGTCAACATTAAACAAGCACAGAAGTTTAAATATCTGGGATGTGTTTTTTTTTACAGATGATGGAAAATACAACATTGAAAGCTAAACACGCATATCGGTTGACGTAAATTTATCAAAGGATACGCCGATGGCACTTGCTTGTACTGGTAACAAACCATCCGTAGGCGGATAGAAACTGAATTGCATAGCTACGCAAAAATAAATGGGGGAGTAAGACAAAGATGTGTCGTCTCTCCAGATTTATTTAACCTTTACAGTGAGGCGATCCCAAAGGGGGGAGCTGGAGACACTACCAGAATTTATTATCGGTGGATCTAAGATACGCCAATGACACTGTGTGGAAAAAGGACTAGTCATCAACTGCAAGAATTAAGAAAGTATGGTTGTTAGTAAAAGAAAAAAATACCAAGATTTCAACAACGAATTGAAGATGTCAACACCAAACAAATACAGAAGTTTAAATTTCTGGGAAGTGTTTTAATAGAAGATAGAAAAAGCGACACTGAAATCTAAACACGCATTTGATTAGTGAAAGATCACTTCCAAAAGCTAAGCAAATTACTAAAAAACAGAAAAGTCTTTAGAATTCAAAAAAAAAAAAAAATTAAAAAAAAACAAAGAAAGCAGTGCTGGCTTTCAATGTCATATCCATCCTTTTATGATAGCGGATGCTGGACAATCTTCTCACTGATGAAGAAAAAACTGAATCAACAGAAGGATAGTAAGAATTCCGTGGACAAAACGAATAAGTAACAAAGAAGTCTTAAAGAAAATGGTAGTAAAAAGAACGCTTATACCCAGAATTTGTGAGAGCTGAAATTTTTTGGATAGACGCACATATGATCTTTCTTTCCACACCACTCACCTGTATTCTCATCCTTTTCTAACTCATTCTCTGACTCCCTTGTAACATGTTTATCTTCCTCATCACTCACCTCTTATGTAAACCCCTGCACACCAGTGGCAGTTCTGCCTTGATTAGTGTGAAATGATTAGAAAAAAAAAATAAAAAAATAAACCACATTAAGAAAAAGCAGTGAGTCACTTACCAGACGACCATGTATGAATGGTGATTTCCTAAGCGCAGCTTAGATGTGGCACAAAGCCGAATGTCTGGGAGACCCAGTGAGGATCGAACTCACTACTCAATTGTAAATGGTTTTTTTAGCGAGGCAAGGTTGCTAGCCATTACACCACCTCGAGGTGCCCCGAACATGTATGAATGGATGCCAGCATGAAGGCTTGGCAAAGGGAGAAATACTGCAAAGGACCGCAAAATCCAGAAAACTGTGGAGAACCATGATCGCCTACATTCTGAATGGACATGATACACTGAAAGAAGATTTAACGGGAAAATAATTTTACCAAAGAATTTCTTCTGGTAATGACGTAGTACATTTAGAGTTATCTCCCTTACATCTAGTCAACTAAAACATTTCAACAAGCAGGTTTTGGCGGGGAAATAGCTAAATGGTTATTTTATTTTGACAAGCGCCCTTTACAGTCTCGCACATTTGCAATCACCAATTTTATGTTTTCGAATTCCTGAAAAGAATTTGGCGGACCTGAAGCAGACTACCACCACGTTTAATTTCGTTGTTTTTCATTTTTTTTTTTTTTTTTACTTATTTCAGCGCAGTGCTATCGCTTGTTACTTAAACTTTCCGATTATCAAAAGAAAAAAAAAATTTGAAAAATTACAATATTTAAACAATTTTTGGTGGGCGAGTCAGTTCCTCATAAAAAGTAAATCGATCCTCCATTTTCAATCAACTCGCGTTGGGGGTCGCTTTGTTTATGTTAATTTCCTTGTTTTTCTTTTTTTTCAGCGCAGTTCTATCGTCTGTTACTTAAACTTTCCGATTATCAAACATTTTGAAAAATTACAATATTTGAACAAATTTGTTTGGAGGGGGGGGGGTCAGTTTCTCATACAATGTTAAAGTAATAGATTATCCTCCATGTTCAACCCACTAAGGTTGTATGAGAAACTGCCCCCCCCCCCCCGCCTCAAATTGTTTGTTGAAATTTTTTTGTCATTCGTAAAAGATAATATTACATTGAAAAAAAAAAAGTCCCAAAAATTTGATAATGAACAAATTTACAGGTGGCGGTAATGTCGTACCGGCGACTGGTTTTAAAATGAAGGCTCGATTTTAACGTTGTAGGAGAAACTGATCCCCGCTGGAAAATGTTTAAACATTGAAATACTTCAATTTTTTTGTCAATCGTAAAGCTAAAGGGGTAATCGATAGGACTGCGCTAAAGAAAGAAAGAAAAAAAAATGAAAACCAATGAAATTAAACGTGGTGTTAGTCTGCTTCAGGTCCGCTAAGAATTTTAATTGTTAAACGTTATCGGTTGCTGAAGGTCATTTCTAATTCTCGTCGTTCCAACAGCTCAAAAAACATAATGACTATCAGGGGTGGGGTCATTTTTTTAAAGTTGTTATTCGTGTCACCACTCCTCACAGATACATGTAGCACTAGTAAGGATTTCGTATAGACTTTGTGGTAAGAATGGTAAGTAGGAATGTCATGCTTTTAGTGCAAGGAATATTGTAAGCTTGCTTGGATCAGATTAAATCGCTAAAAAAAAAAAAAAAAAAAAAAAAAAAAAAAAAAAAAAAAAAAAAACAGTATGAATAAAAAATTTCAAACTTAATATTAATAAAAAAAACTTTTCCATCAAAATGTTTACTATTATTAAAAGGAAAAAAATCAAAGTAATTTTTAATTATTTTAAAAGATTTCTTAATCCCTTTCAACATTTTCGAAATGTTAGCAAATAATTTTGTTTTGATTTGAATTAGTGGGTAAAACCAAAACATTTACGACTGTTTACAATGAAAAACGTTACATCACCCACTTTTTCCCCCGGTAACAATATTTTTGGAAATTCTCGCAAAAAATCAAATAATTGTCGGATTTTAATGAAACTTTCAGTACTCATTCACAAATGAATGAAATTATTTTTGAAATTAAGTTTTTAAAAATCTTGGTAAAAATATATATATATATATATATATATATATTTTTACCTCTGTCACTCCCCTCCACGTAAATCTATGAAATTTTAATCATTTTAATTTGTTGCGGTCTATGATTTTATTAGTTAAACGTAGTTACCTCAAATATTTCAGCATAAATTTTCGATACCTAATTTTAAAATGAAAAGACACATTCTTGAAGATTTCATTTTAGATTTAATTAAAAACTTAATGATTAAATTTATTATTTCCATTAAGTAAAAAATTCTGGTGTATTTCAGATTATATAGATTGAAAAGTCACATTTAATTTTGATTTCTTAAATTTTCTTAAAAGCGACCATTTTCTTAATTTTAAATTTGTAGACAACAAAAATTCATCGATTTTTTAAATATTTCAAAAGATTTGACACTTTATTTTAGTAAAATTAGAAAATTGAAAGTTAAATTAAGCTGATTTAAAAAAAATTACTTATAGCATAAAAAAATGAAGATTCCTGTAAAATTTCATTATCCATCAGAAATTTTATTTCTTCAGACAATAATGTCCTTAATATTACTTATTTACAAAAACAATTACAAGCTTTTCTAATTAAGTAATTAGATATTTTTTATTGGATTCATTATTTTTCAATGACGAGCAGATTTTCAGTTAAATGGTAAAACTTAAAAAAAAAAAAAAAAAAAAAAAAAAAAAAGTAGCTGATTTACAATCTCCAATGACTCCTACTTTTAACAAAAAAAAAAAAAAAAAAAATTTCAAGAAATAAGAAGGTTCTGTGCGAAATTTAATGAAATTAATAAGTGGGGGAAGGGTAACACATAAAAAAAATTGTTTTTACTAATATTTTCTAAAAAAAACATTTCAAAAATAATTTCATTCATTTGTGAAAAAGTTCTGAAAATCTCATTAAAATTGGACAATTATTTGATTTTTACAGTAATTTTTAAATAAATGTGTTTTCAACGGGGGGAAAAAAAGCGCAAAGAGAAAGTTTAACTTTGTAGGCGGCGATGACGCAAACAAAACAAGCATTTTAACCAAAATTTCGAACGTGTTAGAAAGGATTTTAAAAATTCAAAAAATAAGTTACAAATTCTTAGATCTTTCCTCTTAATAATAACATCAACATTTTGACGATAAAACTTTATTTTCGTAAAGTTTGTGGCTTTTAACATTACGCCATGCTGTTTCTTTCCACGACTTAATGGAGGTAAACGCAAGACTCATTGGGGAACATAAATCGCCTATTGTTTTTTAAATTTTGCCTGTATCCAAAAATCTGCTCCGAAGAGTAAAATAAAAAATGCAATAAAACTGATATTATTTAATTGCTTGAATAAATAATAAAAATTAAGGACATTATAGTCAAAGTCTGAAGAAAAAAAAATTCGATTACTAATCATTATTGTTTTCATTTTATTATTTATAAAATTTCAAAAATATTTTTGAAATCAATGATTTGTTGCGGTTAAATTTTTTAGTTAAGAATTGATTATATTTGCCTATCAAAAATTGAAAAGTTTAATAATAATCGTTTTGCCTCATTAATTAATTTTTTTTTGTATGGTGATTTCTATGTGTAAATTAAAAGGTCACAGTTTCCTCTCTTACCCTAAAAAAAGATTTGTCCAATTTTGTCACTTATAAATACTATATACACTTATCTCTAATCGGGAACTTGTCAACACGCTTTGATATACGGCGGACAGGTCAAAAGTTCAAATCTGTTATTAAGAAATAGTTTTATTCTAAATTTCACGCGATAAATAAGTTATGTTAAATCAGATCAATTTAACATAAAATTTGCTAATTTCCAAAAAATGATGTGTCACAGTTGCAAGATGTTTAAAACCGAGAATTAAATTTTGTTTACAAATGTGTCCATCACTCAAAAATGGCGGCAAAATTCAAAAATTGAAAAATCAAACTTTTATATCCCAATCAATATAATTTCTGTTTGAAATAAACCAGAGAGTATTTTTGCTTACTAGAAATAGTAAATTTAATTATCTAGCTTTCAATTAAAACTAATATAAAACTAAAAGTTTCAAGAAAACCTATTTTTTAAAATTCAGTTTAAAAGTTAGATATCAAAAATGACTGGATGTAGCTAACTGATTGTGTCTAGCTAAGTTATATTAAGACAGATGAAAACCAACCTTCCCCATCCACATATATATATATATATATATATATATATATATATTCACTAATGAATTAGAGCACTCTGGCTATTGGGCGTGTATAATGACAATATACATGCTATAAAGCCGCCTTTAGGTAAAACCGCCGACTAACGCCAATTCGGTCGGGTTTCAATCCTGGGTTAGAAGCACTCGGAGTCTAACTGTACTGATGAGCAGTGATACAGCGAAACAGATCTGTCTACGGATGACATATATATATATATATATATATATATATATATATATATATATATTAGTCATCCACATACAAGCCCGTTTCGCCGTATCACAGCTCCGTGTGGCTAGACATATCCACTTGATTTGGTGTCAGTCGGAGTCTCTACTCCCTAAGCCATCAGCGCATGGCATCAGAGAAGGGAAATTTTAACGCCTTGTATATAAGCAGTGTATACAGACGCCAGTCACCGAGAGAACTCAATTCATTTCTGAAGAGTCACGCATTTTATATATATATATATATATATGTGTGTGTGTGTGTGTGTGTGAAATGAATTATTTGAACGTTATTTTTTGATCGTTGATTTCCGTAATATATATATATGAAATGAATTGTTTGAACGTTATTTTTTGATCGTTGATTTCCGATATATATATAATATATATATATATATATATGAAAATGAATTGTTTGAACGTTATTTTTTGATCGTTGATTTCCGTAATATATATATATATATATATATATATATATAAAATGAATTGTTTGAACGTTATTTTTTGATCGTTGATTTCCGTAATAATATATATATATATATATATATATATATATATGAAATGAATTGTTTGAACGTTATTTTTTGATCGTTGATTTCCGTAATATATATATATATATATATATATATATATGAAATGAATTGTTTGAACGTTATTTTTTGATCGTTGATTTCCGTATATATATATATATATATATATATATATATATATATATATATATGAAATGAATTGTTTGAACGTTATTTTTTGATCGTTGATTTCCAATATATATATATATATATATATATATATATGAAATGAATTGTTTGAACGTTATTTTTTGATCGTTGATTTCCGTAATATATATATATATATATATATATATATATAAAATAATTATTTGAACGTTAAATTTTTTGAATTCGTTTGAATTTCCGTAATATATATATATATATATATATATTGAAATTTTTTGATTGTTTGAACGTTATTTTTTGATCGTTGATTTCCGGTATATATATATATATATATATATATATATATATATATGAAATGAATTGTTTGAACGTTATTTTTTGATCGTTGATTTCCGTAATATATGTATATATATATATATATATGAAATGAATTGTTTGAACGTTATTTTTTGATCGTTGATTTCCGTAATATATATATATATATATATATATATGAAATGAATTGTTTGAACGTTATTTTTTGATCGTTGATTTCCGTAATATATATATATATATATATATGAAATGAATTGTTTGAACGTTATTTTTTGATCGTTGATTTCCGTAATATATATATATATATGAAATGAATTGTTTGAACGTTATTTTTTGATCGTTGATTTCCGTTATATATACATATATATAATAATGAAAGATAGCCGGCATTTCTGGCGCTACTTATTTGAACTCTTACCTCTAGGACAGCGTATTAGTTCGAGGACAAAGTGCTTAACAGAAAGCTCCCCCCCCCCTCCTTGGGTAAAACTTGAAAAGAATTATTAGCAAAATATTTTGCTTTGCTAGATGTTAACACTTCAAATTGAAGAGAGGAGGAATAGAAAATACTCTTATGCCATCATTACACAGCCGCCAGTAATCACGAAAGCCAAACTTTTAAGGGGTTATACAGTGACTTATGTTAGCAAGCGAAAATTTGGCCCCTTTAAGAATACGTTTTTACAATTATTACAAGCAGAATTCCTGAACAATTCACACACATTTAAAACGGCTTCTTTATGTATTATTTACCTCTTATCAAATGTACAGTTAAAAATTGATTTGTAGTTCAATGACAGTTTGAAAGACAAATACAGTGTACGGCAGAATACCTCCTACATAAAGGTAAAACTTTAGCTAGATGAAGACACTTACCACTAATGTCTTACCATTTATATGGAGGGTATTTCTGCCCAACCCTGTGTTAAAAAGTTACCGCTAAATGGCTTTTACAAACGACTAATAACACGAAGATATTCCGTTTCGAAAAATAAAATCTTTTATCCGCCAATACCATCAAAAATAGATGACAATAAAAAAAAAAAAAAGGTATCTCAAACCTGTCAAATCTTCCGACACTATCTGTTTAGGATCATTGTCTCGGTCTCTCGATTCGTAGCCAGTGTTCTCCCGGTTAAGCGTTCCTCTTCCGCCGAGTTGGACCAGTTTAAACTTTAAACTGTTGGCCTTTCTCCTCGATAAGAGCTGACGGCGAACCTGTACGACCGGCAATTGCATTTATGTTTTGCTTTTCATTTGTTTTTATGTGCATTCTTATCGATAAGACCCTAAACTTTCAGAAAAAAAAAAAAATTGGAAAAATTCAATAAAGATTTTTAGGTGTGCTCAGTTTCTCATACAACGTTCTAGTAAATCGATCCCCCATATTAGAAACACTTGCTTTGGGGTCGAGTCAAAAGCCATCCTTGGGGTTTCCGAAGAAGAAGTTCCCGTTGTAAGAACTTAACAAGTTTTGAAAAAAAATAAAATAAAAATAAAAAGCAAAGAAATTCCGGGTGGGGTGCCGGTCGGATAGGTCCGTCGAACTGACAAGTAAAAATATTTTCTAATCAATCCGTTTTGAAAACAGTTTCATCAGTTCGGGCCTTGATTGTTTTAAAACTATTAAGGAAATGACATTTTTCGATAAGAAATCTACTGAATCGGGATTTCTTTTGCTTACAAGTAAAACATTGGCTTCAAATGAGTTTTACTGTAGGTCTCTAAAACCACGACTCCATTGCCAATATCTGCTCTGAATTTTAAAAAAATGATATTTTAGAGAGTTAACATTTTTGTGGGGAGGGAGGGGGTATTGTCTATTTTCTTTTTAAAATCCTTCTGTTTTGCCCTGTTTGAATTCAAGAATAGTCGTGTTCATTACTGTTGTAGAGAGTAGTTTTCGTGCTATGTCGGCTGCTAATCGACTTAACGCACCCAAAATGTTAGGAACTTGGTAATCTTCCACTGAAAGCTGACTCCTTAGTACTCGGCTAATTGCCGACTAATATCAACCGCCTAGTAGTTCTACTGAACCCCCCACCCCCACCCGTTAACTCTTATTAATATAGAAAGGAGAGTCCATTATCTGAGGAATAGGTGTTTCATCATAACAATTACATTCACCATTGTGAAATGTATAAATCCTCTTCTCCCCCACCCAACCCCCAGCTATGGGTAAATTGTCGACAGAATAGGTTCTATAGCCTTGGGTAGCAACCAGCCTAGAAGAAGAAAAGCATGTACTACGCAATTAAGGAAAGAATAATTTCGCATTCACTCAATGATTCAGAATACTTTTTTCAGAAGTTCATAAAAAAGATCATGTCTCAAATAAGACATGACTGACCGCAGTAGGTTGCCATTAATTTCTGAGGTAAGCTGGTTGCCAATCAAGGGTATAGAACACAATCTGTCCTGCTATTTAACCCATAGCTAGAGGGAGAAGAAGCGGATTATATTACGTTATTATATTAATAAGTAGTAATTAGTGGAGAATCAGTTTATTACTTCAAAACAATATAAAACTGATCCCCCACTTTATGTTCAGTGGAAGACTTAATCATGTTTTCAACTATTATATTCAGCCAGTCAGTTAAGTGCCATACATGATACACACTTTGGGTGATCATGTCTCAAAAGAGACATGATTGATTGGGCAGAAGATTATCCTGCAGTAGGTTGCCATTGTTTTCTGCAGTAGACTGGTTGCCAGCCAAGGCTATAGAACCCAGTCTGCCCTGTTATTTAACCCATAACTGGAGGGAAGAGATGGATTAATACCTTTCCCAAGGGTATTTGTGCATAAGTGAATGCAATGAATACAACTGGAATTCGATCTCGGCTCCCCGATTTCTTGTTCCGAGCCGATATCCACTGCACAACAACGCACATAGGCAAAGCCTAGAGTGTGTCTCATTCACTGAAGTATAAAAGTGAAAATCACCATGGAGTGTTGATTTTTTGTCCACACTGACATAGTCACATTTTTTAGAACAGACAAAATTATTAAATAAAAGGACTGAAATATTAACAAATTGTAGGCATAAAAAATATTTATTAACACACCTGACACCAGACTCTGAGTTATCCCTAATCTTAGCAGAGTTATTTAACTGTTGTTTTTGTTTTTATAAACATTTTACTCCAAGCAAGACAGAACTGCCACTGGTGCGCAGGGGTTTACATAAGAGGTGAGATGAGAAAGAGGAAGGGGTTTACATAAGAGGTGAGATGAGAAAGAGGAACAAGGGGTTTACATAAGAGGTGAGTGATGAGAAAGAGGAACAAGGGGTTTACATAAGAGGTGAGTGATGAGAAAGAGGAACAAGGGGTTTACATAAGAGGTGAGTGATGAGAAAGAGGAACAAGGGGTTTACATAAGAGGTGAGTGATGAGAAAGAGGAACAAGGGGTTTGCATAAGAGGTGAGTGATGAGAAAGAGAAACAAAGGGTTTACATAAGAGGTGAGTGATGAGAAAGAGGAACAAGGGGTTTGCATAAGAGGTGAGTGATGAGAAAGAGGAACAAGGGGTTTACATAAGAGGTGAGTGATGAGAAAGAGGAACAAGGGGTTTGCATAAGAGGTGAGTGATGAGAAAGAGAAACAAAGGGTTTACATAAGAGGTGAGTGATGAGAAAGAGGAACAAGGGGTTTGCATAAGAGGTGAGTGATGAGAAAGAGGAACAAGGGGTTTACATAAGAGGTGAGTGATGAGAAAGAGAAACAAGGGGTTTACATAAGAGGTGAGTGATGAGAAAGAGGAACAAGGGGTTTACATATTAACTGAGTGATGAGAAAGAGAAACAAGGGGTTTACATAAGAGGTGAGTGATGAGAAAGAGGAACAAGGGGTTTCCATAAGAGGTGAGTGATGAGAAAGAGAAACAAGGGGTTTACATAAGAGGTGAGTGATGAGAAAGAGGAACAAATTACAGGGGGTGTCAGAGAATGGATAAAAGAAGGATGAGAACACTGGTGTGAAGAGAGCTGCACGAGAGTAGAGTGGAAAGGGAAAATAACATGATACAAGGGTTGTGAGGGAAAGGATGCAAGTGAAGCAGATAAGAAATGGCAATTGACATTGCATTTAAACTCCTGGAGATTGTAGCTGTCAGGGAAGCAAGTATACGAAAGAGAATTCCACAGGTGGGAAGTGCGAGAAAAGAAGCTGCCAAAATAGAAGTTGTGGTTACATTTGATTGGTTTTACTAGTCTAGTAGTTTGGCTAAACTCATGCAGGGGACACCAGGAAGCTAATGTCATCGGAGCAGAAGCTGTGAAAGTATTTGTAGAAGAGACAGAGAAAAGCCATATTACATTGGTAAGAAAGTGACTGGAGTTGAGCTGCCAGGTCAGGATCACTTACATTGCAGATTCTTTGCTGGATTTTGTCAAGAGGCCTGAGATGAATAGCAGGGGCACCTGATCAGATGTGACAGCAGCATTCAATGCATGCACAGACAGTAGACTTAGATATGAGCAAGATGGATTTAGACAAGAAAAACTTTCTGGCCCCATAAAAGGGAACCAACCTTCCTAGCAGCAGATTTAGCTATGTATTCGATATAGTCATTGTAGTCATTCCACCTGAGGTCGGCCGAGGAGGTGCACTATTTTACTTTCAGGGAGACTAGCCTGAGCCATTCTGATAGGGGAGGGGGTAGGAGTGGTTGTCTATGATGATTAAAGGATAGCAGCTTTGTTTTGGAAGCATTAAAATTTACGAGCCATTTCTTACCCCAGTCCACCACAGATTGGGTGTCCTTTTCAAGATCAGCAGCAAAGATTGCTTTGTCAGCCTCGGTAGATTTCTTATCGAGGCGGGAGTAAATGGTTGTGCTGTCAGCATAAATGCCTACTTGGGATCTGATTGCATCAAGGAGATCATTGATGAAGGTCAGAAAAGCGTAAGACCTAGAATAGAGCTTTGAGGGACACCTGTGTTCATATGACAGTACCTGGAAGCATGCCCATTCAATACTACCTTCATTATGCGATTTGAAAGGAAAGACTGGATTAGGTCAAACAATTGTCCATGTATCCATGTATCTTAGGTCAAACAATCGTCCATGTAGCCATGTATCTTTCGTAGAAGGCCAGCATGCCAAACGCTGTCAAATGCTTTCGAGATATCTAGTGCAACAGCTCGAGTGTCGCTGTTCTTATCAAGAGCCTGGTATATATACTCTGTGATGGTCGTTAATATATCAGCAGTAGACCTGGTGAAACGGAAACAAGACTGTTTATCGGAGAAGAGGCCATGGGCTGTGAGATGTTGATGAAAGAGAACCTCTTCTCAAATCTATGGAAAGTGCCAAGTGTATGTCCTGATTGCAAGAATAAAGGATGAGTGATCTTCCCCATCTCAGTATCAACCTCCTCAGTGTCATAAACAAACTTTTTGAAGCTATAAACAACAAAACTGTTGTTGATCACCACAATAGGGACAACCTCTTGATTGTCAAGCAGTACAAGTTTTGATCGGTTTGGACCACTGCTGATATTCTAACTTATCACTCACAGAATCAGTGAAGCACTAGAAAAAAACACATCTGAAAGACGATCAAATTATATATTTCAAAGCTTTGACAGGGTGTGGAATGGAGGGTCACTGTGTAAGTTCTTTAGCTATGGAATCTTTGGAAGAGTCTTCTCAATTATCAACTCCTTAACAGTTAGGTCAGAAGTAGGGAGCTCAATTAAGTTTATTAAATTGACCCTGTGCCAAACATAACCAAATTCGCCACTATTTAAAGTTATCATCAGAAGGATGAAGAATAAAACTGTTCGTAAGTATAAATGAATGAAAAATTTTATCAAACAGTATAACATCAAATTAAATTTATTAACTGTGAAAATGTTTGAAAATAAAGTGTAGTGAGAAGTTTTAGCGAAATGTGAAATTTGCATGATGAGTCCATGTTTCTACTGTGTGCAACAACAAAGTAATAATGTCTTCTCTTTCTTTTTGTGTACAAAGGGTAGAAGACGAAGGAGGAGAAATAAAGAAAGCAACACAAGAGAGAGAGAGTGAAAGGGTGTGAATGTAGGTCTCTGGGAGGGGGTCAGTTTGATTATTTTCTTGCTAACGCAGTGGATATCAGCTCAGAACGAGAAATCGGGGAGCCGAGTTTGAATTCCAGTTGAATTCCTTGCATTCACTTACGTGCAAATACCCTTGGGAAAGGTATTAATCTGTCTATTCCTTCCAGTTATGGGTTAAATAACAGGACAGATTGAGTTCTATAGCCTTGGTTGGCAACCAGTCTACCGCAGAAAGTTTCACGCATGGCACTTAACTGACTGACTGACATTGTATCCTCTCTGTTCTCTGCTCCCGTATCTCACCGACTGACTGACTGACCGACCGACCGAAAAATGTGAAATATGTAGCCAAAATCAATCATGTCAATCCCAATGCAAACTCATTTTTGGGCGGAAAGAAACATGACACAGGACACTGAAAGTTCAATTTGTTGTTTTCTGCAAATCACTCTCCTTTCATTGGTTAATAAATATTTTCACACTTGCTCGCAAATTTGCAAACAGTGAAGAGAACAAAGTTATTTTTATTTTGCACTCACCACAGGTCCCTGAAGGTAGTTGTTAATAGCCACTTTACTGAGGCCCAGCTGATCAATGCAGGCATCTTCCAGGGTCTCACTTCTTGATCCAACCCTCTTTTAACTTTACATTTTTCTTCTTCTATGTGCCCTGTCCTTTCAGGACGTAGGCAATCATGGCTCTCCACATCTCTCTATCCCTGGTGGCTCTTAGCACACCTTCTCCTGTTACACCACCCAAACCTCGCTCTGCTATTCACTAGCTGAAGCCCATAAATCTAGAATATAAATGTACAGAAACTAGTATGGCCACAAAATGAGGGATCAGTTTATATATTGATTATAATATAGATTTGATCCCCCACTTTATATACACATTATAATTTATAAACAGTTGGCATATATCTTCTTCTATGTGACCTGTCCTTTCAGGACGTAGGCAATCATCGCTTTCCACATCTCTCTATCCCTGGTGGCTCTTAGCACGTCTTCTCCTGTTACATCATGTAGCCCTCGTTCCATCATCCACCTGATCAGGCCCTTCAAATATGTTATCCGTTGCTTTCCCCTAACTCTTTTTTCCTCTATCTGGCTTGTTAGTATCAGGTTCTCCAAGCCCTCTTTCCTCATTGCATGTCCCAGGAACTTTAGCTGTCTCTTCCTGATGTTCAATATTAATTTCCTTTCCATTTCCATCCTTTCCAACACCTCATCATTGCTCACATGCTCGATCCATGATATTCGCAGCATCCTTCTGTAGAACCACATTTCAGTTGCTTCAAGTTTTTCCTTCATCTTTGATGATATTGTCTAGCATTCACTGCCATACTGAAGAACTGACATCACATAGCAATCCAGTACTATCTTCTTTGTTTCTAGCGAAATTGTCCTGTTTCTTAATACTTACACCACTTTCTGGAATGCTTCCTTCACCATACCAATTCACCTTTGGATCTCTGTGTCACACTTTCTGTCTTCTGTTATAATGCTTCCCAGGTAATTAAATTTTTGTACCATTTTGTACCACTTGATTTTAGTATCCCCAATCTGTATTTGGCATTTTGGGCTGCCCTTTTTACTGACGACCATTTGCCTAAGAGTATAATCCAATCATTTGTGAATTTCTGTGCTGATAATCTGACAGTATATGAATGCATCTTTCAAATTCTAGGGGACCAGAGATTGACAGCTGATCTTTCCTCTGACTAAGATTTAAGAGCTTAGTAGGGGGAGGAACTGGTTGGTCCCATTCAATGTTGCAGTGTAAAACATAGTTGAGCTTTGTGGGTGTTATACACACACAAATGTGCCTAAAAAGGTGTCTGCAACAAAGATTGACCAGATGTCTAGCAAATGAGTGTGCTTAGAACCAAGTAACAAGCTATGGTGAGTGTGTCATCATCAAATATTAAAACAAATAGAAAAAAAAAACACAATATGGTTTTTGTTTATTTTTTATTGATCCATTTTCTTTTTTTTCTTTTTACATCATTTAATTTTGATTTTTTTTTTAAATTTGATTTTGTTAGTTTTTTTTTTTTGGTATCTTTTATTTTTAAAAATTTTTTTCATGTTAATTGCTGGCAGGTTATGAATCATTCAAATACTAATTCTCCCTACATTTTATTAAGAAAACAGAAAAAACGTTTGAAAAGTTAGTAAAAATGGAAGGAAAAAAAAATGAATAAAAATACAACAAGAAAAAAAGATTGGAAAAGGTTGCTTTTTTTTTTAAAGAAAAAAAATCATTTTATATATATATATATTTTTTTTTTTTAAATTTTTTAGATTTTTTTAAATTGGCAGTTTTTAAAAAAGAAAAACACCCCCAAAATATTAATTAATGAAAAGAAAAAGAAAATACATGAAACTTACAAAATATCACTAAATAATGTTCTAGACAATTCAACAACAGATGCATATAATTTCACACTGTTAGAAAAATGTTTGGGGTGGGGGGTAGAAAAATTTGTTAAAACAAAGAAAGAAACATTGAGAGAATTTAGGATAAAAATTTGTCCCTTCAGTCAAAGACTGAATTAATGTGGTTCGTTTCGTTAATGGAAATCTAATTTATTCTCAGAAATTCTGTATCTCTTTTTTTAAAACATTAATCTTTTAATAAATCAACATTTCTTATAATTAAACAACTATTTTATTCTAAATAAGTTTGTGTATGCATTAGTGTATATATTAAACTAGGTCATCAGTATGTTTAGATAAACTATTGTGTATGGAAATATATATAATGTATATATATATATATATATATAAATATATAGGCAGTAATATATATAATGTATATTTGGGCAGTAATCTATTATTTAAACATGTTTTGTTAAAAATGACTGACAAGGAGGATTTTATTAATTTTTAATTTAATTTTTTCTGTATTCTTACATGTTTCATTTTTTGTTGGAGACAAGGAGTGTAAAAATGTTCCATAATCTTTGACTTTCCAAGCACTTTCAGTCACTTCACTGGCCATTTTCAGTAATGTTATTTTTCTGATGTTGTCATTTTGTCCTCATCAGTCAAACATGCCGACAAAATAACAACCTTGAAAATGGCCAGTGAAGTGGCTGAAAGTGTTTGGAAAGTTGAAAATTATGGAACATTTTTACACTAATCTCCAGCAAAAAAGAAACAGGTAAGGATAATGAAAAAATTACATCAAATAATTAATAAAATTTTCCTTGTTGGTTGTTTTTAATGAAACATGTATATTTGTATACTTGTTTATATATATATATATATATATATATATATATATTTTAATTTTTAGATATTCTACAATTTCATGGGTAATACATATGTATTACCCATGAAATTGTAGAATATCTAAAAAATTTTCTAAATTATATTACTCTGTTAAATTAAATAAACAAATTTAACATTGAGTTCTTTTGAGTTTGTCTTTATCGGAATTTACCTGACTAATATGCCAAGTGTTCTACTATATATATATATATATATATCTGTGTGTGAATGAAGGTAAAAGAAACTTATTTTAGCTGATGTGTTTCATCCTCTGATGGACTTTATCAAGTCAAATGTAAGGATTTTATTTTGTAACAAGTATGTATAAAGTAAAAATATTAATTTTTCAGAATTTTTAAAATTTAAGAATGCTTATAAATATATATGTGACTAACCGAAAAGTCAACATAAATTACGGAAGATATTAAGTGACATAATTTAATGTCTAAATAAAATGAAAGTGAGTAAATGTTGTTATTGTTAAATTTTTTCTATGATGTAAAGATTCATGGTGTAGATTTATATTTTAATGAGATTATATAGCAGTACTTCCAAGAATTTCCGTCTACTTTCACTTAATAAGTATGGCATCCTTTGGATCGAAAAGGTGGTTTATTGTTCAATTTAAAACCTTCTACTATTCAGAATGTATTAATACATAAATTAATTTCTTAAGCTAAACTAATATGAATAATAATTACATCATAAAAAATTAAACTGCATTTACTCACTTTCATTTCTCAGACATTAAATTATATCACTTAGTGTCATCCATAGCTTATTTTGACTTTCAGTTCACCTGAGTGCTGTAAAATTGAAAAATTCTGAAAAACAAATGACATTTTTGCTTCTGTTTATAAACACTAGTTGCAAAATAAAATCCTTACATTTGTCTTGATAAAATCCATCACGGAAAAGCAGGTTTTCCTTTGTCTTTATTCATATTGTCTTTTTAACTTTCAATTGTATCTGAAATTATATATATATATATATATGGATTATGGTTAGGTTTTGAAGGCTGTCACAATGTGTTTAGTAAAATAAAGGAAGGTAAAGAAGTTGTTGGGTCTCACCTATTTGTTATACATTAATATTTCGAGATTAAAATCTCATCTTCAGAATGTTAGAAGAGCTTGTGTTTGAGTCTGTGCTTTTCAACGAATGGTCATTGCTGGCTGCTGCTGTCGTTAATTGTAGTGAGTACATGTGTGTGTGTGTGTGTGTGTGTGTGAATGTGTAAGTGTGTGTTTATGGCATATATATATGTGTGATTGATAGTTGGGACCTTTTTATGGTCTGATGGTATCAGTCTGCTTTAATATGTGGTTTATCTAAGTATGTGTTGATCTGACCATTAGTTTGACTTTTGCCAAAGTGAAAGAAGGCTTTTTATGATGTGCGAGTGTTTATGTGCATATGCTTCTTGTATTATATTTTACTTTATTTTGTGTACTTTTATATATTTTTTCAATAAAAAGCCCTCTTCCATTTTGGCAAAAGTCAAACTAATGGTCAGGTCAACGCATACTTAGATAAACCATGTATTAAAACAGACTGATACCATCAGACCGTAAAAAGGTCCCAACTATCAATCACACACACACACACACACTACAATTAACGACAGCAGCAGCAGCCAGGAAGGACCATTTGTTGAAAAGCACTGACTCAAACACAAGCTCTTCTAACATTCT
>JBBBDQ010002079.1:242500-270261 GCA_037127315.1 Ascarosepion bandense
TCTTTCTTAAATTTTTGGAGGCTTGACTTTGACTAGATACATATTATCAAATGGAAAATGTCAAGACTTATCGACAAAAGATATACATTTTAAATTGTCTCATTTGTAGTTTAGGGTGAATGAACAATTTGAAATGTGGACAAAATTGCCCATTTGAATTTGGCCCAATACTAGATATATATAGGATTTGTCTAATCATCTTATTTTAACATTTTATTAATAACAAATTGTTTATTTTAAATATTTTTTTCTTTCTTGTTTCACAGGTTTAAAAAAAAAAAACATTTAGCAATGTTTCACAATTGTACCCATCGTACCCCAAAAATGAAAAAAATTTAAAAACTTGTGTCAAAATGACAGTTTTTCTCTTGCTCCAGCTATTACCATATACTCCTTTAGTAATTTTTATTCCTTGAAAAATTTTACACTCAAGAATTGACCACAAAAATATTAAATATTAAATCTTGTAAATTAACAATCTAATAAATAAAGTGATTAACATTTTTGTTTTTAGTTAAGGAAAAAAAAAAGTAAATCCAGATGCTTGCAACCTATTTTAGTGAATCTATGTGGCAAAAGTAAATCAAAAGAATGTCTGTAAATAGTATTTTTTTCAGAAATATATGATCTGAGTATGACGTTTAACTATATTTGGGTCCTGGGTATGATAATAAACTGCATCTGGCAGCAAGGCCTCTGATTGGGAGGTTGTGAGGAGTATGGAACCACCTCTTAATTGCTGTTGTTCCCAGGTCTACCCTGACCCAGAGTGGTAGCACCTGCTAGGGTCCCAGCTATGGGCAAATAGTTTATCCCCAAACTGGCGTCAAAACACTATGAAAGTATAAAAATAGACTTTAATAGTAAAAATTCCAGCAATATTTTTTGGGGGGTAAAAATATACCAGCAATGCATCTGATTCTCGACAAAACCCTTTTTATAGAAATGGTTCAATAAAACCTGATCTACAAACTACTTTTCAAAAATAAAAAAAATCAGAAGACATCTTGAGTTTTTGGCAGACCTGAAGGAGACTACCACCACCTTTGAATTTGTTGTTTTTCATTTTTTTTACTTTTTTCAGTGCAGTTATTACATAAGGTTTCTGATTATCAAAAACATTTAGAAAAATTTTAAGATTTAAACAATTTTTGTGGGGGCTCAATTTCTCATATAACATTATAGTAAATCGATCCTCCATTTTGAAACCACTCACGTTGGGGTTGTTTTGTTTCGTTTTTTTTGGGACAAGTTGTTGCTCTTGTTTTTGTCTTTTTCAAGTTTTCTTCAGTTCTTATGATGGCATCTTCCTCGGAAACTCCAAGAATGGCTTTATTCAAAAGTGTCGCAAAGGATTCAGTAGTTGAATATGTGCAAACAAAAAAGTTCTTTGCACAGGATCAATTTACTATAAGGTTCTATGAAAAACTGAGCCCCCACCCCTAAAATTGTTTAAATGTTGAAATTTAAAAAAAAATGTTTTTGTCAATCGGAAAGTTTAGGGTTTAATCAATAAGATTGCACTGAAAAAAAGTAAAAAAAAAAAAAAATGACAAACAACAAATTTAAAGGTAGTGGTAGTCTCCTTCAGGTCTGTCAAGTTTTCTAAAAAAAAGCAAAACTTTTTCATCAAAATCTCACTACATCAGCATTCTCACAATGACCAAACATAACCTAGAAACCCACATTTTGGCATCGAATAACTCACAGTGGTTGATATACCTGTAATGACAAAAGTACGCAGGTGTAGGCTTTCAGAAAGCTTTACTAAACTGAGAATACAAAGTTTGCATATAGTGTCTTTTGATAGTCTCAGTAAACAAAAATAGCTCTGTCAAAGAAGAGAGTTACAAAACAAGGGAAGACCACTCTTGATTATTCATAACAATGCCAGTAAACAAAATTCAAACTCAGATAAATATAATTGCAGTTACTTGTTTTTATGTGTTAAAATGTTTTTGTTCTTGTGTTCACAAACATTTTTATAAATTTATGACTAAAAAAATTTGTTTTTATAATTATTTCTTTATAATATGGTAAATAAGAAATATTTCTTTGTAGTTGGTTCAAATCTTTTTATGATCTTGTAAACATCAAATTATTCTTGTAAGTAAATAATTTAATAAATAAATAATGTTTATATTTTTGTTGTCAGTTCTAAAGGGAAAAAAATATAAATCCAGTTTTTTATCTGCTTTGGTTTTATTAAAATAATAAAAATGGCTAGAGGAGTAGACAAGAATAGTGATGTCCAGGGAAAAACCATCTTTTTTGACACATTGTTTTCATGGGTGTGTCTATTAAACTTTGCCAGCTATTTTTATTCGTATTAGATTACAAAAAAAATTTTTTGTGCTACCTAGACTGACCTTTTGTTTTCAACAAGACGAGAAATATTATAAATCAAGAACTGGAACTAAGAAAACACAGCTTAGTGGAACGAAATAAAACAGTTTATTCCCTCCCTCACCTACAACAAAAACATTTAATATAATCTGATTAATGCTTTAATTAATAATTTCTTTCCCCTTCCCCAATAATTTTAGTTGTAGTTGCAAAGTTTTAACTGTTCGAAAAAGTTGCCACTTTTTAAGATGTGTCATAAAACCATTTTATGATTAATCTTATAATTAGCTTTGTTTTAAAAATGTTGCTGTTGAAATTCGCAGGAATGTGTGTTGTATGTCCTTATGAACATTGCCAGACATTTTGTCCAAAATCAGCTTCATTGATCAGGTCTAGTTTCATATCCGTCCCAAGAGTGACGTCCGTGATACACCCTTTGAAACCATTTTTAAATCGGCGTCTAGTGTGATGCACAATATCAGGCATTCCTCCTAAAAAAATGACAAGAAAAACAATTAAAATTTTTTGGAAAATTTTCAAAAAAATTTAAAAATTGGAAAAAGTCTACTTAGGAACAAATGTATGTATAAACATTCCAAAAATATTTTAGAGAATTTAAAAAGATAATTGCAAAGAAATACAATACTGTGCAAAAGTATTAGGACAAGAACTATTTCATCTTTTATGAGGCATACTGACAGAAAATAAACAATTTAATTAAAGTAATTTTATTTGATTTACTCAACAAATGCTTTAAGAAGAAAAAAATACTTGTTACAAAATAAATTTAATATTTAGTATAATAGCCTTTTGCTTTGAAATAATAAAATAATTACGACAATTTACCAATCGCACCTAATATATATATATATAGAGAGAGAGAGAGAGAAAGAGAGAGAGAAGGAGAGATACAGTACTGTGCAAAAGTATTAGGACAAGAACTATTTCATCTTTTATGAGGCATATTGACAGAAAATAAACAATTTAATTAAAGTAATTTCATTTGATTTACTCAACAAATGCTTTAACAAGAAAAAAAAACTTGTTACAAAATAAATTTAATATTTAGTATAATAGCCTTTTACTTTGATCACAGCCTTCATGCTGTCAGGCATTGACATCACAAGCTTCTTCAATGCATCTAATGGTATCTCCTGCCAAGCAGCTTGTATTTGTTCCCAAAATGTGTCTTGCAAAGTAATATTAGATTTATCAATTTGAGAGGGAGAATAAGAAAAATGTCAGTCATATCCAAGGATAATAAAATAATGAGTAGTTTCAAAATAACTTGTTTAATAGAAAATTGGAAAAATTAAATATAACTTCTTTTTAATACATTTCTTTTACACCTAGTTTTAAATAATCAATATTTATTAGCAATTTACTTGGCTTTTTACCCTGTATTTGAATTTCAGTGAGGCTTTTAAGAAAATCACTCCTGTCCTAATACCAATAGTGTGCAAAAGTGTTAGGACAGGGATGATTTTAAACTTTATTTTGATGCCTCATAAAAGATAAAATAGTTCTTGTCCTAATACTTTTGCACAGTACTATAGATCCAAATACGCTATGAATTTTTGCCAGTCATAACTCAGTGCAACCAAAAGAAAATGTAAAAAGACTTTTGGTGGCATTGAGTTTAGTTTTCATAGTGATGAGCTTGCTCTAGGATCTTATCAAATAAAATAAAGCCAACAGAAACAGATTTGTGGTAAACACGTTTATGAATACAATTTTACGATGAAAATAATTTTCTTTTTGTTCCTTTATGGTGAGATGCATATAGTTTGTTTAGCTCAAAAATATTTGAGAAGGCATCATATGTTGGCCAATGCAATAAGACATGATCGCATTTATTTTTTCCAGTATTACATTATCCAGCAAGACGAGGAAACAATTCAGCCAAAGCTACAAAAAAATACAATTTGAATTTAACCAAATATTTATGTCTGCCATTCCAATTAAGTCTATGTAAAATACACGTATTTTAACAAGAATTAAAAGTTCAGAAATGCAGTTTGACATTGCAAAACTTATCTAAGTGTAAGGAACCTTCCAGTCATATACAACCTCAGAATAAAATTAGGGAAATCAAAGAAGACGAAAGCAACATGAATTATAATTCAACAGACTCCTGAATGGTCCAGGTTGCAAAGAGATTTATGTTGACAAAGTTAAAGCAAATATAATAACCTGAACAAGAATGGAAATTCGAAGTGTAACACAATTGAGAGCAGCACAAATTTTCTTTTTTTTTTATTATCATTTCACCCCAAGCAAGGCATTACTGCCACTGATGTGCAAGAGGTTAGATAAGAGAGTGAAGAGAAAAAGAAACAGGTTACAGGGGGTGTCGTAGAATGGATAAGAGAAGGATGGAATGACTGATGTGAAGAGACCTGCATAAGAGTAGAGCAGAAAGGGAGAAAAAGATTGCGAATACTAGAATTACGTCAACAGATGAGATCATCCCGATGAAAATGAGTCAAGAGAGAAAGAAACAGAGGAATAATAAAATGATAAACATTGCTAACAACTATGAAGTTGTGGAGAGCCATGATTGCACAAGTCCTGAAGGGACATGACACATAGAAGACAAATATTTCTTTCATGTATCAGTCAGTTAAGTGCTATATGTGGTACACGCTTTGGGTGATCATGTCTCAAAAGAGACATGATTGATTGGGCAGAAGATTATCCCGCAGTAGATTGCCATTGCTTTCTGTGGTAGACTGATTGCCAGCCAAAGCTATAGAACCCAATCTGGTCTTTTTATTTGACTCATAGGAAGAAGGGGAAGAGATGTATTATATTATTAAATAGTAATTAGTGGGGGATCAGTTTATTACTTCAAAACAATACAAAACTGATCCCCACTTTATGTCCAGTAGGAGTCTTAATCATGTTTTTAATTATTATATTCAATCAGTCAGTTAAGTGCTATACGTGATATACGTTTTAGGTGATCATGTCTTCAAAGAGACATGATTGACTGGGCAGAAGATTATTCTGCAGTAGGTTGCCATTGCTTTCTATGGTAGACTGGTTGCCAACCAAGGCTATAGAACAAAATCCGTCCTATGATTTAACTCATAATTGGAGGGAAGCGATGGATTAATACCTTTCCCAAGGGTATTTGTGTGAAAGTGAATGCAAGGAATTCAACCGGAATCTATACTCGGCTCCCTGATTTGTCGTTCCAAGTTGATATCTACTGGACCACAATGCACAAAGTTTCTAAAAACAGTACAAAACTTATTTTAAATATGAAAAACTCATTTCTTTTTAACCATTTTATTTAGACATATCTTGAAGTCACGTTTGTAAAATATAAAAATCCATCATATCTACTTGAGTACAGTACAAATTTCTATAATTAGATTTTGCACATAAAATGGTGGGGAGGGTTGCACTATGTACTCTCGGCTAAAAACCATTGATTTTTGGCGACTATCTGCACTACACACACGTAAATTTGTCTATAAAGGTTACAATTCATGCATTTTTGGTGACTGTAACTTACCTGACTGGCCTACATTCTTGAGGTAACTTTGGTTAACCTTAATGGTACAGTTAAGATCATTTGGACTACCTTCCATAGCCTAGATTCTTTACTTCTGTTGCTGTTAAGGTTGGTCAAAGGTATCGTGAGAATGTAAGCCTACCAGGTAGGTTACGATCACTAAGAATACCAGTAAAATTTACCTGAACAGTAGAACGTTATTCACTATGTGTGCCACTTAAAAATCTACACATACCTTATATAAATGAAAAATTAATAATAATTTTTTTTTATCTTTCTCCAGTTTGTAGTCAGGTATGAATGACAACAAACATACGGTTTCTAACAAAGTTTTAAAAGCAGTATAAAACTAATTTTAAATATGCAAAACTCATTTTTTGCTGACCCTTTTATTCAGGCCTATCTTGAAGTCAAATATATAAGATACAAAAGATCTATCATATATATAAGTCATCGTGACCAAGGGTTTGAGCATTTTGGCCTTGTTGATCATGCTAGATAACCTGCTCTCTCCCAGAAACTGTAACTAAGGTCCGCTCAGCATAGTTGCAGTATAATCCACAGGTGGGCTCTGTGGATGTTGAAGAAACTATTGTGGAGTTATTGTTGAAATAACTAATGAGAAGACTCGGAAACAGTGAAATAAAATAATGTATTAACCAAAATACAAATAGTTGTTAAAGCTGAGTCGTATCTCCACTCAGCTACAGGAAAAATCAGGTTACGACCTTTACTCTCCCAGCCTCTGGATCGGACTGCCCAGAAGACAAAACCTAGTAACCGAACGTGACGTCAGGAATAGTCCATTAGTCAATTGACTCACAGGGGTGCCACCTTAACACAAATACAAGTGTGCCTGAGCAGGCGTCTGTAATGGGGATTAATTAGTTGCCCTGGTAGACAGGTATCATCGAATATGAGTGGATGGCCATTAATCAAATATACTTAAGTATAGTGTAAGTTTTTTAAGCAAAGATATAAGATATGTGCACTATACACAGGTCAAAAATCATGCATTTCAGAAGACCAGTGATACTATACAAAGGTAAATTTTACTGGCATTTCATTGTGGTGCAGTGGATACCGGCTCCAAATGAGAAATCGGGGAGCCGAGTTCAAATTCCAGTTGAATCCATTGCATTCACTTATGCACAAATATCATTGGGAAAGGTATTAATCCATCTCTTCCCTTCAGTTATGGATTAAATAGCAGGACAGATTGGGTTCTATAGCCTTGGTTGGCAACCAATCTACTGCGGAAAGCAATGGCAACCTGCTGCGGAATAATCTTCTGCCCAGTCAGTTATGTCTCTTTCAAGACATGATCACCCAAATGTGTATGACATATGGCACAACTGATTGATAATAGTTGAAAACATGATCAAGGCTTCTACTGGGTATAAAGTGGGGGATAAGTTTTTGTTATGAAGTAATAAACTGATTTTTTTTTTAATCATTTCACCCCGAGCAAGGCAGAAATGCCACTGATGTGCAGGGGGCTACATAACTGTAAAAAAATTAGAAAAGAGTGAGGAGTACAAACTAGTTAGAAAGGAGCAATAGAAAGCTGAGAAAGCAGGTGCGATGACAGATACATAGGTGGAGAGAAAGGGAAGGTTATACAGGAGAGGGGAGAGAGCTAGAGTCCAGTGGTTAATAGATGAGTATTGACATTGCATTTAAATTTCTGGAGGTTGTAGCCGTCAGGAAAGCAAGAATATGGGAGCGAGTTCCACAGGCGGGAAGTGCGAGAGAAGAAGCTGCAGGAGTAGAACTGTCGTCTGCATTTGGCTAACCTGACTGTGAATGGGTGGGACCCAGTTGCCAGTCTGGTTGCACGAGTAAACACCTGTTGAGAAGGCACCAGTGACTTAAGTTCGTCCAAGCAGAAGCCATGAAAGTGTTTATAGAACAGACAAAGGGAGGCCACATTTCGACGATGGGGAAGTGGGAGAACTGAGGAGAACGGCAGGGGCACCTGACCATAAATGGCAGCAGTACTCCATGCACGGATGGATGGTTGACTTGTATATATGCAGGATGGATTCAGGCGGAAAAAACATCCTGGATCGACATAGTGACCCAACCTTCTTAGCAGTAGATTTTGCTATGGATTCAATATAGTGGTTCCATTTGAGGTCTGAGGACAGGGTAAGTCCGAGGAGGCGTAGTGTATTGCTCTTCGGGAGAATCGCTTGGTCCATGCTTATGGGAGGCAGGAGAGGTTGCCTGTAACGGTTGACAGACAACAGCTTGGTCTTAGACGAATTGAAGTTGACAAGCCACTTCTTGCCCCAGTTCACCACAGAGTGTAGATCCCGTTCAAGGTCAGCAGCGAGATTATGTCTGTCCGCTACGACAGGTTTCTTACTGGTGCGGGAGTATATTGTAGTGTCATTTGCGTAGATGCCTACTTGGGACTTGATCTCATCTGGAAGATCGTTGATGAAAATAAGGAAGAGCGTTGGGCCCAGGATGGAGCCCTGTGGGACACCAGCATTCGTGCTGTGGGATGAAGAGGCACGCCCATTCAAAACGACCTTCATTTTGCAGTTATTTAAAAAAGATTGGATTAGGTCAAGCAGGCGACCAGTAATACCGTAACCCTGTAGTTTGCATAGGAGGCCAGAGTGCCAAACCCTGTCGAAAGCCTTGGAAATGTCCAGAACCTCAACTCAGCTATTCCCTCCTCTGACTTCTCCATCCCTGGTTATCTTCCCCTCTTAAGGAAGGATTCCACTGTCCACATGCATGGGCTGGGTGTCTACGTCAGCGAACACCGCCCCATAGCTAGGGTGACTTCACTCAAATCTACTAACCACCAACACATATGTCTCCGCCTGTCTCTCCTCAGTTCTATTCTTTCTTTACCGTTCTCCCTCCTCTCCTGACTGCTCCCTACTAGATAGCATTGCTGACGACATAGATAAGGCTATTTCCTATCACCCATTCACCCACATATTTGTATTTGGAGACCTCAATGCCCATCACTCTGAGTGACGTGAAAACGCCATTACTGATCCAGCGGACATTCACGCCATGAACTTCGCGATTTCCCAATCCCTTACGCAAGTGGTGGACTTCCCCACTCACTTCCCAAACACTCCCTTGGGTCATTCCTCACTACTAGATATATGTTTCACCTCTGCGCCTGACGCTTGTCAAGTCTCGCAGCTTTGCCCTCTCGGCAACTCCGACCACGCTGTAGTCTCTCTCAGTATTTCTTTCCAATCTCACTTCCCCCAGGAACCCCCTACCTATAGGACCTTCTTCCTCTACCAAAAAGCTGACTGGGATGCCTTCCACGATTTCCTCTGCGACATCCCTTGGGGAAAAGTGTTCGACCTATCAGTTGATGACTGTGCCTCTGAGGTCTCGTCATGGGTGAAAGCTGGCATTGATGCCTTCATACCCACCAGGAAGTATTGCTTAAAACCTCATTCCTCTCCGTGGTTCTCTCCAGCCTGCTCAGCCGCCATTGCCCACAGGAACCATTACTTCCATCTATTCCGGAGACAGTCATCTGATCACAATAGGCGCCTGTTCATATCTGCTCGCAATGAGTGCAAGAGAACCCTAAATGACGCCAAACAGTTGTTCGCTGAGAGAATGCGACAGCACATAGCTGACTACAAGTTCGGCTCCAAGGACTATTGGAGGATTTGCAAACGAGTGCTCAACAATAGGAAATCCTCAATACCTCCTTTAATCCATGAATTTGAGGTTCTCACGTCATCTGCGGACAAAGCTGAGTGCTTTGCCCGCAGATTCTCATCCAACTACACATTTAACTCGTCCGGAGTACACCCACCCGACTTCTTTATTAGAACTGAAGCCAAACTGCACTACGTATATATTACCCCGACAGTAGTATCCCGAGTAATTTCAAAACTCGACCCCCATAAGGCGAGTGGAGACGATGGAATCCCGGTGATCGTCCTTAAGAGGTGTGCTCCCGATACCCCACTAATTACTACTTAATAATATAATTTATCTCTTCCCCCTCTACCTATCAGTCAAATAATTGGACAGATTGAGTTCTATAGCCTTGGTTGGCAACCAGTCTACTGCGGAAAGCAATGGCAGCCTACTGCAGAATAATCTTCTGCCTAGTCAGTCATGTCTCTTTCGAGATATGATTGCCCAAGCACTTAACTGACTGAACCTACCTGGTAGGCTTAGATACTCACTGTACATCTGGCCAACCTTAACAGCACAGGTAAGCTCGTTTAGTGTGCCTTTCGTAGAACTAGATGTTTTCTTTTTGGTGCAATCTAAACAGCAGAACACCATTCACTATGTGTGCTGCTTAAAATCTACAAATACTTTATATAAATGGAGAATTAATAATATTTTTCCTTTCTCTAATTTGTTGGTTTGGTTGGTTGTTTTGTTTTTATGACATATCAACCTCGGCAGGTCATTTATTGCCAACTAAATTTTATTTATTTATTGCTGGTAATACCCTTTTCTTTCAACAATTTATTGTTGTTTTTATATCAGTTTTGTGTCTAGTAATACTTTTTTCTTTTTTGAGTATCAAGATTCATTGAGATTTGTTTTTAAGGGCAGGGTCCCCAAGTCCTACAGTTGTTATTTAACCCATAACTGGAGGAAAGGGACGGATTAACACCTTTTCCAAGGGTACTAGTGCTTAAGTGAATGCAGGGTATTCAACTGGAATTCGAACTCGGCTCACCGATTTTACTTTTCGAGCCGATATCCACTGCACCACAACGCACATCTGTCACCAAACACTTACAGAACCTGGTATTTCCAAGCGGTCACTCATCTAAGTACTGACCAGGCTCAACTTTGCTTAACTTCAGTAATCGAGCGAGAACTGATGTATTCAACGTGATATGGCCGTAAGCCCTTTCTAATTTGTAGTCTGGCATGAAGGAAAACAAAAATCTTTATATCAGACATTTTACTGCAAATAAAAACATCAGATTTTTCACAAGAACTTCAGTAAATGTGAAGCCAGTTTATACACAAGTGTATATCTTTGGGACATTTTTGTTGATATTTAAAAATGGACACAAAATAAAAACTGAAATGTTACAGAGAATTGAAATTAATTTGTAATTATCTAAATCTAAACTTATTTATAAATGGAACTTTGTGTGTGTGTGTGTGTGTGTGTGTGCGTCCATTATCTATAGAGTCCGAAACAGCTGAACCGATTTTCTTGAAAATTTACACAGTTGTACTATAAGCATCTGCGAGTGTTCATAGTTAGGTTTCATGTCGAGGTACCCCCAATAAATATCGAAAATCGATAATCAAAAAAATTTAGTTATAGAAGGAGTGGTCCGATTTCAATCAAATTTTATTACACTCATAGACAAAGACATAAGAAACGATATTCAGAAGTTTCAAGGTCGCAGTTCTTAAAATAGTGCAGAAAATTGATAATATATATATATATATAAAAGGCAAGATGTTTGTGTGTGTGTCTGTTTATCTGCCTGTATGTCTGTATTTTTTCAGCCCTTTTATTTTAGTATTTGCTTCAGGTTTGGCTCTAAGTAGGTATAATTGTAGTTCTTAGTCTCAGCCATGATACCATTTACTCAGAGGACTTATTTAGCCTTCAAAATCCAGTTTACGACGAAAAAAACTTATTTGATATCGATACCAGGAAATCAAAATTTGACTTACATCCATTCATTTTTCTTTCAGTCTATGGTTTCACTTTAACTGGAAACAACTATTGCTTTTTAGTCTTTCGTGCCAACATTTAAAGAGTCTGAGCTCCAGGACCATGGATTAGTTTTAAAGCTTTCATTACACCCGAGCAACGCTGGGCTAGTTTTTTTAAAAATAAAGTTGTCATTATTATTCAAATTAATTTATTATCCTTTAGAGAAATTTATCATCACTATTTCAATTAATTTATCATATCATAATTCTGCTTGTTCCTTCCTTAGTTCCTCTGTCCATTATGCCATTTACTCTCTATACAAGCTTTTTCTTCCCCTCTATCTTTTTAAACGCTACTCTCCTCAGCCTTTCTCTCACCTTTGCCAAACAGAAGGGTAGTAAAGAGTGAGAGAGTAGGAAGAGAGAGCCTATAGCATTACTGTATCTGTAGCAGCTTAAGCTGATGGTTGTAGCAGTAATTGTGTGTGTGTATATGTGTGTGTGCCTACTGTATAATATAGTAAAAATAGGTAGGTTTGTGTCTACACCCTTGGCCATTACTCAGTTGGTCTTTTCTTTTTACAATGGACACAGGAGCCATGATTTTTCAGTAATAAAAAAAACATTTTCTCTTTCAAAATCTTTCACAAAATAGAGTGCAGTATTTTGGTTATGGTCTGTGCATACGCCACTTAATATAATATTACAGTAAAGTAGCTTCTATGGACATTACTTTTATAGGTATTTTAATAAAATTACACTCAGTGTTATCGTTATTGTATTATCCAATTCCTTTATGTTTGAAGACATTACTATCATTTGTAGTATGACAAAGTAATTTTTTTTACAGGAAATCATAATTATCCTTCCATGGAAATTCCATGGGTTTTGCTAGTCATTATTATTTAAATAAATATATTATTTAAATTCGTTTATCATTATCTAAAAAAAATAAAATTTATATTTTATTTAGTTTATGGATTTGATTGGCAAATTTGTTTCAAGTGAAAAATAGTCAAGTCAGATTTCAGAAGTGAATATCTTGAAAACATTGGTTAAGTGTCTGAAATGAAGAGAGAAAAAGAATTGCACAAACATTGATATTTCTTTTATTTCATTTTTATTTCCTGCTACCAAAAAGAATTTGGTTGTTTTCACTATTAGAGAGCTTATGACCATATCACATTAGAGTTAAGGAACATTGAGCCTGGTCACTATCTAGATGAGTAACCATTTCAGAATACCAGGTGCTTGCATTGAAACACTGGTTCTTGTCCCATCACTCAAGTTAAGCAACACTGTGCCCGTTCAGTACCTAGATGGGTGATTCCTTGAGAATACCAGGTGCTTGCATTGAAACACTAGTTCTTGTCTCATCACTGAAGTTATGCGACAAAGAAAATTAGAAAAGACAATTAGAAAGCCCTAATTAAGGGAGAAGGACCTTTACAAGAAGGAGGACCTAATTAAGGGAGAAGGACCTTTACAGGAAGAAAGACCTAATTAAGGGAGAAGGACCTTTACAAGAAGAAAGACCTAATTAAGGGAGAAGGACCTTTACAGGAAGAAGGACCTAATTAAGGGAGAAGGACCTTTACAGGAAGAAGGACCTAATTAAGGGAGAAGGACCTTTACAGGAAGAAGGACCTAATTAAGGGAGAAGGACCTTTACAGGAAGAAGGAGCTAATTAAGGGAGAAGGACCTTTACAGGAAAAAGAACCTACTTAAGGGAGAAGGACCTTTACAGGAAGAAGGACCTTTACAGGAAGAAGGACCTACTTAAGGGAGGAGAAACTTTACAAGAAGGACCTACTTGAGGGAGAAGGATCTTTACAGGAAGAAGAACCTTTACAGGAAGAAGGACCTACTTAAAGTTTGTGTGAACTGATGGAATAATAATGAAAAATTCATGCACTAATGTTTTGTTGATTAAAAGATGATGTTCTGTTAATAAAATCACTTAATCAGTCAAAATTTATGGAGTATCTTACATCAAAAAGAAAGTTGAAATATGCGACTTATTCAAATCGTTTTTTTAATGAAATTCAGTAACAGAGGAATATTGAAGGAACAATAATGTTCATTTATAGATATTTTTTTTTAATCATATCACTCCGAGCAAGGCGGTAACGCCACTGATGTGCAGGAGGCTACGTAATAGTGAAAAATTTGGAAAAGAGAGAGCCGGAAACCATATCCTAAACAGGGAGCAAGGGATGAGCCTCTTAACCTGTTCAATAGACGTGGGTGGAGTGTGAATCGGGTGATAGATAGATCTATCTACTCCAATTAAAAAAACAAAAAGTGAGAAGATTGGAAAAGAAAAAGCCGGAAACCACAACCTAAACAGCAAACAAGGGATGAGCCTCTTCACCTGTTCAATAGACGTGGGTGGAGTGTGAACCGGGCGATAGATAGATCTATCTACTCCAATTGAAAAAAAAAAAAAAGAAAAGAGTGAAAAGATTGGAAAAGAGAAAGCCGGAAACCACATCCTAAACAGGGAACAAGGGATGAGCCTCTTAACCTGTTTAATAGACGTGGGTAGAGTGTGAACCAGGTGATAGATAGATCTATCTACTCCAATTGAAAAAAAAAAAGAAAAGAGTGAAAAGATTGGAAAAGAGAAAGCCGGAAACCACATCCTAAACAGGGAACAAGGGGATGAACCTCTTAACCTGTTCAATAGAATCTAATAATGGTAGATATCAGGTGCACCTATTTTGCAGGTGATACACCAATGGTATACTTACCAATATAGACTTTTTTGTCAGTATTCAATGATACAAAGACTCCAGGGGAACTTCCCTCCACCACATACTGGTTGTCCACTAAGAGGTAACCGTCTTGTTTATCTCTGAAATGTATAAAATGTTTAAAAGTTAATGCTTGAGGCAAGCATTGGTTAGGCCTATACCTGAGGCTACATATGTAAATATTGGTTTGGTTAAAACAAGATTACAACAATAGGCAGGTTTCTACTTGAAACTATGTTGCAGTTGAGGGAAAAAAGTTCTCATCTTGACCAGAAAAGGATAATAAAACGATGTGGATATTTGTTCAATATTTGAACAATTCAGCACCCCACCTATATATATATATATATAGCAAATCTACATTGTACGATGGGTAAATTGTCACTGTTTGCCTCGTAAAATTTTGTAAAGTAATAATAACAAAAGAACCATTCTATTTTCATTTAGAATTATCCACTTGGCAATAAAAACTAAAAATAGTATGAAATACGCCAATTCTTTTAAAAAACTGGGGTGACCTAATAATTATAGCCGGTAGTGTATATATTAAGGTTGTGAGATTTTTGTAAACCTATGTTTCTGTGCCATAAATTGAGGAACCTTTGTTCAAAAATAAAGAAAAAAAGCATTCATTTGTTTCAGTTCTTGAAAAAGGTCAACCCCAAACTGAAAATTTGGTTTTACGATATATACAATCAGAGTAAAAAATCAAAATATTTCACTACCTTTATTTTTCAATATGCTAATGATGTAATTGGACAGTACTTATGTATTTTTAACACATTTAACAGTTTATAGCAATAGCATGATATAAAACCTGATGAATAAACAAAAACAGTTCCATAAAGTTCCAGAAAGTCATGGTACTATTATACTTATAAATGATTTCAGACATTTCATGTTGAAGGTGACATTTAAAAAATGTTTGGAGTGAGATGATTAGATAAAAAAAAAATTTAATTTTTATCTTTCCCCATCAATTTTAAGTTGGCATCCACTCAGTAGTCTACGGCTATATTGTGTTGAATACACCGGTTCCTGTCCGATCACCGAAGTTGAGCAACATCGAGCCTGGTCAGTACTTAATGGGTGACCATTTGGGAATACCAGGTGCTGTAAACGTAAGGACCAAGAATGGTCCACCGGTCCTCCAGGTTTGGGGTTTGGATGCAAGTCAACCCTGCCCCGTAAAAAACAGTTTGTTACAGAAACAGCAACAAAAAGTTGCTGCTCTATGCACCATCTGGGTGTGATGGATAAATGATGGTCCACTCAGTAGGGATATTGTAATAATTTTCTATAAAAATGTTTTTTTATTTTGTTTGAAATTGATTAATTAATCAAATATTTTCTCCAATTATAACTGAAATATATTTAATTGTTTTACCAACTCTTAATTTATATAGATTTTTTAACTTTTCCTTCTCAAACACTATATATATATATATATATATATATATATATATATATATGTCATCCACTGACAGATCTGTTTTGCTGTATCACAGCTTATCAGTACGGTTAGACATCTGATTGCTTTTAGCCAGGAAACCAATTCGACTGAATTGACATCAGTTGGTTTTCTGGAGTAGTTTTCACACTGAAGGTTATAATCATGCTATGTCAGTTGCTAATTGACTTAACGCACCCAAAATGTTAGGAACTTGGTAATCTTCCACTGTAAGCTGACTCCTTAGTATTCAGTTAACTGTCGACTAATATCAGCTGCCTAGTAGTTCTACTGAACTTCAATAGAACTCTAATGAACTCTCTAGAACTTCTCAAGAACTTCCTGTTAACTCTTATTAAGATAGGAGGGAGAGTCCATTATCTGAGAAATAGGTGTGTTTCACCATAACAGTCGGCGATTCTACTTCTGAGCTATGGGCACTCAGTAGAAGGCAGACTTTTTTAGCATGTTATCTACAACATAGACAGAATGCGATGAGTAAATTTTCACCATTTATATTTTTAATTTCAAGCATGTGTATCATTTGTTTTTGAATTTGTTGAATGCACAATATAGTAGGGTCAGTTGGGCATAATCTGTCAGAAAAAGAGGACCATGACACAATGCTCTCAGCCAGAAATTTAGAACTGTCATACTGTACTGCTTGGTATTCACACTGGACACTTCAATATGAACATTTCAGAGTGCTTGCATTTCAGTCTGAGAAGAGTGCTGAGGATTTGGGTGAGGGTTGGATAAGTCTAATGGTGATTATGAATGTACAGCAGCTTAAAAAACACACTCTGATCAGAAAAGAACCTCCAGATTTGGGGGTGACGGTCACAGTGGTCTACATCAAGTGCTTTGAGAAGGTAGTGCTGTCCTGAGTCAAGAGGGTGGCTGCTGGAAGACTATGTCTGGCAATAGGATTCTGCACCATGCCACACAAGTAGGAGAACCCAGCCATGGCTGTCAGACAGTTTCAGCAACCACATCACCCCTTACATCTCTTACTTAACTCATCGGATTGCAACTCCCTTGATTATTTTGTGTGGGATACAGATGAGCGAAGGACCAACAAAACTTCTTGTAAGACCAAAGATGAACTGAAGGCAAGGATTATGGCAGCATTCACCGACTTAAACAAGGAGACTGTCCAGAAGAGTTGCGAGAGAGCATGGTTGAAGCCAATAGTGATTTTACTGAATAAATTTACTTTTTTATATTTCAAGATATTTGTGCATAATTTTTGGTAAATATATCTGCTAAAATGAGATGTGAATGTCATTTTCATTTTTGCATCACCAAGACGACAATTTATCCCTCGCAGCCTGTGTATATATATATATATATATATATATATATATATATAATGGTCAATAGGCATTATGGGTAGTAAAGTTAGGTATATTTTAAATTTTTCTAAAGGCTAAAGAACAGAAATAATTATTGGTCAGAATGCGATTTTGTAGCTATTTTATAGGGTTGTTTATTAATTTCTAACTCATTGTTTAATATATATATATATATATATATATATATTAAAAGTATATTTTAAAAGTAGTATGAAAAAATGGACTGACTGTCTACTGTTTGTAGTGATTTACTTTTGACAAGGTGCTCATAAGATAGTACCAAAACACAATGGCTCTTGTGTTGCAGTAAACTGTTTTTATAATAAACTTGCAATAAAAATATTTATATACACACACATATGTAAATATATATATATATATATATATATATATATAATTAATAGTCGAAGAAACAAAATTTGGGAAGACATCACAATAATGTCTTCACAAAACTTCGTAGTCTGCATAACTCAGCTCAGTTGTGTGACACACTTCTTCATATTAATTCTATTGACACTATCTCTATCTTGATATCAAGCACTTTATGACAAAATAACAGCTTGCCATAAATGCCTTTCTACCAGCAAACTACTGAAAAAACACCAATCTTGGCACTAAGCATCATCAAAATTTAACACACATACATATATATATTATTTTAATTTCAAAAAAGGAAATGTATACAGGTAAAATCCTCAAAAACCAGATCCTATTAATATTAATTTTATTAACATTAAAAATGATCCCGGTGGAGGGCTCGATGTAAATAGTATTATCTATTTACAGATTCAAATATGCATATTATATCAATTAATTTTGAAACTTACATTCTGTTGGATAGCTATTTCAGCGAGAAAATTCATGCTTCATCAGCAATGATCAAAAATGAAAATTTATTCATTAATTAATAAATTTTTGTTTTGGATTGTTGCTGATGAAGTGATAATTTTCTCACTGAAATAGCTATTCAACAGAATGTCAATTTTGGAATTTTTATATATATATATATATATATATATATATATATATATATATATAATAATAATGGATTCTCCCGTCGCGTTCAACGTATGAGGGTCCAACCTTTTTCCAGCAAGACAACCACACAGAGATTTGTTTATAGTGGTGAAGGCATTGTGTAGTACCATCCACACTTCTTGGAACTGCTGATAACAAACAATTGGTGCAGATGACTGCCACAGATCGCACGAACAGCAGACCTCAATTATTTAACCCATAATTGGAGGGAACGAACGGATTAATACCTTTCCCAAGGGTACCAGTGTGCAAGTGAATGCAGCGTGCTCGACTGAAATTGGAACTCGGCTCACCGATTTCCCCCTCCAAGCCGACATCCACCGCACCCCAACGCACATCCGTGAATGCTAACAGCACCTGGTATTCCCAAGTGGTCACCCACCTAAGTACTGACCAGGCTCAATGTTGCTTAACTTCGGTGATCGAGCGGGAACTGGTGTATCCAACGTGGCATGACCGTTATATAAATAGAAATAGGGTATACGTATATATATATATATACCCTATTTCTGGCTTACAAGATGCACTTTTTTCTGAAAAAAATACCCTGAAAATACATGTGCATCTTCCAAGAGGAATGTATCAATTATGATCATGACATGGATGGTAGTGAGGATCATTTATTGCACATGACTGACAGTAGTGATGACTCTGCAGATGATTGTTTAGAGCTTTTGAATGAATCCGGCAGTGATGAGTTTTGGGGACTTGAGGATGAATAAAATTTTTTATTTATTAACCACCAACTAGTATGGCATTGCTATACAAACAAAATTGGACGAGTGATTAATGTAAACACTATGTGGTGCCAGTATGTGACGGATGCATGGTCAATGTGTTGTTGTATGAGAAAGACATTTTTTTCCTAAGAAATTTCTTTCCAATATTAGGGTGCATCTTCCAAGCCACATTGTTTTCTTGTAAGCAGGAAAATATGGTATCATCCACCATATTTGTTTTTCAATTTTTCATTTGCAAATATATATATAAATTAAATTGTGACAATGCACAGTGCCAAGATTGGTGTTTTTGCAATAGTGTACTTGTAGAAATGTGCATTGTGGTGCAATGGAATCAACTTGAAACTTCCCTCCAGTTATGGGTTAAATAACAGGACAGATTTGGTTCTATAGCCTTGGTTGGCAACCAGTCTACTGCAGAAAGCAATGGCAATCTACTGTGGCATAATCTTCTGCCCAATCAGTCATGTCTTTTTTGAGACATGATCGCCCAAAGTGTGTATCACATATGGCACTTAACTGACTGGTACTAAGGCATTTTTGGCAAGCTGGTTTTTTGTCATAAAGTGCTTGATATCAAGATAGAGATAGAGTGTCAATAGAACTAAAGTGGAGAAGGTGTTTTATATATATATATATATAACAGAAACTATAAATGCTAAAAAATATGCATGAAATAGTAATATGTGATGACAAAGTGTTTTCTAATTAAAAAACAAACATTATATCTGAAAAGGAATTATTGTTAAAAAAATTCTGAGATGAGGAGTTATCATTTTATTCTATTTACATTCTAAGTATTATTTTCATTTTTGTTTATGTTACAACAATGTTTTTTTTTTTCAGTTGTGCAATTCGGATTTCATAAGGTGTTTTTACTGTTTTTCAATAAATTTTATTTGATTTTCATTATTTATATTATGTACGAAATTGATTACTGATTAACATTAACTAAATATTTTGAATTAAACTTAAGTGTTTGAGTTGTTTATCAAATAATTTTAACGAATTAAATCTTGGAAAATTTAAATAATTAACATAAATTAAAAAAAATGTATTGATTGCAAAAATGGATATTTTTCACACATTTCTTTCTGTCAATAAAGCAAGATGCAGTGTAAAATTTTCAGTTATCTCCCTTGAATCAAAAGACGATTCTTCGGTTGTGAAAAACCAATGGAGGCACGACATGGATTTTTTTTATCAAGTATAAATTTGATATAATTGATGTTTTTATTGCTTACATCACTCCATGGTCAGCGTTTGCCTTGTGAGTTTATCTCAGGGATTTCTTCCATGAACAAAGTAAAAATTTTAAATAAATCATAAATAAAACATATCAAAAATAAGTCCAGGAAAGGGATATTTTTAAAATTGATGAATCTTTGTTTTACAAATTTAAAATTAAGAAAATGGCCGCTTTTAAAAAAATTTAAGAAATCGAAATTAAATGTGACATTCCAATCTATATAATTTCTGTCTGAATTTTTTACTTAATGGAAATAACAAATTTAATCATTAAGCTTTTAATTAAATCTAAAATGAAATCTTCAAGAATGTTTTTGCATTTTAAAAATTTGATTTTAAAATTAGGTATCGAAAATTTATGCCGAAAATTGGAGGTACCTAAATCAATACAAGGTAGTTAAGTGGTTTAGGCAAATGTAACCAGGTAGGTCAATCTAGTACGTAGATGTAATTGTCGCATGCAGTGTCCTGAGACTTAGGCGTAGTCAGTAGATGGAGTAGATCTTTAGTGGACGACTGGTAGATCTCCCTCACTCATTCTGGACATCCTTGCCTTCGTCTGTATTTATGGCTGACACTAGCCAATCTCCTTAATGTGAGGGGGAACCAAGGTGTATGTATATTCATTACATCAATAAGTAGATAAAATAAACAAACTTAAGGTTAAGGCTATAAATACTCTAAAAAAAAAAAAAAAGAAAATCAGCTTTCTTCCCTTCTTACACCCTCCAATGGCAAATATATATATATATATATATATATATATATATATGCCATTGGATGACTAATATATTCTGCTCTCATTACGATTGAGCTCTCTAGAGAAGAAAATTTTAAAAACAGTTTCTACTTATGTGTTAGGGTGGCACCCCTGTGAGTCTTTGACTAATGGACTATTCCTGACGTCACATCCGGTTACCAGGTTCTGTCTTCCGGGCAGTCAGATCCAGAGACTGAGAGAGTAAAGGTCATAACTTGATTTGTCCTGCAGCTGAGTGGAGATACGACTCAGCTTTAACAACTATCTGTATTTTGTTAATACATTATTTTATTTCACTGTTTCCAAGTCTTCTCATTATTTATTTCAACACTAACTCCACAATATTATGTGATATATGCGTTACTCTTTAGAAATGAATTGAGTTCTTTTGGTGACTGGTGTGTGTTTACACTGCTTATATTACAACACGTTAAAATTTCCATTCTCTGATTCCATGCGCCTATGGCTTAGGGGGTAGCGACTCTGACTGACACCAAATTGGTTGAGTTTCAATCACGGCCAAAAGCAAATGAATGTCTCTAGCCACACTGATGAGTTGTGAAACAGCAAAACAGACTTGTATGTGGATGACTAATATATATATATATATATATATATATATATATATATATATATAAATAAAGAGGAGGGAGCTTACACAAAGTGGACTAACATGTGGTCTGATGATTGGCCAAGCAATGATAGGTCAGGTTTTCAATTTTAGCCAATCTATTAATTTTCATCCAACTAGGGGATGTATGCTTGTTGGCCTGTTTATTTTGCTGTGGACTAAAAAATGATTTGTTGAAAAATGCTTTCTCTCTTCTTGGCACAAACCTGAAATCACCAAGTAGGTGTGAAGTTTTGCTCTCGACTACATTTGTGTGCTATATCATAAATAGTGGGTCAAAAATAACCAAGAGGCAGTTTTCATCCTGCTAACCAAAGGAAACAGATGCCTGAGATGACACAACCTGTGAAATTCACACGTGCATCGATGACCAGGTCAAAAGCTGGTAACAACTCACTTCAGTGACACCAGATCCTCTAGCTTGTTACAAGATGTGCATGTGTGCTGATTGCCAGGTCAAAAATTGGTAACACCCGACTCCAGCTCACTACAAGTAGATAAGTACAGGCACCTTTTCATTTGCAGACAATCACACACACATCTCAGTCTGATGTGAACGCACCAAAGTTCGTGTATCAGTAAATGTTTTTTTGCATTTTGGTAAACTCTTTTTTTGTCCTTGTTCCAAATTGTTGCTTCTCTAAATGATATGAACCCGTAACTTTGTTCCACAATTTTTGGATCCTTTTTCTTTAGTTCTATTCCCTGATTCAGACCCTATTAAGTGACAGAGATTCAGACCCTATTAAGTGACAGAGATTCCAGTGTGCTAGTGGGTGAAGGATGCCTTTTGTGGTTTCGTTTGTGTTTTTCATAATTGTTAATGTGTCTTGACTTAAAGTGTGATTGTCTGAGAGTTTTAGCATGAAAAAATCAGTTATTATCTATATATACCATATTATTTTCATCTGGTTAATTCATATTTCAACTACAGTTAGGATTAGAGGTGGAGCTTCAATTATTTACACTGCTTTGTTTGGGTTTTATAAATAGTTCCTGCCATTGTAAATACAGATTGGGGTTTAGATTTTTAAAGTTGTTATTTTATTTTCCCTCATGCCAAACACTTGTACATACTGGGATGAGTTAGGATTTTGTAGAGAGCTCATGGTATTATGGTGATTGTAGTGAAAATGGTGAATAACAATGTGAGTTTTTGCACAAGAAATATTATTAAATGACAAGTGAAATGATAGGACAGATGATGACCCAGACCTTCTCTAACTTTCTGCTTTGTGCCATAATTTATGTATTTCCATAAAAATATTCATGGTCTGATGCTTGCCTAGTCAGCAAGGGTTGGTTAGTAGATTTTGTTTAGTGGCATATCAACACCTCTATGGGCTACTTAATGCTGAAATCTAAATATTTTGAACAATTTTATGATTTTAACTAAATATATTTCGAGTAAAATTGTATTATTTCAACTGGAGATAAAATGCAGTGTTGGTAATTTTCTTTTATATTTAAAAATATATTGCTGGTAATATTTTTACGAAGTAAAATAAATTGCTGACATTTTTACTATGAAAATGTTATTATTGGCTCGTTAACCATTGTTATACAATAGATTCCTACCTTAAGGAGTTCTCAAACATAAATACAGGGTACTAAAGTGAAATGAGAAGAAGGGTGCCAAAATACGATTACCATTTTATTATGAGTAAAGTGCAAAACAATAATAAATTATAGCATAAACATTGTAATTACAATAATTGATGGTCAAATTATAAAAGATTATTATCTTTAAGTTACAGTGAAATTGTGGGTTACCATCCAAGAATATCTTTTGACCCCCCTCATTGGTAATACTCTAGAGCAGTGGCTCCAAACTTTCTTCTGTCATTTCCCCCTACACCCAGTTCAACCATCCAGATTTCCCCCTTCATGTGTATGAGAGAAAGAGCAGTTAAAACACACTGAGACTATTTACTAATTTATTTTTCAAATGTACAAATATACTGATAAACTTATAGTTACAGAGTAAAGTGGATAGAGAGCAGTTAGTAACAACTAAGCATAGCCATAGAGAGCGGTTAGTAACAAATAAAAGAACTTTTGTTTGCTCTTCTACTTCAGAATTAAATTAGTGAGAAGGGTGATGGTGCTTCTTGTGCACCAGTGTATCAATATCAGGGTCAGTTTTGGCAAGCGCACAACAAATGTCACATTCCACCTCCGGTTAATTTTGTGCTTTGTGCTTGATTGTGAGTAAAGGAGAAAATCCTTCCTTCAGAGCTCATGTTTGAATGTGAACTGACTGGTAGGTATGGTGCCGCCCATCTACAACAGGGGCGCTCTCTCTCACGCTCTCTCTGGTGCTCGCTCTCTCTTTCTCTCAGACATGAGAAAATCCATTTTAGATTTTTTTATTTAGTAAATAGTGTAATCATTTCCCCACTAGTAGCTTCAAATTTCCCCCAGTTTAAGAATCGCTGCTCTAGACCTTAGTTGTGGCATGTCTTGCTCCAACTAATTCAGACTAATTGTGTTAAAGGTGCTAATTCCTTTGGTTATCTGCTTGCTAGGTGAGGCTTTCTAGCCAAAACCTCACACCATCATTTCTGCAAGCATCTAAGCATTCTAATACAAAGAAAACCTTTTTTTTGCTTTTTATGAATAAAATTATTTCATTGGAAGAATACAACATATAAACTCTCTCTCTCTCTCTCTCTATATATATATATATATATATGGTCGAAAATTTGGTGTACAGTTGGTGGATTAGGTTCGTGTATCAGTTATATTATTACTGGTATCGTGAGAAAATGCATTTAACATTAGAGCAACAGTTAAACCAACCTTGTGTCACTGTTTGAGGTGGTATTTCAAACTCTGGTGTTTTAGGACCAATATTTTTTGATGGAACCCTCACAGGTGATAATCTCAATATTTTAATGAATCAACTTGTTCCACAGTTAGAAAACTGTGGAACAACAGCCTAATTTACATGACCTTCATTTCCGACAAGACAGTACCCCTCCACGTTATTCAAGAGTAGTCTTGATGTAATATTTCCTGAGAAATGGATTGGGTGAAGAGGTCCAACTGATTTGCCAGAACGTTCACCTGATTTGACTCCAATGAATTTCTTCTTTTAGAGAGTACTGAAGGAAAAGTTTTATAGTTGAAAACCAAAGACGAAAAAGCTTGCTGGAGCTGGTAACATGAAAAAATTCACTATTTAAACCATGCCGCTGAACAGTCAAAATCAGTCCAGCATGTGAGCGATTAGCCGATCAACCTCGTGGCCATGCAACAAAAAAAATTTCAAAACAGCCAGAATGTGAGCGGTATCTGATAGCATCTCACAATATAAGGAAGAAACTTCAAGCTGACCAGACATAAGGGCACGTCACAAATTCATTCAATATTTTCTTTCAATTTTCCTTTACTTCATTTTCACTCCATGCCACCAAAGAAAACAACAACAACAGGACACTCTGTCTGTGATAAGTACTATTTCTTTATTTATTCTTTCTCACCCTGTTGCTGAGCCACCGAAAAAGAGGAAGGAACATAAGACTTTACATTCTGCTACTATCAAACCATGAACTCTAAACTTCTGTGGGACATTTTAAATACTTACATTTCTCTTTGAACAATTTTAACTCCAAAACTACATGCATTTTCTCAATGAACATTTTTCTTCTCACAAATGTGTTATCATGTTCAGTTAACAAAATTTCACTTATATTTTTCTTCTGACAATTTTGTCATTCTGTTAATAAATCTTTGCTTTAATATAGAAACAAAATATTTTATCCTTCCATATTTCAACACCCAAGCTTCTGATATTTAAATTGTAGGGACTTTGAACGTGTTTGGCACAAGGCAAATTTACCAAACATCACCGAGGCTCCTACAACCATTTACCTTGCTGCTACACTTAAAACAGAGTGACAACTCGTGATGAAAGGTGCATGTAAATTTTACTTACCTCTGCATGCGAATGAAATGCCATCCTCCATCAAAGAAATTTGTAGCATTATAAGAAATGGTAACTTCTCCACTCCCCAAATTGTAGCGGAACTGCAGCAAGGAATCAACAAAACCAACAGAAAGGAAGTCACTGAAAGCTGAGTGTTGCTCTTTGCCAACCCAAAACAAAAGACCATCTTTCCCTTCAGGCTTTACCCACATTTGAATATCAATCTTGTTCCCTCGTGTTCTGGAAGAAAGAAAAAAATAAGGAGATAATTAAAGACATAAGTTTATGAGAATTGAATAAAAAAGTGAAACAGTAATTTCTTTAAACCCCATATAGAAAATGAAGTCCCCCACAAGCTCCTCCAAAAGGGGTCACCTTCTGAGGGAATACTTGCAAACTGAAGTTTAAAACCAATCAAAGTTCACATATAGACTTAAGTATAAATTTTCCCAATTTTTACGAGGGTCATTCAATAAATAATGTGAATTTTTTGGTATAAGAACTTCTACGAGGCACATTCAATAAATAAGGTGAATTTTTTGTTATAAAAACTTCTAATACAAATAAAAGCTTACTTTTTTTTAAAAATTTTTTCCTTTGCTTCTTTTTCAAAGAGATTTAATTTTTTTGCAGATTGAGAAAAACGATTAACAAAGACGGCCGACTATGAAGCCTGCTCCAGGATTGAACAGAGGTCAGTTATCAAGTTTTTGGTTGCTGAAGAGTGCAAACCAGTTGAAATTCATTAGAGAATGTCAACTGTGTATGGTGCCACATGTTTCAGTCAAAAAAATGTCTACAAGTGTTTACAGAAGGATGGAGCAGTGTTGAGGATGAAGACAAGCCTGGGAGGCCTACAGAAGTAAAGTCTCCTGAGGTGATCGAATCAGTCAATGACCTCATTCAGTCTGACAGAAGGGTGACAGTGGATGACATTGTAAGGACTTTTAGCCTATTTGTTGGGACAGCACACAGAATTGACCATGTTGACTTTGCCTACTCATCAAGACAACACAAGGCCTCACACAACAGCCCAAACAGTGCAGATCATCAACGAGCTGGGCTGGGAACTCTCTCCCTCATCCCCCTTACAGCCCAGACCTTACCCCTTCAGACTTTCACCGCTTTGGTCCCTTGAAAGCGTTCACGAGAGACACGAAGTTTGAAAGTGACGATGAAGTCAAAAGTGCTGTGAGCGGTTGGCTGAGACATCAGTCCAAAGATTTTTACACTGAGGGAATATGGAAGCTTGTGCACAGATGGGAAACGTGCGTGATACTGCTGAGAGACTACGTTGAAAAATAAAAAAATATGTAAGCTTCTATTAGTATTAGAAGTGCTTATACTGAGAAATTCACCTTATTTATTGAATGACCCTCGTAGAAGTTCTTATATAAAAAAATTCACCTTATTGAATGACCCTCGTACATAGAGACTCTAGTATAAACCTGACCAATATTTATGCTTAGTCTCAAGAATAGATCTGCCAAATGCTTGCCTATATAATTTAGTATTAATCTGACCACTAGTGTCAAGTATAAAACCAACCATTGTTTATCTCTAGCCTCAAGTATAAAACTAATATTAGAGACAAATAACCCAACACTGGTTGATATACTGTAAAATTCAACAACCAAATTCTTTTATGCAAGAACTTCAGAAAACAAAATGTTATTATTACAAAGTATTAAAAAAAATCTTTATTTTTAATTGCTAACATTATTACTTTAAACTAATTACCATAATTATATCTCGTTTAATTTCCCAGGTGTACCACGGAATTTTCGCAGGTGTTAATTATTTTATAAAGCAACAGCAATCAAGGTGAGATTTCTGCTGATGCAGTAAGACTAATATTTGCAATAATTACACCTAAAAACACAGAATTATTTTCTGAATAATTATTGACAAATGAAAAATGCTTACCTTTTCACAAATGAGGACCCTTTATACATGAGGTAACTGCCGCCAGAAAAATGGGCTTCAGTGATCTGGTCAGTCTCTGCAAAACAAAATCCATGGAAAGTTCAAACCTTGGAAAGAGCTCAGAAATGTATTGATCAATATTCAATAAATGTTTTCATTTTTTCCCATATTTGAAAAATATTATAGTTATGTAGGAAGAGAGTGTCGATACTGACACATGTGGTCAAACACAGATCTCCAGGCAACAAACGTAACTGATGCATAAACTAATTAGAGTAGATAGACTAAACTATCGCCCGGTTCACACTCCACCCACTTCTATTGAACAGGTGAAGAGGCTCATTCCTTGTTCCCTGGTTAGGATGTGGTTTCCGGCTTTCTCTTTTCCAATCTTTTTACTCTCACCTAGA
>JBBBDQ010002080.1:0-97500 GCA_037127315.1 Ascarosepion bandense
TTCTTTCTTTCTTTATACGGGGGGGGGAGTTCTTTACACACAGGTTTTTTTTTTTTTACAAAAGCAATGATGAGGTGTTGGAAAAAATGGCAACAAAGAGGAAATTGATACTGAGCATCAGGAAGAGACAACTGAAGTTCCTGGGACACACAATGAGGAAGGAGAGCCTGGAGAACCTGATACTGACTGGCCAGATAGAAGAAAAGAGAGACAGAGGAAGGCAGTGGATAACATATCTGCAGGGCCTGATCAAGTGGTTGACGGGACGGGGTTGACAGGAGTAACGGGAGCAAACATACTAGGAGCCACAAGGGATAAGGAGACGTGGAGAACCATGATCGCCTACGTCCTGAAAGGACAGGGCACATAGAAGAAGAAGAAGACTTTGTCATAGTTTCTTATTCCCTTTTCTTTCTTTTTATTTAGTTCGTTATTTTTGTCACTACCCCCTTCACCCCCGCCCTTAGATATTACTGGTGATCATTTTCCACCCCTCTCTTCTTGTCAGGCCAAGTCGTCTTGATTTTATTTAAGCCATAAATACAAAGTTTGATTAGTCACATAAAAAGAGCTGCCCTCTCAAACCCTGACCCAGTCCATGAAACAGGATGTAGGGGAAAATTAAACTATGGATTATTTTAGAGACAAGCAACAGTCCAGTTAGTTAGACGTTCTTTTATGAGAGACCCGTATTTGCATAGAACATTCTTGAGTTATTCATAAATCAACAATGGTGCACTGAGCAGAAATTGAACTGACCTGCCTCTGGTGGACATTATAGGTTTAGGACCCAAGTCTAAACAAGCAATCTCTCTTAACATTAATTACTTTAGAAAGGCCCATTCCTGATTTATGTAAGTTGATATCTGGGAGAATCCTTTATTTCAAACATTTGTTTCAAGTAAAAGAAGAATTTCTTGAAAAAAGGATTTTTTTTTTTTCTTTTTATCTTTCTTTGCTTCTGTCCATCTGAATGAAATCTCTTTTTTTTTTTTAACTTCTTTCCAGCTTTTATTCCAGGGGCAGATCCAGGGAGGGGTGAAGAGGGCTCACCCACACTCCCATTTTTTTTAAATTTTGAATCCAGAAAGACTTTTTTTTGCTAAGGATCCCACTACCTCTAACTGAAAATACTGGATCCACATTTACATTCTTTTTCTTTTCTGTTTTCTTTATTTTTTTTCATTCTTCATTTTTCTTTCTATATTTTTTATTTTCAACACATTTTCTTTGCTGTTTTGCTTATCTTTCTTTATTTGTCTGTATTTCTGAGATGAGGTCGTATTTACACTATTTACATTAATCGGACTATTGTCGTCATCTTTGTTACCATTCGTACAACGTTTAATAATAGATCATTCTATTTGTCTATATTTCTGAGATGAGGTAGTATTTATATTATTCAGACTATTGTACTCATCATTGTTGCAATTTGTACGACGTTTAATAATAGATCATTCTATTTGTCTATAGGATGTGTGTTGTGGTACAGTGGATATCGGCTCGGAACAAGAAACCAGGGACCTGAGTTCGAATTCCAGTTGAATCCATTGTATTCACTTACGCGCAAATACCCTTGGGAAAAGTATTAATCCATCTCTTCCTTCCAGTTATGGGTTAAATAGCCATACAGACTGGGTTCTATAGCCTTGGTCGGCAACCAGTCTATCGCAGAAAGCAATGGCAACCTACTGCGGGATAATCTTCTGCCTAGTCAGTCATGTCTCTTTCAAGACATGATCGCCCAAGCGTGTATCACGTATGGCACTTAACTGACTGACTGATTTGTCTATATTTCTGCAATGAGGTAGTATTTACAGTATTAACATTATTCGGACTATTGTCCGAATTTTGTTGCCATTTGTACGACATTTAATAATAGATCATTCTATTTGTCTATATTTCTGAGATGAGGCAGTACTTACATTATTCGAACTATTGTTCTCATCTTTGTTGCCATTTGTACGATGTTTAATAATAGATCATTCCATTTGTCTGTATTTCTGAGATGAGGTAGTATTTACAGTATTTACATTATTCAGACTATTAATATGCGCACTACTACAAATGACCTAATATGAAGAAAAATACAAAAATCAATTACGCCCTGTCACTCCAGTGGGTATGACATTGACCATATGCTAAAAGAAAGGAAACTAAAGCCATTGTTTTAATTAATTTGCCCAAGGGTATAGAAGGTGTCTATAGAAATTAAAAGAAAAAATCTATTTCAGCTATTACTGCTACTACTACTACTACTAATAATAATGTTAATGGTTGTTTGGGAATACCAGGTGGCGTAAACTTGAATGTTTGGGTAGTGTCACGAATAATTGCTTGGTATTGTTAATCGAAGAGCTGAGTCCCAATTCCTATTCATTTATGCACAGATACCATTGAGAAAGGGAGGAATCAACTCCTTCTCCCAGCTATGGGTTAATTAGCAAAACTTGTATAATTAAATCGTTATTACCTCTCCCTCACAAAAATTCTTATGACCTAAAATTATTTTCTTGTTTCAAATGACCTGCAAAGGGTTGATAAACTGTAAAAATGAATGAACCAAAATTCTAATGTTAATAATAATTGTAATAATCTTCAGAATTTCTGAAAACTACGGAACAACTCTCCACAAATAAAGTTCCAGAAACTGAGAGAACGTAGGGCATGAGGGAAATAACAACGGCAGAGATAGATGCTTTCGGTCTGGTAAACAATGTGGGAGGGGACGTACAGGGAACATGTTAGCTCGTTAATATCAGGATAGGAGTAAAAAAGATCCTCCTTCTTCATATAATAAGGAAAAATTAATCTGTCAAATAAATCCATCACACTTTCATGGTAGTTCCAAAGCCAAGGAATGGACTCAGCTCTATGAGTGAACAAAAGACATGAGGATGATGAACAATCATCATCATCATGACAAGAAAGGATGGTTTGTTTGTTTCGAGGTTTAACGACCTATCAATCCTTATGGGATCATTTAAGGTCATAACCCACGATCTTTGGTTAAGGTTATTTTATTTTTACAGAATTTTAGAAGATGTCTTGCTTTTTAAACTTTTCATCATCATCATGACAAGAAAGGATGGTTTGTTTGTTTCAAGGTTTAACAACCTATCAATCCTTATGGGATCATTTAAGGTCATAACAAATGATTTTGGATAAGTTTATATTATTTTTACAGAATTTTAGAAGATGTCTTGCTTTTTAAACTTTTCCATTGCTTTCAAGTTGTATTACTTTTTAAATTTTTCCCCCAAGATGAGGGTCAGATCTATTTTTGATCTTCGGATCTTTACACAAGAAAGGATGGATAAATATACTAATGAAATTCCTGACAACATCAAAATAAAAAAAAATCCTAAAAGATTATCCCCCTGGCATTGCTCACATATTAAGGACACAATCCCTCAAATAAATCTATCATATTCTCATGCTAGCCCCAAGACCAAGGGATGGACTCCACTCCATTAGTGGAAAAAGCAGGGCATAAAAAAACTAAAAGTAGTATTAGTAAACTTATTACTAATAAAAAATGACAATCACAAGCTTTCCGAGTCCAGACAAGTCATGTTACTAAAGTAGGAAGACGTGACCTTATCGTTAGAGATAAGGGAAATGGCAAGTGTCAAATTATTGATTTTGCTGTTCCATACAATTCAAGAGCAGACTTCAAAGAAACTGAAAAGATTGAAAAACATCAGGATATGGCTAGGTAGTGGAAGAAGCTATGGAACATGAATGTAAAAGTAATTCCTGTAGTAAAGGGAATACCTGGAACACCACCTTGAAAACTGAAATAGAAAGTATTTGGATTGAGACAATAGTTGCAGATCCCCAGAAACCTGCCTTTTTGTTTCCTCTGCAAGAATTCTCCAAAAGCATTCTTGAGTTGTGAAGAGCCTTGTTGAAAGTATGCCTCAAGAACAGAAGTCTCCATTAATCTGTAACCCCAACTTAATAATAATAATGTAATTCAAGGCTTTGTCTGTTATTGGTATTGGTGCAAAGAGCATAATTAAGAACTGAAATAATTTTGAACATTATATACTGAATAGTGGAAGTAGGCTTGAATGAAAATAAAAATTGTAAGACTACAGAAAGCGATTATCTCCTTTTAATGGAGATAAGTCACATGGGTCACTGACAACTGCTTAATGATGTCACTTCATTTTTGTTTGCAGCTGCTAAACTGTAAGGTTGCTTTCTTTAGCCCAGGCCCCTTGTGGCCTACATAGAGGATAAACCTCCATTACCGGCAACTTAGAAGCCTATGGGGTCATTTCTGTTTATGAATATATAATTCTGAGGTATAGAAAGAAGCTTCAGCTTGAAGTTTAGGAAACCAAAGAATTGCTATTTCCCACTCATTGAATATATCCTTGCGTGGAATATGGATAAATCTGGTCCATTTGAATCTGGAGTTCTAAAAATGGCTTCTCCAGATACAGGTGTATTTCCATATTATGCATTAGACCTTTTCTCTTTCTTTCTTTTTACACTCTGCTTTGCCACATAGACATATGTGATATATTTTTCTCAATGTGAAACATGTGTATACATTATTTGGACTGTTGTCTTCATCTTTATTGGCATATCTATGACGTTTTAGCCATTGTATGCTCCAGCCTTCTTCAGGTGCTAGAAATTTTGAATTTGATATCATGAAGTGGAATCACACATGCAATGAGAATTATATACACCAAAGATTGAAATAAAAAGTTCGGTTCAAGATTTCTAGCACCTGAAGAAGGCTAAATTGTACAATGGTCGAAACATTATAAACATGGCAATAAAGATACTACATCTCAGAAGTATAGAAAAATATATATATATATATATATATATATATATAATTAGTAGCAAGCATAAAGATCAGAATGATGTTAAGAAAAGGTTTAAATGTGAAATAACTTGTTATTTTAAAGCTTCAAAGGAACATTTTATCAAGGAAAAATAAGGAAATAAAGGTAAATTACATAATTCCAAAATATAAAGCTCAATAAACTTATTTTGCTAAAGTTATAAGAATAATTATATAACATTCGAAAAAAATAGATGATCAAAAACATCAGAACAATTAAATAAATCCATAAAATTTCATAATTATTTTGCATTATTGAAAATTTTTTTAGGGTAAGAATATAAAATTGGGTATTTTACTAAATTACACCTGCTCTTTACTGACTCTTGCATTGTAAACATGGTAAAAAGATCTATGGCATCATTGGAAATTAGAAAACTGATAGTCAAGAATGAAGATAAACTCTTTATTGGGGATATTTCAATGTAATCGATCCTGACCTGGTAGCTCAACTCCACTCACTTTCTCACTGACGTAATGGGGCTTCTCTCTGTCTCTTCTACAAACACTTTCACGGGTTTTGCTCCAATGAGCATAGCTCCTTGGTGCCTGCTCTGCATGAATTTACTTGAGCTACTAGACTAGCGACTAGGTCCCACCATTTTACAGTGAAAACAATCAAATGTAACTGCAACTTTTTTTCTAGTAGCTTCTTTTCTCTCACTTCCTGCCTGTAGAATTCTCTTCTGCAAATTTTTTTTCCTGACAGCTACAATCCCCAAGAATTTAAATGCAATGTCAATTGCCATCTCTTATCCCACTGAACCACATCCTTTCCCTGACAACCCTTGTATCATGTTCTTCTCCGTTTCCACTCTACTCTCATGCAGCTCTCTTCACACCAGTGTTCTCATCCTTCTTTTATCCATTTTCTGACACCTCCTGTAACTTATCCCTCTTTCTTACCACTCTCCTCTCATGTAATCCCCTGCACACCAGTGGCAGTACTTTCTTGCTTGGGGTGAAATGATTATAAAAAAAAAATATATGAGGTATGTTTATAAACATTTCATAAATTACATATTTTAAAAGATGCCCAAAAATTAATCTTTTTTTAAATATATATTTTATATAATGGTCAGTCAGTCAGTTAAGTGCCATATGTGATACACGCTTTGGGTGATCATGTCTCCAAAGAGACATGACTGACTGGGCAGAAGATTATCCCACAGTGGGTTGCCATTGCTCTCTGCAGTAGACTGGTTGCCGACCAAGGCTATAGAACCCAATCTATTCTATTATTTAACCCATAACTGGAGGGAAGAGACAGATTAATAACTTTCCCAAGGGTATTTGCACACAAGTGAATGCAAGGAATTCAACTGGAATTTGAACTCGGCTCCCTGATTTCTCGTTCCGAGCGGATATCCATTGCACCACAATGCACTTCCTTCATGGTTGATAGACAAAAACACTAGCAAGTATGAAAGGGTCATAGATAAATAAACAAACACAAATATCATAAAAAATTTTGATACCTGTGGAAAAAGATAGCAAAAGAAAAACAAAAACAAAAATTGGGATTTGAGCCTAAAATACTCAGAGGTCATGACATCATAATTTATCAGCTAAGTGCCATATGTGATAAACGCTTGGGTAATCATGTCTCGAAAGATACATGACTGACTAAGCAGAAAAATTTTCTCGTAGTAGCTTGCAATTGCTTTCTGCGGTAGACTGGTTGCCAACCAAGGCTATAGAACCCAACCTGTCCTGCTATTTCATAGCTTCTGCCTCCAGCTATGGGTTGAATAGCAGGAGGACAAATTGGGTTCTATAGCCTGGTTTGCAACTTGTCTACCATATAAAGTAATAGCAACCTACTGCTGGATAATCTTCTGCCAAGTCAGTCATGCCTCTTTCAAGACATGATCACTCAAGCATCTATCACGTATGGCACTTAATTGACTGACTGATTTAATATCTGGAGGGATATGTGATGGATTAATACCTTTCCCAAGGGTATTTGTGCGGAAGGGAATACAACAAATTCAACTGGAATTCAAACTCGGTTCTCTGATTTCATGTTCCAAGCAGAAATTCGCTGCACCACAATGTTATTTATAACATACAGTCAAATAATTTATAATTTAATGCAGTATTAACACCTCAGCTAATGACTGATAAAAAATTAATTAGCATGGAAAATGTCAAGTTGATAAATATAATTTTAGGTAAATAAAATAAAAAGTCAAAAACAACAAAAACAACAGGTTTGTTGTACAAAAACAAATAAAGACTAAAAATCTACAATTAATGATAATAGCAAGAACAATAACAAATATACTTCCTAAATATCTTCTTTTCATGTACTGTACCCCCCTTCAGGATGTAGGGGATCATGGACGTCCACCTGCACTTGTCACTCTTAACATTTTTCCTCTTGGCATCTCCCAAACTCCACTCTGCAATCCATTTGCTCAAGCCTATCAAATATCTCATTTGCTTCTTTCCCCTCTCTATCTTTTCTTTCTATCTGTCCTGCAAGTCTCTTCCTGTTATTTTTTCTCATTTGCATCCTTTCCAACATCTTGTCGTTACTCATGTGCTCAGTTCATGATATTCTCAGTATCCTTCTGTAGAACCACATTTGTGTTTTTGAGCATCTCTATCTTTGAAGAGTTTATTTAAATATAAGGATCTAGAAAGAGAAATTACAAGAAGGTGGTTTTTACACCCAACCATTATTCCAGTAGTACTAGGAGTACTAGGAATGATAAAGAAGAATACAGATACATACATTAGGAAAATCCCAAGAATCCCATCATTACATGGAATAAAGATAATGTTAACAAGTTCTACTCAGAAACTTAAAAATTTAATAATTTTAAATAATTTCCTAAGAAAAACATTCATTTCCGCTAGGTATAGAATGAAAGCAGGAACTCATAATAATAATATCAAGTTATTGACTTCCAAAGAAACTGAAAAGATTGAGAAATACCAGGATCTGGCTTGAGAGATGAAGTTATTGAATATGATTATTGAAATAACTGTTGTAGTTATTGGTGCCATCGGAACACAACCTAGAAACTTGAAAGATCACTTAAGAAAATTGGAATTGAGACCAAGATTTTAAACTTCCAAAAAGCTGCCCTCATTTACTCAGCAAGAATTTTTTAAAATGTTTTCAAGTTGTATAGATTTTTTGCTGAATTTCTACTGAATATGTTGGTGGATGACACCAAACAATAACAATATATACCATGATGTTACTCCAGACAATATTCTCATGGGTGCTAAAAGTTGTGAAAATGTGCTTCAAAACACCAATTCCACGATTTCTTCCATTTTTTTCATGCTATATATCTACAGATTCTTGACAATATCTAAAAAAAAAATAAAAAAGAATCTGCAATGTTGTTAGTACTGACTTGGCACTTCCCACCATTGTAATGTAGCTTCCCTATGTCTTTTCTATGAATACTTTCATCATAATTGTTCTGCTGAACTTTCTTCTTTGGTACCTAGACTTTATGGATTTAAGCGCAGTACTAGATTGGCAGCAAGGTCCCTTCATTTTACAGTTGAAATGGCTAGATGTAGCCATAAGATACTTGGATTTTTGTTGAATTTCTGCTGAATATGTTGGTGGATGACACCAAACAATAACAATATATACCATGATGTTACTCCAGACAATATTCTCATGGGTTCTGATTTAAATTGATTAGTAGCATTAATGTGTCTGTGTAGCATCTTTTTAAAATTAAGGTGAGCTATAATAAATATTTCATTCAGTATGTGCATTGTGGTGCAATGGAAATTGGTTTGAAATGAAAAATTGGAGAACTGAGTTCAAATTACAGTCAAATTTGTTCAATTCACTTATGTACAAATACCCTTGGGCAGGGGTGTGCTTAGGGCCCCCAAAGACCCTGCAATTGCTGGGGAACTGTAAGTTCACTAGAGGGCCACAAGACCCAGGAAGCTGCAAGGCCCCTTGGCTCTGCAGATCTATTGTAATGAAAAAAAATTAACAAAATAATTATTAGAATTATTGTAAAATTATTATTATTATACTTGTATGTTGAAATAGACATCTAATAACCTGTCTCGCTCTCTCTCCCTTCATATATATATATATATATATATATATATATATATATATATATAGATATATCCGTTTTTTTCATGATCACAGAATATCTGCATTCAAATAAATACATTAAATATTGCCAGTATATCTAGTCTGGTGCTTCTGCTATATATCTACAGATTCTTGACAATATCTAAAAAAAAAATAAAAAAGAATCTGCAATGTTGTTAGTACTGACTTGGCACTTCCCACCATTGTAATGTAGCTTCCCTATGTCTTTTCTATGAATACTTTCATCATAATTGTTCTGCTGAACTTTCTTCTTTGGTACCTAGACTTTATGGATTTAAGCGCAGTACTAGATTGGCGGCAAGGTCCCTTCATTTTACAGTTGAAATGGCTAGATGTAGCCATAAGATACTTGGATTTTTTTTTTTTTAATCATATCACACCGAGCAAGGCGGTAACACCACTGATGCGCAGGGGGCTATGTAAGAGTGAAAAGAGAAAACCGGAAACCACATCCTAAACAGGAAACAAGGGATGAGCCTCTTCACCTGTTCAATAGACGTGGGTGGAGTGTGAACCGGGCGATAGTTGAGTCTATTTAATCAGAGGGGTAGAAATAAAAATACAAATATACTGTTTGATTAAAAACAATATCTACTCAAATATGAGTATCGATTAAAAATAATATTCGAACAAATTAATCACACACACACACACACACACATATATATATATATATATATATGTGTGTGTGTGTATATGTATGTAATGGTAAAGGGATTACTGAGGAAAAGATATTATTAGACATTGTCTTTTCTTTATGCTAATCATTTTGTTTGTTAATAAAGATAAGATTTATAATTGTTGTAGAGCAGTTTTTGCACTGAAGGTTATAATTGTGCTATGTCGGTTGCTAATCAACTTAACGCACCCAAAATGTTAGGAACTTGGTAATCTTCCACTGAAAGCTGACTCCTTAGTATTCGGCTAACTGCTGACTAATATCAACTGCCTAGTAGTTCTACTGAACTCCAATAGAACTCCTATGAACTTCCCAAGAACTTCTCCCATTAACTCTTATCAATATAGGAGGGATAGTTCATTATATGAGGAATAGGTGTGCTTCACCATAACAATAATGATGATGATAATAGGATACTGAGGAAGGTGCTGATAATCTGAAGAAATGTGCTACCATTTTATCCAAAGTGACAACCAACAGACATGTTTCATATACATAGAAAATTCCGAAATATACCAGACTTTATATAAAGATTACACATTAGCGTTTAATTTATATGAACATGTATTAAGATAAGAGCCTATCTTTATATAGACCCAGCCCTATTGTAAAATCGCACCCTCTCCCTTATTATAAATGACTGTAAATTAAGACCCAATCTTCTCCCTTAATATAAATGATGCTACGTCACAATCCTACCAGATTCTCAAGGCCTAATTTAAGTGGCATGACCTTTACTTCTGATTTGCCCAATTACAAAATCTAATAAGTGAATTAACGAGGAAGAAGGCTTAAGATAATGAGATAACACTTCAGTTTCGATCATTGTCTTCGATTTTATGTAACAATGACATTCGAAAAGTAATTGGCAGAGAAATCCCTTCAGCTGAATAAGTGTTGCATATTCTACTTTCATTGGCTTGCAGCCTCCTTGTTCATCAAAAGAAAAAAAAAACAAAGAAAATGAAAAACAAAAAGAAGGTAGTGAAAAAAGATAAAGAAAAAAACCTTAAAAAATAAATGAGAAAGAATTTCAAGAGAAATTAAAGAAGAATGAAGAAAGAAAAAAAAAGAAATGACTCGATAAAAAAAAAAGAAATGACTCGATAAAAAATGAATAAAAAACAAAAGAATAAAGAAAAATAAAAGAAATAATTTACAAAAAGTGAATAAAAAATAAAAAGACGAGAGAGAGAGAGAGAGTAAAAAAAGGAAAAAGGTGAAAAAAAAAATGAGTGAAAAACAAAATGAGAGGAAAATAAATGAGAAACGAAATGAAATGAAGGAATAAAGAAAGAAAAGAAAAATGGATAAATAACTCAAGTAATTAAAAAATCAAGAAGGAAAGAGCAAAAAAGAAAATAAGAATGAAAACGTGAAAAATAAAAGCAAGGGAAGAAGAGAAAAAGATGTGAATGAAGAAGAAAAAAAGAGAAAGAAGAAAAAAGAAAAAGAGTAAGAAGAAAAGGGAAAGAAGGGGAAGAAGAAGAAAAGGGAAGAAAAGAGAAAAAAGAAGAAAAGAGAAAAAAAGAAGAAAAAGAAAAGAGAAAAAGGAAGAAGAAAAGGAAAAGAAGAAGAAACGAAGAAAAGAGAAAGAAGAATGGAAGCAATAGGGAAAAAAAGGAAAGAAAGGAAGAAAAAGGAAAAGAAGAAGAAAAACAGAAAAAGGGAAAGAAGAAAAGAGAAAATGGCAAAGAAAAAGAAGGAAAAGGGAGAAAAAAGAAAAGAAGAAATAGAAAGAAGAAGAAAAGTGTAAAATGTAAAAGAATGAATTAGGAAAGTAACAATGTTTGAAAGAAAAGAATTTAAATGAGGAAAAAGAAAAAAACGAAAAAAGAAGCAAACAAAGGAAAGAGAGAAAAAATAACTGGAAAGAAAATAAAAAATATTGAGAGACAAAGAGAAGCCATCAAGATAGAAGAGGACATGTGTAGAAAGAGAATTTCAGAAAAACCCTAATTAGTGATGCTTTACTGCTTAGAATATTATTATTTTCATTCCTAATGTTTTAAAAAGTCTTGTTAGCAATTCATCAATTTTGGTCCCATTTAAACGAGCAGTGTATATTTGATGGTGTATAATATTTCAAAGTTTAAAATTATAATAGTGAAAAGTGTATTGACCAACAGTGTTGAGTGGTCCTGGGCATGATGGTAAATTGTATCCGACAGGAAGGCCTCTGATTAGAAGGTTGTGAGGAGCATGGAACGACCTCTTAGAGTAGACAGCTGTGACCCCATACTCCTCTGAATTATCAGATTTGGGTAGTTGTTGGTTGGTTGGTTATGGCATATCAACCTCAGTGGGTTATTTATTGCCAACTAAATTTTATTTATTTATTGCTGGTAATACCTTTTTCTTTCAACAATTTATTATTGTTTTTTTTATATAAGTTTCTTTTTGAGTATCAAGATTCATTGGGATTTGTTTTAAAGGGCAGGGTCCCCAATTCCTACCCTTGTTATGTAACCCATAACTGGAGGGAAGGGACGGATTAATACCTTTCTCAAGGGTATCAGTGCTTAAGTGAATGCAGGGTATTCAACTGGAATTCGAACTCGGCTCACCAATTTCTCTTTCTGAGCTGATATCCACTCCACCACAATGCGCTTGCAGCACCTGGTATTCTAAAGCCGTCACCCATCTAAGTACTGACCAGGCTCAATGTTGCTTAACTTCGGTGATCGAGTGAGAACCGGTGCATTCAACAAGTTGGGATCAAAGTTAGAATAATAAGAGGGAGTAAAACTAGTCTCCCTGAAAGCAAAACACTGCGCCTCCTCGGCCTCACTCTCTCAGCTGACCTCAGGTGAAATGATTACATTCAATCCATAGCTAAATCTGCTGTTAGGAAGTTTTTTCTCATCTGATTCCATCTTACGCATATATAATTCTACCAGTTGCCCATGCATTGAATATTTCTGTCACATCTGGTTGGGTGCCCCTGCTATTCAGATTTCCTGACAAAAAAAAAAAATAGACTAAACTATTGCCCGGTTCACACTCCACCCATGTCTATTGAACAGGTGTAGAGGCTCATCCCTTGTTCCCTGTTTAGGATGTGGTTCCCGGCTTTCTTTTTTCCAATCTTTTCACTCTTATGTCGCCCCCTGCACATCAGTGGTGTTACTGCCTTGCTCGGGGTGACATGATTAAAAAAAAAAATCCAATTAAGAAACTGCAATGTAAATGATCCTGACCTGATAGCTCAACTACTATCACTTTCTCACCAATGTAATGGGGCTTTCCTCAACAAATGCTGTCACGGCATCTGCTTCGATGAGTTTAGCTCCTTGGTGCTTCTTCTGCATAAGATTAGCGACAAGGTCCCACCCTTTTACAGTGAAACCAATCAAATGTAACCACAACTTCTACTCCCTCAGCTTCTTTTCTCACACTTCCCGCCTGTGGAATTCCCTTCCATATACTTTCTTCCCTGACAGCTACAATCTCCAAGAACTTAAATGCAATGTCAATTGCCAACTTTTATCTCTGACTTGCATCCTTTCCCTGACAACCCTTGTATCATGTTCTTCTCCCTTCCCACTCTACTCTCATGCAGCTCTCTTCACACCAGTGTTCTCAGCCTTCTCTTACTCATTCTCTAACTCCCCCTGTAACTTGTTCCTCTTTCTCATCAGTCATTTCTTATGTACACTACCGGCCATAATTATGAGGCCACCCCAGTTTAAAAGAAATGATGTATTTCATGCTATTTTTAAGTGGATAATTCTAAATGAAAATAGAATAGTTCTTTTGTTATTACTTTCCAAAATTTTACAAGGCAAGGAAGCAAAGATGAACTCGTCCGAATCACCCTAAATTTTCTTCATTCTTTCATTGATGAAACTGCAATATAGGTAATTGTTAAATATTTATAAATTCATTTGATTCACATGTTATTGTGCAATATTAACAAAAGAACCATTCTATTTTCATTTACAATTATTCACTTGGCAATAAATACTAAAAAATAGGATGAAATACATAATTTTTTTTTTAAACATTGGGTTGGCCTAATGATTATGGCTGGTAGTGTAACTCCCTGCACACCAGTGGCAGTTCTTGGGGTGAAATGATTAAAAAAACAGAAACAAATAAAATAAAAAAAATTCTCTTCTTTTACAGGACATGTCACTTCAAGACATGAGTAATGATGGTTCTCCACAACTTCCTGTTTATGTTATTGCTCTTAGTAACATTTAACTCTTCAATATTCCTCAATGTTTTTGTTCTATTCTTTCGCTCAAGCATATAAAATGGGTTAATTATTGTTTTCCTCAGCATCTCTGGTCACAAATAGGTCCTGAGAAGGTTAAATTTTCCAAGCCTTCTTTTCCTTATTATGTCTTCCAAGGCTTTTACTCACCTCTCTCTCTCTCATTCCTCATTATGTGTTACAGACATTTCAGTTGATTTTTCTCTGCTTGTTAGTATCAGTTTCCTTAGAAAGAAATTGTTGAATAATTTTCCTGTCCAAGGTCCATTGTAGTTTTTAATCTACCCTATTTTAAATAACCTATCAAAATTATAGATTATCAATCTGTTGATTTATCAGCCTACAAAATTTGAAAAATAAAAAATACTCAGTAGTTTTGTATAATTTTTACATATACTCAGAATGAAACAAATTTAGCTTGTAAATTAATAAGGGAATATACAAACAACATTGACTCTCCATAGTGAGTTGGGATTTACACTCCTAATTTAACCCAATAAAAATCTTGTGTACATTTCGTATGCCACAAGACATGAAAAGTTCAGATTAGATCAGGGAATACATGTCTCTGGACAGAGCCATTAATCAATTATGTTCAACATTTGGAGATATTATTTTCTGAAAAAGGATAGATGTTTGCAATGCTTAAAGTTAGGGAGACCAAAGAAATGTGCAGTCTAGCATTATTCTAATTGAAAACAACACCATTATTACTCACCAATTCCTGACATTTTTCTTGAAATGCTGCCTTTAATTTGTCCAGTTGCAAGCAATACTTAACAGAATCAATCGACTGGTTAATTAGCAGAAGCTCATAGTACAGTATTCCTTTCCAATCCCACTGGATGCACAGGATGACATTCTTAGGATTAAGACCTGATTCTGGGGTGGCTAAAGTAATGGGGTAGCTTAAGAAATGTTCATCGTGGTGCAATGGATATTAGCTCAGAATGAGAAATTGGAGAGCCAAGTTTAAATTCCAGTTGAACTCATATTCACTTATTTGCAAATACCCTTGGAAAAGGTATTAATCCATCTTTTCTCCCTCCAGCTATAAGTTTAATAGCAGAACAGACTAAGTTCTGTAGTCTCGGTTGACAACCAGTCTACCGCAGAAAGAAATGGCAACCTATTGCGGGAAAATCTTCTGCCAAGTCAGTGATGGATCACAAGATATATTATCACCCAAGCATGTATCACATATGGCACTTAATTCACAACTGACTGAAAGTTGGCTCATGTCACTTATCTCAGGAATTTTTTTCACTGAACATTGTTGTAAACAATCCATTTTTCATCACCTGCCACAATTTGCCTAAAAAAAAGTGCATTTTCATTGCATTTATATAGAAAATCACAGATAGAAATGTGATCCCAAAAGATTTTTATTGTTTACTGCAGTTAACAGAAGAAAAAAATGATTTTTTTAAGACTTGGTTAGCGCATTTATTTTGAAAAATTTGTATATCTATTGATTACACTCACTTCTTTAAGAAAGAGAATTTTTTTTTTTACTGCCACTGTTTTGCAGGGGTTTACATAGGAGGAAAGTTATGAGAAAGAGTGACAAGTTATAGGTGTCAGGAAGTGGGTAAGCGAAGGATAAGAATACTGGCGAGAGTGGAGTGGATAAAGATGGGAGCATGAAAGAGAGAGGATGCAGGTTAGGGTGATAGAAGATGATTGTTGGTTTTACACTTAAATTCTTGGAGATTATAACTGTCGGGAAAGCAAGTAAATGGAAGGGAATTCTACAGGCGGGAAGTGCAAGAAAAGAAGCTGATGGAGTAGAATTTGCATTTACATTTTATTAGTTTCACAGTAAAAGTGTGGGACCTAGTTGCTAATCTTGTGGCTTGAGTAAATTTATATACAGAGGGCACCAGGGAGCGAAGTTCATCAGAGCAGAAGCCATGAAAGTATTTGTAGAAGAGACACAGGGAAGCCACATTGAGCTGGTGAGAAAGTGACTGTATCCGAGCTGCCATGTCGGGATCTATTACATTAGTTTCTCTGTCGGATCCTGTCAAATTAACAGATGAAGAAAAAGTGAAGAGAAAAGAAAGACCAATTAAATAAATGAAGGAAAAGTAAGAAAAGAAAGAGTTAAAAAATATAAATTGAAAAAATAAAAGTAATAACAGAAGAAAGAAAACAATGAAGAATAAGAGATAGAAAGAAAGAAACCATAGAGAAAGAAAGAAAACAGAAATAAAACTAAATAGAACCAAAAAAGTGAAAGAAAAAGAAAGAACAAGAATATCAGTGTTCTTGACAGACTCCAAAGAAGAATCAGTAATGTGATAGGTATCAACTCGAGCTGCTTACTTGCTGACAGGGTGTGGTTTCCCTGTGTCTGTTCTATAAATATTTTCATAGCTTCTCCTCCGACGAACTTAGGTCACTGGTGCTCCTGCCACATGAGTTTACTCGTGTAACCAGACTGGCAACAAGGTCCCACACATTCACAGTTGAATCAACCAAATGCAGCTGACAATTCTATTCCAGCAGTTTCTTTTCTCACACTTCCCGCCTGTGGAACTCTCTTCCATATTATTGCTTTCCTGATGGCTACAACCTCCAGGAATTTAAATGCAATGTCAATACCCATCTCTTATCCACTTGACATCATTTTTTTCTACATCACCATGTGTATCTTTTTCTTTCTCTATACCTTTGCAATTGTCATCACATCTGTATTCCCATCCTTCACTTGCTCCTTTCTCTGACACCCCCTGTAACTGGTTTGTCTTTCTCTTTACTCTCCTCTTATCTAATCTTTTACTCTTATGTAGGCCACCATGCATCAGTGGTGTTAATGCCCTGTTTGGGGTGAAACGATTAAAAAAGAAAATGCCTGATTGAACAAGAGATTTTCCTGCAGTAGGTTGCTATTACTTTCTGTGGTAAACTGGTTGCCAACCAAAGCTATAGAACACAATCTGTCCTCCTATTTAACCTATAGCTGGAGGGAGAATAGATGGATTATAACCTTTCCTAAGGTGAATGTGATCTATTCAACTGGAATTCAAACTTGGCTCACTGATTTCTCATTCAAAGCCAGTATCCACTGCTCCGCAAGACAAAATCAAATTCTCTGACCATTTGTTGAGGTGGAAATTTATTCTCAATAACCTGCAAGTGAAGCACTATCATTCCTGCACTATTTCAATTGCTTTTTGAAGCAGCCATCACAAAAAAGAATCTTTAAAAAAAAATAAAAATGCAATGTCTTTTCTTATGAGTCTGCATTTTAACAAATCTTAACAGAAATCTTAACTCTTATGTAGCCCCCTGCACATCAGTGGCATTACAAGCATGCATGGGGTGAAACGATTTAAAAAAAAAGACATTAAAAGAGTAAAAAAGAGAGAAAGAAATGAAAGCCAAAAGAGAGAAAGAAATGAAAGCCAAAAGAGAGAAAGAAATGAAAGCCAAAAGAGAGAAAGAAATGAAAGCCAAAAGAGAGAAAGAAATGAAAGCCAAAAGAGAGAAAGAAATGAAAGCCAAAAGAGAGAAAGAAATGAAAGCCAAAAGAGAGAAAGAAATGAAAGCCAGAGAAAGAAATGAAAGCCAAAAGAGAGAAAGAAATGAAAGCCAAAAGAGAGAAAGAAATGAAAGCCAAAAGAGAGAAAGAAATGAAAGCCAAAAGAAAGAAAGAAATGAAAGCCAAAAGAAGAAATGAAAACAGAAAGAATAAAAAAGAAAGAATAAAATACTGGAACCAAATGAGAAAGAAAGCCGTGAATAAAGAAATGTAAAGATAAATGAAGAATGGGAAAGAAAAAAACAGTGAAAAAAAAAATGAATAAATGAGAAATACAGAATCAAGAAAAATATCTGACATTTAAATGAAGTAACAAGTAAATAAATACAGTTTTATTTGAAGGAAAGAAAAGACGAAAAAAGAATAAAAGGAATGAGGAAAAGAGAAAAAGATGCAATAAGAAAAAATGAAAAGAAAAAATATAAACAAAGTGAATGAAAAGCATAAAAGAAAAATGAAGAGAAAAATTTTAAAAATTGTGAATAAAAAATGAAAAAATAGAAACGTGCACAACAAAAAAGTCCGTTTGACAGAAATCTACAGAAATCTGCCTAGTGGACAAGTCAGCAGACAAGGCACTTAATTAGACATGATTTGCAGACGATCAGAAAGAGACAAGATGTTAAACAGACTTTCTTCGTCCTTGTTCTCTTCTGCACAAAATAAAAAAGAAATACAATACAATCAACAAACTTCAACACAAAAACCAAAAGTCTTTACAAGTTTCCAAAGATACGAGTGTTGATGTAGAGAACTCAAGAATGCTGTTAAAAATCGTTAAAATGCAGGCTTATAAGAAAAAAAAGTTGCATTTTTATTTTTTTTTTTTAAAGATTCTTTTTTTTTGTGGTAGCTGCTTCAAAAAGCAATTGAAATAGTGCGAGATTGATTGTGCTTTACTTGCAGATTATTGAGAATAAATTTCCACCTCAACAAATCGTCAGAGAATTTGATTTTGTGTTGCGGAGCAGTGGATACTGACTTTGTGCGAGAAATCAGTGAGCCAAGTTTGAATTCCATTTGAATACATTACATTCACCTTAGGAAAGGTTATAATCCATCTATTCTCCCTCCAGCTATAGGTTAAATAGCAGAACAAATTGGGTTCTATAGCCTTGGTTGGCAACCAGTTTACCACAGAAAGTAATAGCAACCTTCTGCAAGAAAATCTTCTGCTAAATCAGTCATTTTTTTTTTATCTTTACACCCCAAGCAAGGCGGTAATGCCACTGATGTGCAGGGGGCTACATAAAAGAAAAAGATTAGATAGGAGGAGAGTAAAGAGAAAAATGAACCAGTTACAGTGGGTGATGTTCCTGTGATTGGTAAAAAGTTTCCTGCCAGACTCCATGTCCTTGAGGTGATCTCCAATGAAGGGGACGTCATGCCTCCCCACCTCTTTGGCAAAGGTCAGACCATGACGAAGGGGGTCTACCTGGATGTCATGAAGAATGTTGTGAAGCCATGGATTGTCCAGGTAGCTGCAGGGAAGCCATGGCTCTTCCAAAAGGATGGAGCTCCTGCTCATGCATTTTTATTACGAAAATGGGTCATTTGGCAGGATTCTAACCTGCGACCCCTATCCACATAGGTGAAGACACCATGTGATCTGGCGCCTCTTCGATGTCTCAACCACAAATGACAATCAGTCTGTGCAAAGTCAAATTAAGCCTATAACACAATTTTTGAATTCATCGTAATAACTATATCTGCTCTGAAATGTATCATAATGTCAACAAATGTAAACATGTTACGGAAATTAACAAAGACACCCCAGATCACATGGTGGCTTCCTCTATGTAGATAGGAGTCGCAGGTTTGAATCCTGCTAAATGACGCAAGTGTCAGATTCACATAGATTCATTCTCTTCTTTCTATCTAGCTATTTATACATACATACATACACACACATATATATATCTAAACTTATTTATAAGTGGAACTTTGTCTGTGTGTGTGTATCCGTTACCTATAGACTCTGAAACGGCTGAACCGATTTTGTTGAAAATTTACACAGTTGTACTATAAGTGTTTGCGAGTGTTCTTAGCTAGGTTTTGTGTTGAGGTACCCCCAATAAATATTGATAATCGAAAAAATTGGGTTATAGAAGGAGTGGTCCGATTTTAATCAAATTTGATACACTCATAGACAAAAACAAAAGAAACAATATTCAGAAGTTTCACGGATGCAGTTCTTACAATAGAGCAGAAAATAGATAATATATATATATATATATATATAAAGCAAGATGTTTGTGTTGTTTGTGTGTGTGTCTGTTTATCTGTCCTTTCTACAAATCCACAATTTTTATCCGATTCTTACCAAACTTCACACAAATATTCTTTAGGCTGAATCTGAGCTCAAGGACCATGGCTTAGTTTTAAAGCTTTTATTACACCCGAGCAACACTGGGCTATACTGCTAGTGTATATATGTGTGTATATATATATATATATATATATATATATATATATATAATGATTTTTTTTAACATTATTTTTGACCAATACTCATATTTAAGTAGATATTCTGTTTATAATCAAACAGTATTATATATTTAATTCTACTGGCTTGATTACTTACGATAAAATTTTGTTATGAAAATGTGTCATTCGGCAGAATTTGAACCTGCAACCCCTATCCACATAGAAGAAGCCACCAAGTGATCTGGTGCATCCTAGACCTCTCAACCACAAATGACAATCAGTCTGTGCAAAGTCAAATTAAGCCTATAACACAATTTTTGAATTCATCGTAATAACTATATCTGCTCTGAAATGTATCGTAATGTCAACAAATGTAAACATGTTACGAAAATTAACAAAGATTAACAAAACTGGTTATAAGCAACCAACAATTTGGAATGATTTGTTTGAACATTATTTTTGATCGATACTCGTATTTTGTAACAAAAATTTATTGTAAATAATCAGGCCGGTAGAAATAAATATATAATACTGTTTGATTATAAACAGGATATCTACTTAAATATGAGTATCGATAAAAAATAATGTTCAAACAAATCATTTTTATATATATATATATCTCTTTATATGTATAAATAAGTATACATATTATCCTATGTTTCTCAATTGGAATAAAATATTAATACCTTATTCAAATCAAGAAATGTTTAGTTCAAATATGCACTTGCTGATGACAGAAAGCAAAAAATATAAAATTTTAAAAGCCCTTTCATTTTTTCTTAGTTCAGCTCCAGCCTTCAAGGATGAATAAGCATTTTAAGCCAATTATAAACCATTTCAGGCTAATTATAACCAATTATAAATAATTTTATACTAATTATAACCAATTATAAATAATTTTAACCAATTATAATGCATTTGTTTGTTTGGTAAGTCTCTCAAGTCGGTATTCTGCAAAAAGGTTGACTGCTTTTGACTGCGCAGATAACCTAGCTATCACTGCTGACACCATTCAGTTAAGTGCCATATGTGATACATGCTTGGACGATCATGTCTTGAAGAAGACATTACTGACTGGGCAGGGGAATTTCTCACAGAAGGTTGCCATTACTTTCTTCAGTAGACTGGTTACCAACTAAGGCTATAGAACCCAACTGTCCTATTATTTGACTCATAGCTAGAGGGAGAAGAGATGTATTATATTATTAAGTAGTAATTAGTAGGGGATCATTTTATTACTTAAAAACAATATAAAATTGATCTCCCACTTTATGCCCAGTAGAAGCCTTAATCATGTTTTCAACTATTATATTTAGTCAGTCAGTTAAGTACCTTATGTGATACACGCTTGGGTAATCATGTCTCGAAGATTGGGTGGAAGATTATCCCACATTAGGTTGCCATTACTTTTTGCGGTAGCCTGGTTGCCAACCAAGGCTATAGAACCCAGGCTGTCCTGTTATTTAACCCATAACTGGAGGGAAGAGATGGATTAATACCTATCCTAAGGGTATTTGTACATAAGTGAATGCCAGAAATTAAACTGGAATTTGAACCCAGCTCCCCAATTTCTTGTTCTGAGCGGATATCTTTACCAATACACTTTACCAATACATTTTATCTTTTACCAATACATTTTATCTTTTACCAATACATTATCAAGAAAATACAGTGAATGATGTTGGACTATGTCAAGAGTTTTATTTTTTTTAAAGTTTGAAGTCTGAGAAATAACCAAGTTGACTTGGGAGTTATATCTACACTTGGAAACACCCTCAATCAAAGACTGTTGGAGTAGACTGGGTTACCGAACCCAAAGGCATTTCTAAATGGGCCCCACCTGGCTGATTTTTATATTTACTAAGCTGGATGTCATCATGGGTGCACTGGATTTCATATACTTTTTCATATACCTCAGTGTCAATTTATAGGTATGTTGCTGTCTCACTAAAAACACGATTAAAGGTATCCCTCAGGTTATATTGTTTCAAGTTAAGTCATCCTCGATTATCTGAAGTTTGTCAAAAAGAAATAAAAATCAAGTATAACTCATTTTATTTGAGTTTATGTCTGTCTGCCACAAATATTGAAGTCGTAATATCACTAGAAAAGTGTTAAAAGCATACAAAATCATGTTACTGTACAATAAATAAGAATAAATGTATATAAAATCATATTAAAATATATGCATTTACACTAAATATTAAATATAATCATCATAAATCCTAGAGAATGAAATATGAAAACATCTGTGACTCTTTGTTCTTTTATTTAGAGATCAATACTGATGTTTTCCAGTTGTTTCAATATCTATAATTTGTATGTTTCAATATCTATAATTTGTATGTTTCAATATCTATAATTTGTATGTTTCAATGTAAATAAACAAATTAAATATAACTATTGGTAAATTTAACATAAAATTTTCTATTGCAAAATAATTTTAATAACTTTATGTGTTATTTAACCTTACAAAATCATTTTATTTTATGTCTTAGAGCAAACCACATTCACAAATAAAGAGTCTGCAATGTACTGTAAAGATCGCCAAATTTTAAACATCTACATTTAAATGTACGTATATACATGTAATTGTAAATTTAGATTACTTTTTTGTACTATATTAAAAAGTGAAATTGATTATATGTCATTTGTAAAAAAATTTAAAAAAATTAAAAAATAGAAAAATAAAAATCAAGAAAGTATATAAAATCATATTAAAATATATATTACATTTACAGTAAATGTTAATATAATCATAAATCCTAGAGAACGAAATATGAAAACATCTGTGACTGTGTTGCCATCTTATTTAGCAGTCTTTAAGAGCTCAATATTAGTATTTTCCATGGTAGTTTCAATGTCCACTATTTGTATGTTTTGATGTAAATAAACAAATTTAATGTCAATATTGGTAAATTTAACATTAAGTAGCTTATTTTCTACTATCGCAAAATAATTTTAATAAATGTATTAACTTTACAAAATTATTTTATTTTATGTCTTAGGGCAGACCATGTTCACAAACAAAGAGTCTGCAATGTACTGTAAAGATTGCTAAATTGTAAACATCTGCAAGTAGGTACATACATGTATTTATAAATTTAGATTACTTTTTTCTGTACTATATCCAAAATAAAAATTTATGACAAGTCCTTTTTCAACTTAAGTTGCTTCTCCTGGAATAAATTACCGATATAAGTTGGGGTATAGCTGTATAATAATACAATTTAAGAAAAGAAAAAAACTGACACTGTTTAACAATACATTGACATTGTACCAGTCTTCTTCATGTTATAGTTTAAAATGTAAAGTAGAAAAATATAAATAAAAACTATGTCACTTTTCTTGAAAAAAACAAACAAACAAATAAAACAACCAACAGCAATGAAATGCAACTAAAACATGAGTAACATGATGGGGTGCATGCTCATCTTGAAATTTTCCATCATTTGATTAGAAGAATTAATCAAGCATTTTAGTATATAAAAAGAAATTACTAAACAGGATGTTTACTAAGGTAGAATCATGAAGACATGATTTCTTTCAAATTTATAAGAACAGCAAAAAAAATAAAAATAATGGAAAAATCGATGTTTTTAATAAAATAAAAAATATATCAATGAAATCTTGTCAAGTGTGCAATATAATCAGTTAAGTGCTGTATGTGATACATGCTTGGGCGATCATGTCTCAAAAGAGACATGACTGACTGGGCAGAAGATTATCCCGCAGTAGGTTGCCATTACTTTCTGCAGTAAACTGGGCTCTATAGCCTTGGCTGGCAACCAATCTGTCCTATTATTTGACTCAGGTAGAGGAGAAAGAGATGTATTATATTATTAAGTAGTAATTAGTGGGGGATCAGTTTTATATGGTTATGAAGTAATAAACTGATCCCCCACTAATTACTACTTAATAATATAATACATCTCTTTCTCCTCTACCTGAGTCAAATAATAGGACAGATTGGTTGCCAGCCAAGGCTATAGAGCCCAGTTTATTATACATGATACATACTTGGGTGATCAGGTCTCAAAGGAGACATGACTGACTGGGCAGAAGATTATCCCACAGTAGGTTGCCATTGCTTTCTGCGGTAGACTGGTTGCCAGCCAAGGCTATAGGACCCAATCTGTCCTGCTATTTAACCCATAACTGGAGGGAAGAGATGGATGAATACTTTTCCCAAGGGTATTTGTGCATAAGTGAATTCAATGGATTCAACTGGAATTCGAACACGGCTCCCTGATTTTTTTGTTCTGAGCCGATATCCACTGCACAGCAACGCACATTTGAACAAATATACCTTTTTTTTTAAACTTTTTTTCAGATCTAATTCTCCTCAACTATTTTTTTAAATTTCTCCACCTCCACAACAACTATTAATTTTTGACTATACATAATTTTTTTTCTCCGTGTAGGGTCAGGAAGTTTTTCCTGTTCAAAACAATTCTGCATATATACAAATCTACCATCTGCCTGTGCATTGAATATTACTGCCATATCTGGTCAGGTGCTCCTGCTATCCACCTAGGAGTCCTTGACCAAATCCAACGGAGAATCTGTCATATGATCGATCCCGATTTGGCAGCTAGGATACAGTCGCTTTCTCACCGACGCAGTGTGGCTTCCCTGTGTCTCTTCTAAAAATACTTTCACGGCTTCTGCTCCGATGAACTTCGCTCCCTGGTGCCCTCTATATATAAATTTACTCAAGCCACAAGATTAGCAACTAGGTCCCACCCTTTTACTGTGAAACCAATAAAATGTAAATGCAAATTCTACTCCATCAGCTTTTCTCGCACTTCCCACCAGCAGAATTGCCTTCCCGACAGCAACAATCTTCAAGAATTCAAATGTAAAGTCAATAGTCATCTCCTGTCTCACTAACTTACATCCTCTTGCTCATGCTTTTTTTCTTTGTCCACCCTACTCTCATTAGTATTCTCTTCCTTCCCATATTCTCTTCCTGACACCCACTGTAACCTGTCACTCTTTCTCATAACATTCCTCCTATATAACCCCCTGAAATTACTACTTGATAATATAATACATCTCTTTCCTCTCTACCTGAGTCGAATAATAGGACAAATTGGTTGCCAGCCAAGGCTATAGAATCCAGTCTACCGCAAGCATGTTTCATATATGGCACTTAACTGACTGATATTTGTTTAAATAAAGTCAGATGCATTCAAATGAAGATAAAATTATTTATAAGATGGTAAAATATTTCAAAAGATGGTAGATTTGTTCAGATGAAGGCACAATTTTTTAAATGGAAGTAGACTTGTTCAAATGAAGGCAGAATTGTTCAAATTACGATAGAGTTATTCAAATATTGATTCAGTTTTGTAGGTTATAAGCCCTTTGATGATTATTTAAACTAAGCGATATTTTTAGATAGTAAATTTTTTTTTTCTCATTTGAGGTAATAATGAGTTAGTGATATAAGTCTTACTAATTATCATGTAGCTGGGGGTGAAGAGGTTTATTCATACCTTGCCCAAGGATGCAGTTTCCGGTTTTCTCTTTTCCAATCTTCTCATTTTTTTAATTTTTTTCAATTGGAATAGATAGACTAAACTCCCACCCGGTTCACACTCCACCCACATCTATTGAACAGGTGAAGAGGCTCATCCCTTGGATGTGGTTTCCGGCTTTCTTTTCACTCCTATGTAGCCACCCTGCACATCAGTGGTGTTACCGCCTTGCTCGGGGTGATATGATTAAAAAAAAGAGCGTTTGTGTGTAAGTGAATATAGAAAACCCAACAGGAATTGAAACTTGGCTCTTTAATTAACAATTCTGAACCATTATTCATTACACTATCCACACATCCAAGCTTACAGCCCCTGGTATTTTTAAACAGTTATCTATAAAGGTACTGACGAGGCTGGAGATTTTTAATTGTTCAACACATGATAGAATTGTTCAAATGAAGGCTGAATTGTAGAGCCTCGGTGACAAAAAAGATTTAATTCGTACACTCTTGGCAGGTGGGCTTTGTTCTACTATACAAGATTCTCAGTATTATAAATGTTGCTAGGTGATGAGTGTCAGGTGCACCTGGCAGACATTGTGGGTAACAATGGCGGGGATAGATAAGCAAAAGCACAACAGTGACTAATATACAGAAATGTCAAGAAAGGGAAAATATATTCACAATTTGCACAAATATGTAAGTAATCTTTATGGCATTAAATCGTATTTTAAGATTTAAATCGTATTTTAAGATTTAAATCGTATTTTAAGATTTAAATCGTATTTTAAGATTTAAATCGTATTTTAAGATTTAAATCGTATTTTAAGATTTAAATCGTATTTTAAGATTTAAATCGTATTTTAAGATTTAAATCGTATTTTAAGATTTAAATCGTATTTTAAGATTTAAATCGTATTTTAAGATTTAAATCGTATTTTAAGATTTAAATCGTATTTTAAGATTTAAATCGTATTTTAAGATTTAAATCGTATTTTAAGATTTAAATCGTATTTTAAGATTTAAATCGTATTTTAAGATTTAAATCGTATTTTAAGATTTAAATCGTATTTTAAGATTTAAATCGTATTTTAAGATTTAAATCGTATTTTAAGATTTAAATCGTATTTTAAGATTTAAATCGTATTTTAAGATTTAAATCGTATTTTAAGATTTAAATCATTTTAAGATTTAAATATTTTAAGATTTAAATCGTATTTTAAGATTTAAATCGTATTTTAAGATAGTCCCTTGTTTTTAATAGAAGCAAGAATAATAAGAAAATGGTATTGGTGATTAGAGAAAATACATTCAGATAAAAGTTGATAGAATAAATAGAAGTTGAATTTATTTGAAACTAGCAGTATAGCCCGGTGTTGCTTGGGTGTAATGAAAGCTTTAAAACTAATCCATGGTCCTGGAGCTCAGACTCTTTGGATGTTGGCACAAAAGACTAAAAAGCAATAGTTGTTTCCAGTTAAAGTGAAACCACAGACTGAAAGAAAAATGAATGGATGTAAGTCAAATTTTGATTTCCTGGTATCGATATCAAATAAGTTTTTTTTGTCGTAAACTGAATTTTGAAGGCTAAATAAATCCTCTGAGTAAATGGTATCATGGCTGAGACTAAGAACTACAATTATACCTACTTAGAGACAAACCCGAAGCAAAAACTAAAATAAAAGGGCTGAAAAAATATAGACATACAGGCAGATAAACAGACACACACACAAACATCTTGCCTTTTATATATATATATATTATTGATTTTCTGCACTATTGTAAGAACTGCAACATTGAAACTTCTGAATATCATTTCTTATGTGTTTGTCTATGAGTGTGTTAAATTTGATTAAAATCGGACCACTCCTTCTATAACCTGATTTTTTTGATTATCGAATTTCGATATTTATTGGGGGTACCTCGACACAAAACTTAGCTAAGAACACTCGCAGACACTTATAGAACAACTGTGTAAATTTTCAAGGAAATCGGTTCAGCTGTTTTGGAGTCTATAGGTAAAGGCAAGATGTTTGTGTGTGTCTGTTTATCTGTCTCTGTCCTTTGTACAAATCCACAATTTTTATCCGATTCTCATACAACTTCACACAAATATTCTTTAGGCTAAGTCTGAGCTCCAGGACTATGGATTAGTTTTAAAGCTTTCATTACACCCGAGCAACACCGGGCTATACTGCTAGTATATATATATATATATATATATATATATATATATATATTCCTTCTGTCACACTCGGGATAGAGGGTATTTATTTTTTTATGTCTTAATGTAAGATGCTCAATAGTAGGTACATCAATACATGTTGTCATCATTTTAGATTTCATATTCATATAAATATTTTGCTGTCTTGTGCTCACTCATGTATATATTCTTGGGGCGATGTACAACATTTTATAAAAAACTGCAATATTCTATGTCATGTGGTGTCCGAACAATAAATAATTGAAATGGTAGTGGGACTTTATGGACACCCTGTAGATCTATTCTATCTATAATACTTGCATTGATTTCTGAACATTGACAATCCTTTTTTCTATAATTTACAATTTCCACAAAGGTCATTATTAATGGCCAGTGTCATCTGAGGCATATGAGATCCATGCAGGCATCCCACAAGGCATGGCTTCTTGGTCCTACCCTTTGTCAGTTTTATATTTATGATCTGTCCATGAGTAAATATCTATACAGATGATACAACGGTATATTGATGTACCTCCTGAAATCAGTGCTACGTAGATGAGTGTACGTCCTGAAATCAGTGCTACGTAGATGAGTGTACGTCCTGAAATCAGTGCTACGTAGATGAGTGTACGTCCTGAAATCAGTGCTACGTAGATGAGTGTACGTCCTGAAATCAGTGCTACGTAGATGAGTGTACGTCCTGAAATCAGTGCTACGTAGATGAGTGTACGTCCTGAAATCAGTGCTACGTAGATGAGTGTACCTCCTAAACTCAGTGCTATGTAGATGAGTGTACCTCTTAAAATCAGTGGTATATGGATTTACCTCCTGAAATCAATGGTATATGGATGCACGTATATGGGTCTACTTCCTAAAATCAAGATGACCAGAGCCTTGTATCTCATTTCTACTCTGATTTAGCTTTAGCAGCTGAACGGATGGGAACATGATAAACAAGTGTTCACACAAGAAAACCCCTTGTCTTGAATGCTTAAGCTCATCTAAAAGTTAAGGTGAAATTCTCACTGATGTGATGTGGCTTCCCTCTGTCTTTTTTATTTTCATGAATTCTATGCTGCAATGGGGTGGCGCGGCCATGGGACACTGTTCCCCAGGACCGGGCATATTTCCGTGTAGTTTTTCCCAGTTGTGACCCTGCCCTTGCAGACAGAGCCACAGCTGAGGACAGAGACGCAATTTTGAAACAAAAGAAATTTTTTAAAAATAGTGTTTTTTCAACAAAAAAAAAAAAAGTGACAATGGTTAGTTTAATTGTTTAAGTAATTTTTTTTTCAGATTTAATATTTCATACTTCAGAAAATAAAATACAAAAAAATAAAGCTTTTATTCTCACTAAATATTTAATGCAGGAAATCAACTGTCTGTAATTCGTGTGGCATTAATGTAACTTTTTCCTCTAAAATTAAATGTCTACATTTTTAAATATTCTTAAAAAATTTCTGAACTGCGAGCGTAAAAGTTTTTGTATTTCTAATTTCAGTAAAACAAAATAAATAGTTTTTAATTTTGTGTTAAATTCATTTAGTCAACAAAGAATATAAATATTTTGCCCCGTAATTTTGAAACAAAAACAAACGCAATGTTGTTTACAATGTCACACAAAACATCAAATCACGTTTACGCAAAACAAAAAACAAAAAAAAAATAGATTTTTTTAATGGTATTTTTTAACAACAATTTTAATATAATTATTTTTTATATAATCATTTTTTTATATAACCGAGTTTTAAAGGAATTTATCCATTTAATATTATAAACATTCTTTTAAGCAAGCCATGCTTTTCCCATGGCCAACTGTACATGACCCGTTCCCGTGTTGGAAGCAAGGCTTCCCTTTTCGCATCTTGCATGTAAAGAAATAACGCGTAACATAGTATACAGGGAAGTTTTGTAGACTGAGATTATATTCTGCCTACTATAGGCTCCCAAGTCCCTTTCCATAGGTTAACATAGTTTTCCATAGCTGAAGTCTATTTGTGGTCAGAACACAACTGACTGTACCTTACAACATGAAATCTTCTTTTGATGATACTTTGTGTGTTAGAGCCAAGACCAGTTAGGCATAGGGGAGTGGTGTCGAAAGGAACTCAATGCACAATATTGTAACCAAAACTCTACTGGCCAAACTCCTTACACATGCGTTACTGCCGCGGGACTGAGATTTCTAAACTGGGTTCAATTTGACTATCTACATTTAAAACAGGTAAACTTCTCTCTTATTTATTACTAACTCCACTTCCTGCAAATGTTTTCTATTCATTTCCAGATCAAAGAAGCCCCACTCGCCCTGAGAAGGAGACAAAAGTATGACCGGCAGTAAAACTACACTTTATACTCTGTTCGAATACTACAGCAACATGAATTCAATGCTTTCTTCTTAATGCTGAAAATGGTTACTAACAGCCTCAGTTCTCCTTTCCAATTTTCAAGAAATGATTTCCATCTACTCCTCTTATTGGTATCTTCTACTACTACTAAAATGTTCTGAGTTGCACGTCCAAATTATAAGTCATTTTAGTAGTAGGAGAAGTGCTTGTATATACATATAATAGACCTGCTCTACCACTAATACTGGAGGTAATTCTTGATCATTGACAATTTTATTTTCTATGATTTGCAATACAGCGGACCTGAAGGAGACTACCACAACCTTCAAATTTGTTGTTTTTTACTTTGTTTTTTTTTTACTTTTTCAGGGCAGTCTAATTGGTTATTATATAATAATATTATTATCAAAAAAATTTGGAAAAATTTTAATATCTAAACAATTTTTTTTCGCGGGGGGGGGGGCTCACTTTCTCATACAGCGTTATAGTAAACCGATTCTCTATTTTGGAACCACTTGCATTGGGGTTGCTTTTTTTTTTTTGTTTTTTGGGGATGAGTTGTTGCCCATGTTTTTGTCTTTTTCAAGTTTTCTTTAGTTCTTACAATGACATCTTCCTCGGAAACTCCAAGAATGGCTTTATTCAAAAACTTTGCAAAGAACTCAGTTGTTGAATATGTGCAAGCAAAAAAGTTAATTGCACAGGATCGATTTACTATAAGGTTGTATGAAAAACTGAACCTCCCCTGAAATTGTTTAAACATTGAAATTTTTACAAAACATTTTGTCAATCTGAAAGTTTAGGGTTTAATCGAAAAAAATTGCACTGAAAAAAGTAAACAAAAATTGATAATCAACAAATTTACAGGTAATGTCGTACCGGCGAGTGGTTCCAAAATGGAGGATCGATTTACTATAACATTATATGAAAAACTGAGCCCCCCGCTAAAATTGTTTAAATATTAAAATTTTTCCAAATTTTTTTTGTCAGTCGGTAAGTTTAGGATGTAATCAATAAGACTGCACTGAAGAAGAAAAAAAAAATGAAAAACAACAAATGTAACAGTGGTGGTAATCTCCTTCAGATCCGCCCATTTTTCTATTAAAATATTTGACAATGTTAAACATATTTACATTGTAATTATTTTATTTTGTCTGTAACCTCAATTATTGCTCACTGACACTCCGATTTTCTATATGATTTCTTCTCAGATTATAATAAAAACTAGCAGTATAGCCTGGCGTTGCTCGGGTGTAATGAAAGTTTTTAAACTTACCCATGGTCCTGGAGCTCAGACTCTTTGGACGTTGGCTCAAAAGACTAAAAAGCAATAGTTGTTTCCAGTCAAAGCAAATCCATAAAATTAAAGAAAAATGAATGGATGTAAGTCAAATTTTGATTTCCGGTATCGGTGTCAAATAGGTTTTCCATCACAAACTGAATTTTGAAGGCTAAATAAGTCCTCTGAGTAAATGGTATCATGGCTGAGACTAACAACTACAATTATACTTACGTAGAGCAAAACCCGAAGCAAAAACTAAAATAAAAGGACTGTAAACCTAATTTTGATCAGACCCGATAAGATATCAGGGTATTGATTTTCAATATTGGAGTCAAATAAGTCATCCAAGGATAAACTAACCTAGGACCATGAAAACTTATTGTACCCATCGAGAGTAAAAGTGGAGAAAATGAGCCATATTAATGGCTGAATATCGGTTTTTGATCAGATTCGATAGACAGATTGGGTTCTATAGCCTTGATTGGCAACCAGTCTACCACAGGAAGCAATGGTAATCTACTGCAGAAAAATCTGAGAGGGTGAAACAGAGAGGGAACTGATATATAGAAAGAAAGAAAACAGAGAGAAATAGAAATATTTTAGAGAGAGGTTGAAATATTTCTCTCTGTTTTGAGTGATATATAAAAAGGAGGAAGAAAGAAAAGAAGAGTGAGAAATAAAAATATTTTAGAGAGAGAGTGGGGGGATGAAATAGAGAGGGAGCTGATATATAGAAAGAGAGAAAGAAATATCTAGATGAGAAAAGAGAGAAATAGAAATCTTTTAAAGAGAAAGAGTGAGAGAGTGAGAGAGAGAGGAAACTGATTTGGAAAAGAAAAGGATATTTATAGGTGAGGTAAAGTGGATTTGAAAAGAGGAGAAACAGTAATGGGAGAGAGAGAGAGAGAGAGAGAGAATCAGAACTGATACAAGAAATCTATATGACAAGCAACGTTAGAATGTGGAGAAAGGGAGAATATGGGATCTTAAGAGAGAGGGGGTGAGGTAGGAGAAAGAAAGATACAGAAAGGGAACAAGAAAGGGAGAAAGTTCTATAGTAAGGGAGAAAGTGAGAAAAAGAAAAATTACAATGGAAGACTTGTTTATTTTGAAATTTTTATTATAGAAAATATCTCTCTTCGTTGAATCATGTACGATTTATTCAAATTTTTACATCCAATTTGTTCTTTCAGTGATTTTATTTAATTAAATCGAAATTAACTTTTTCTCTTCTCTCACTCTTCTTTTTTAATTTTTTTTTGTCATTTCTTTGTTATTTTTATTTTTTTTTTTTTACTTCTCTTTCCTCTGCAATGTTTTATTTCCGAATGTCTTCATTTTCATTTGAGAAGTTCTCAGAAAATGAAATTTTCTTTCTCTCATTCATCTGTTCCTTCTTTACATCCCTTCTTTCTTTTGACCTTTTTCTTTTATTAGTTCTTTCTTTTACTTTCTTTTTCAATTGCCTTTCCGTATCTTTGTTTTCATCTATTTCTTTTCAACTTTCGTCTGTCTGTTTCTTTCTTTCTTCATCCTTTCTCTTTAATTTTCATTGAATTCTTTCTCGTTATTCATCTATCGTCCCTTTCCTCCTTTCTTTCCAACTCTCGTCCCTTTCCTCCTTTCTTTCCAACTCTCGTCCCTTTCCTCCTTTCTTTCCAACTCTCGTCTCTTTCCTCCTTTCTTTCCAACTCTCGTCTCTTTCCTCCTTTCTTTTGTTTGTTCATCTTTATCTTTCTTTTCATTCTTTTATTCTTTTATTTTTCGTCATCTTTCATCTGTCAACGTTTTTCTTTCTTATCATCCTTTCTTTCTTTTCGTAATTACTCTCTCTTCATTTTATTTCTGATGAGATGAGCTCAATCATCTTCATCTAGTGTTTAACTTACAGAAACAAAAGAACAGTATTCTTCGCAATATTGAAAAACCGGCTAAGTTATTAAAAGAATCTGGCACTGTATTATGAATAGAAAAGACGATGTGTCATTTTTATTGATGTTCCCGACTTTGTTTGCTTGGCCTTGAGATTTTTCAGTCTCCCATAAAATTGACAAACAAATTCAATATGGCTTTTTGTCACTCTAATTCTCTTTCAGTGTCAGTTCAATACACAGTTTTCTGCTGGCTCAATATCCTTTCCATATTTTTCATTCCAAATCCAATTCCATCAATGTGTCTTTCTATCTAATATCCCAGGACAACTTAACGTTCTTTGTCGGAATTCCAGTAATCTCATATCGTATTTCTAAATTTCACCCTACCTTTTCTTCTTTCTTTTACTCTATCAATATTTCTCTCTCTCTCTTTGTATAAATCTTCATTTCTTTTTACCCTTCTCTTTAATGTTTACCTTTTCGTCTCTCTCGCTATCTTCGATGAAATATTATTATTCTGTTTCTGCTTTCTTTTTTTCTTTATTATAGAATATAAACAACAAGAAAAATGAACGCATTGTCAGAATACGAAGGGATGAGCCCAAAATGCACATAACAAACCGGGGATACTAAAACCAAACAAGTACAGAAATTTGAATATCCAACGTCTATATCCACTAGGCCATGTGTCCTTAAGAATATAGACGTTGGTTAGTCCCTGACTTGACTCTTAGAGTTGTGAGTTCAATATCAGGATACAGCAGTGGTGAACAAGTAACTTGCAGGTTTAGAGGGAGATAACTTATGATTTCCATTCGAGGCTTTACGTAAGGACCGAGGATGATATATCCCAGTGATTGTAATAAAGGGTTCGGTTCAAAACTTCTAGCACCTGAGGAAAGCCGGAGCGTACAACGGCCGAAATGTCGTACAAATGGCAACAAAGATGAGGACAATAGTCCGAATAATGTAAATACCGTAAATACTACCACATATCAGAAATACAGGCAAATAATAAAGGGTCTCCTTCAAGATTCTAGTCACCTGAAGAAGGTCAGAGTGTACAACGGCCGAAACGTCGTAAACATGACAACAAAAATGAGAATAACAGTTCGAATAATCTATATTATAATTCTGCGTGTTCCTTTCTTAGTTCCACCGTCCGTTACACCACACTCTTTACACGAGCTTTTCCTTCCCCTCTATCTTTTTACTCTCCTCAGCCTTTCTCTCACCTTTGCCAAACGGAAGGGTAGTAAAGAGTGAGAGAGTAGGAGGAGAGAACTTATGGTATTATCGTATCAGTAGCAGCTTAAGCTGGTGGTTGTAGAGTAATTGTGTGTGTGTATATGCGTGTGTACTGTACAATAAAGCAAAAATAGGTAGGCTTGTTGTCGTATTCCGCGACCTAATAACGAAATTTCTGGCCTCTACACCCTTGGCCATTACTCAGTTGTTGTTTTTTCTGTTTACAATGGACACAGGAGCATTTAAAGTAACTTGAATTATTTTTTAAAATGTTTTAATCCCTTCTAACATTTCTGAAATTTTGTCAATGTTTTGTTTTAAGTTAGCGGCTAAATAAACATTACGATTGTTTTATAATGGAAACATAATGATTGCATTACACTTTTTTCGGCGAAAAACATTAATTTGGAGATTCTCGCAAAAATCAAATAATTGTCAGATTTTAATGAAACTATCTGTACTCAATCACGAATGAATGAAATTATTTTTTAAATTATTTTTTTAAAATCTTGATAAAATGTTTACAATGGACACAAGAGCCATTATTTTTCAGTAACAAAAAAAACTATTTTCTCTTTCAAAATCTCTCACAGTAAAGTAACTTCTATGGACATTACTTTTATAGATATTTTAATAAAATTACACTCTGTGTTATCGTTATTTTATTATCCAATACCTTAATGTTTGAAGACGTTGCTATCATTTGTAGTATGACAAAGTAAAATTTTTCCAGGAAATCATAATTATCCTTCCGTGGAAATTCCATGGGTTCCGCAAGTGTAAATAATTACAATACCTCATCTCAGAAATATAGACAAATATTTCTGGTGGAACGTCGGGGTCGCCAATTTATCTTGTGGGTGCGTTGGCCGGGAGGAATGTTCATTTTGAACTTTCCGCAAAATATAAATGCGCGGCAGATTTGGGTTTTTTTTAATTAAAGTTATCCTTTGAATATGAGTACCAGTGCTTAGGTATCGAAAATGGAGCGGAGGTATGTGAGGAAACAGTCTTTGATGTAGTCGCTCCTTAGGTCAGTAAGTAGTTTTGAGACAGGGAAGAAAGAAGGAGAGGTGAAGGAACGAGCATAGTAGCCGCTTGACTTAGGTCAAGGGAGACACTAATTACTCTTGCCTGTCACCGTCAGTCTGTCTTCGAGTTAGTCTGCCTGCTGGGGTCTGTCTGTATCCGCTTTTTATATCTTTTTGGATCACAGCAGCTCATTTGGGATTTCACACTTGTATTTGGTTCTGGGCTTCCCATTGGCTGATAAATAAAATTCGTGTAAGCTCGCAAAATAGAAATTTAATATTTGATTAATTTTTATTTTTCAACCAAATACGGCGGCGCACGGACGACTTTTGGTCATTTGCCTTTTTGTCGTGAGAGAGCAAACATCCGGTCCATCGCTTTTACTCGGTCGGTATCACCACATATTCACTCTTGCTACAAAGCTTTTCTCTCCAATATATGAAGATAACCTTTCTTGCTTTTTCTTCTTCTTGCTGATTATCCTTTCCTCTTTTATTGCATTCTTAACTTACCATCATGTATCTCATAAAAAAAAAACTCACTACAGTCTCTATCTTCCTTTTCTCTTGAGAAAAACTATTTTACATTTTTGATGAATCTAACGAGTGCTGCATTGTATTGGTCATGGTGGGTATTAATTACCTGTTTGTAGCGAGTGAAGTTACTGCTTGTTATAACTTAGGTGAAAACTTTAAAATTAAATAAATTTAAAATTTTCCAAACAAATGAATTCAACACAAAAAATTTTACACATACAGTTTTATATAAACAATAATGTAATTCAAGAAGAGAGAAAATATATACTTGTGTGTACGGAGATGTAGCAGATAGGAAGTTAAGAATTAAAATCGAACTTTTTCTTCACTTTTACAAAAATTCACAATGACGTGTGAAATCCTGTTTTTTCCCAAATAAAAAAAGGATTGATCATGTGCTTAAAGAAAAAGTCGAAACCGAATTTAGCAAGTAGATGTTAAATTGATTTTCTGACCAATGGAAGCGATTTACAAAACCAAAAGGGACTTATCGATCCAGTGCAAAAAATCTAAATACTATAAAAGGCCCCCGGTCAGCATCAGTCAGACAGTCAGGGATGAAAGCAGCAGAGACGTCAAGCTAATATGTAACGGGTGAAGCTTCAAGTGACCCGGACATTCGTCCTATCTCCCCTTCTTTCTCGTGTGCTGATACCTTTTACTTCTTCTCCATTCAAATATATTCCTACTAAACAAACGCTTATACATATATACATACATACAAACAAATTACTACTACGAACATTTTCTATAATTCTTGATACCCTTAACTCATTACTTGTTTTTCATTGAACATTAACTGCTACCTACTCTTCTTATTCAATTCTGTTTTTTTTTAATCATTTCACCCCGAGCAAGGCAGAAATGGGGGCTACCTAACTGTAAACAGATTAATTAGAAAAGAGTGAGGAGTACAAACTAGTTAGAAAGGAGCAATAGAAAGCTGAGAATGCAGGTGCGATGACAGATACATAGGTGGAGAGAAAGAGAAGGATATAGGGGGGAGCTAGAGTCCAGTGGTTAATAGATGAGTATTGACATTGCATTTAAATTTCTGGAGGTTGTAGCCGTCAGGAAAGCAAGAATATGGGAGAGAGTTCCACAGGCGGGAAGTGCGAGAGAAGTATTTAAAGTATTTAAAGAACAGACAAAGGGAGGCCACATTTCGACGGTGGGGAAGTGGCTGCAGTCGAGCCGCCAGATCAGTACCTATCACATTACAGACTATCCTTTGGAGCCTGTCGAGAACACTGAGGAGAACGGCAGGGGCGCCTGACCATAAATGGCAGCAGTACTCCATGCACGGACGGATGATTGACTTGTATATATGCAGTATGGATTCAGGCGGAAAAAACAAATTTCTATTTTAACATGAAAAATGTATATATTTTTATTCTTTCACACATTCCAACCTGCCGACAACGGTAAAAATTTTTAAGCTGTAGGGAGTTCGGTGTTGTCTGACACGAGGCCGAAACAATAGGCGCCTGTTCACATCCGCTTGCAGTGAGTGCAAGAGAACCCTAAATGACGCCAAACAGTTGTTTGCGGAGAGAATGCGACAGCACATAGCTGACCGCAAGTTCGGCTCCAAGGACTATTGGAGGATTTGTAAACGAGTGCTCAACAATAGGAAATCCTCAATACCTCCTTTAATCCATGGATTTGACGTTCTCACGTCATCTGCTGAGAAAGCTGAGTGCTTTGCCCGCAGATTCTCATCCAACTCCACACTCGACTCGTCCGGAGTGCACCCACCCGACTTCCCTATTAGAACTGAGGCCAAACTGCATGACGTATATATTACCCCGACAATAGTATCCAGAGTAATTTCAAAACTCGACCCCCATAAGGCGTGTGGAGACGATGGAATCCCGGTGATAGTCCTTAAGAGGTGTGCCCCTGAACTTTCCCCTGTCCTCTCTAAACTGTTTAACTACTGCCTTTCTGCTTCCTGCTTTCCTGCATGCTGGAAATTCTCCTCAGTCGTTCCTGTCTTTAAGAACTGTGGTGAACCCTCGGACCCATCCAACTATCGCCCTATCAGTCTTCTACCAATATTCGGGAAAGTGTTCGAGGCTATAATAAATGCTGAAATAGTTCATCATCTCACCGCCCACAAACTGTTCTCCGACAGGCAATATGGATTCCGATTTGACAGGTCCACAGCCGACCTGCTAACTACTGTAACGGAGTACATGCTACAGGCCCTTGATGAGTCTGACGAGGCTCGCGCGGTTGCTCTGGATATCTCCAAGGCTTTCGACAGGGTTTGGCACCCTGGCCTCCTATGCAAACTACGCGGTTATGGTATTACCGGTCGCCTGCTTGACCTAATCCAATCTTTCTTAAATAACCGCAAAATGAAGGTCGTTCTTAATGGGCGTGCCTCTTCGTCCTACAGCACGAATGCTGGTGTCCCACAAGGCTCTATCCTGGGCCCAACGCTCTTCCTTATTTTCATCAACGACCTCCCAGATGAGATCAGGTCCCAAGTAGGCATCTACGCAGATGACACTACAATATACTCCCGCTCCAGTAAGAAACCTGTCGTGGCGGACAGACATAATCTCGCTGCTGACCTTGAGCGGGATCTACACTCTGTGGTGAACTGGGGCAAGAAGTGGCTTGTCAACTTCAATTCCTCTAAGACCAAGCTGTTGTCTGTCAACCATTACAGGCAACCTCTTCTGCCTCCCATAAGCATGGACCAGATGATTCTCCCGGAGAGTAATACACTACGCCTGCTCGGACTTACCCTGTCCTCAGACCTCAAATGGAAGCACTATATTGAATCCATAGCAAAATCTACTGCTAAGAAGATTGGGTCACTATGTCGATCCAGGATGTTTTTTCCACCTGAATCCATCCTGCATATATACAAGTCAACCATCCGTCCGTGCATGGAGTACTGCTGCCATTTATGGTCAGGTGCCCCTGCCGTTCTCCTCAGTGTTCTTGACAAGCTCCAAAGGAGAGTCTGTAATGTGATAGGTACTGATCTGGCGACTCGTCTGCAGCCACTTTCCCATCGTCGAAATGTGGCCTCCCTCTGTCTCTTCTATAAATACTTTCATGGCTTCTGCTCGGATGAGCTTAAGTCACTGATGCCTCCTCAACAGGTGTTTACCCGTGCAACCAGACTGGCAACTGGGTCCCACCCATTCACAGTCAGGTTAGCCAAACGCAGACGACAATTCTACTCCTGCAGCTTCCTCTCTCGCACTTCCCGCCTGTGGAACTCACTCCCGTATTCTTGCTTTCCTGACGGCTACGACCTCCAGAAATTTAAAAGCAAAGTTAATACTCACCTACTAACCACTGGCCTCTAGCTCTCTCCCCTCCCCTGTATAACCTTCCCTTTCTCTCCGCCCATGTACCTGTCATTGCACCTGCTTTCTCAGTTTTCTATTATTCCTTTCTAACTAGCTTGTACTCCTCACTCTTTTCTAATTAATCTTTCTACATTTATGTAACCCCCTGCACATCAGTGGCGTTTCTGCCTTGCTCGGGGTGAAATGATTAAAAAAAAAAAAAAAAAAAAAAAATAAGCATTAAACATCTCCCTATAGCTACAGAGATAACTGAAAAAGGCAGAAAAATTTCTATATGCCTTGCTGTTATAAAATATGCGTGTGTAGGACGAAATGTTTCGGCTGAAATAAAGCAAACGTCGGACCGAGGGTAGAAATCATAGAAGTCTGGTTGCCTTCCAGAGAAAAAGAGGGGACGAAGGTTTATTGAGTTTTCCTTTTATAGACATGAACAGTGCCACCTAGTAGGCGTCTTAGGAGACAAGGTGGAGCTAATCCTTATAGATCAGTTTCTCAGCTTTATCGTTCTCAAAATTGATCCCTTTTTACATTTATTTTCCGCTTCTCTCTCGTCTGTAACAATTATATTTTTTTCTCTTTTGTTTCGTCATTTTATCTTTTCATCTTCCTTACTAAAAGATCTGTCCTATATGCGATATTTGTCTCATTCTCAAAGATTATATTTTTTTCTCTTTTGTTTCGTCATTTTATCTTTTCATCTTCCTTACTAAAAGATCTGTCCTATATGCGATATTTGTCTCATTCTCAAAGATTATATTTTTTTCTCTTTTGTTTCGTCATTTTATCTTTTCATCTTCCTTACTAAAAGATCTGTCCTATATGCGATATTTGTCTCATTCTCAAAGATTATATTTTTTTCTCTTTTGTTTCGTCATTTTATCTTTTCATCTTCCTTACTAAAAGATCTGTCCTATATGCGATATTTGTCTCATTCTCAAAGATTATATTTTTTTCTCTTTTGTTTCGTCATTTTATCTTTTCATCTTCCTTACTAAAAGATCTGTCCTATATGCGATATTTGTCTCATTCTCAAAGATTATATTTTTTTCTCTTTTGTTTCGTCATTTTATCTTTTCATCTTCCTTACTAAAAGATCTGTCCTATATGCGATATTTGTCTCATTCTCAAAGATTATATTTTTTTCTCTTTTGTTTCGTCATTTTATCTTTTCATCTTCCTTACTAAAAGATCTGTCCTATATGCGATATTTGTCTCATTCTCAAAGATTATATTTTTTTCTCTTTTGTTTCGTCATTTTATCTTTTCATCTTCCTTACTAAAAGATCTGTCCTATATGCGATATTTGTCTCATTCTCAAAGATTATATTTTTTTCTCTTTTGTTTCGTCATTTTATCTTTTCATCTTCCTTACTAAAAGATCTGTCCTATATTCGATATTTGTCTCATTCTCAAAGATTATATTTTTTTCTCTTTTGTTTCGTCATTTTATCTTTTCATCTTCCTTACTAAAAGATCTGTCCTATATTCGATATTTGTCTCATTCTCAAAGATATTTCACACATTGCCTATGGCCGCATTTTCCCCCGGCAAGCTTTGCTGTTGTTTCTTTCTTTGCATTCTTCTTTTTCGTTTTTCCGTAATTTACTCCTTCCGTTTCCGAGTCATCTTTCCCTTCGGGGCTATAGCCTTAATTTAATCCCCCCCCGTTTCCGAGTCATCTTTCCCTTCGGGGCTGTAGCCTTAATTTAATCCCCCCCCCCCCCAAGTTTCCGAGTCATCTTTCCCTTCGGGGCTGTAGCCTTAATTTAATCCCCCCCCCCCAGTTTCCGAGTCATCTTTCCCTTCGGGGCTATAGCCTTAATTTAATCCCCTCCGTTTCCGAGTCATCTTTCCCTTCGGAGCTGTAGTCTTAATTTAATCCCCCCCCAGTTTCCGAGTCATCTTTCCCTTCGGGGCTATAGCCTTAATTTAATCCCCTCCGTTTCCGAGTCATCTTTCCCTTCGGGGCTGTAGCTTTAATTTACCCCCCCCCCCCCGTTTCCGAGTCATCTTTCCGTTCGGAGCTGTAGTCTTAATTTACCCCCCCCCGTTTCCTAGTCATCTTTTCCTTTGGGTTTGTACCCTTAATTTACCCCTCATTTCAGAGTCATCTTTTTCTTTGGGGCTGTAGCCTTAATTTACTCCCCTGTTTCCGAGTCATTTTTCCCTTTGGGGATGTATCCATAATTCAATCCCCTTCTCTCATTCATCCTTTCCTTTAAACTATATCCTATATTTACTCTCATTTCTGATTCACTTTTCTCCTTTTCTTTAATTCTTCATTTACTCCCCCCCGTTCTTTGTATTTCTATCTTTTATTTATCCTTTGTTTACTGCCCCTCTCTTCGCTTCACCTTTGTCTTTTTACTATATTCTTTCCTTTCCGTTTCTCTTTCACTCTTTCTATGAGAGATTAATTCTTTTTCTTTACCTTTGTCTTTTTCTTTCTTTTTTCCTCCTTCCTTTCATCTCTCTCGTTATTTTCTATCCTTCTGCCACTTATTTTTTTATCTTTCGTTTGACCATCACTTTCTTTTTCTTTTCATTTTTCACATCTTTTTTCTTCTTTTTATTTTTCAGTCTATTTCATCATGCTTTCTTTCTTTTTTAACTTTCATCTGTTCAATTGTTTCTTTCTTTCATTTGCCTTCTTTCTTTATATCTTTTCTTTGGTCGCCTGTTTCTTTCTTTTCATACGTTAGTTTTTGTCATTTTATCGTTCATCTTTTTGCTCTTTCTTCCATTCTTCGTCTGTACACCTCTTTCTTTCTTTCTCCATCTAAAAGAACAGAGTTTTCTTTTCACTTTTTAAAAATCATACAACTTTTTTCTTCCATTTCTTCTTTCCCTCATTTTGTCGTTTCATCTCTCTTTCATTTTGTCTGTCTTTCCTTCTGTTTATATTTTTTCCAGTTTTTTGTTTTCTGTAGCCATTTAAAATATTTATGATTTAACCTCATTGTATGCCAGTAGTTCACATTTTCGAAAAGGTCATCAAAAAGCATCTTATCTTCCTGTTTCTCTATGACTATCCTTTTTTTCTCATTTGTAAAACGAATACATCCCCCCACTTCCCCACAGCTACTTCTTTTATCTCTGTTTTCTTCACTTGTTCACACCATATTCTTGAAAACTGAACAACTTAATTAAACCGAAAAATAAAGATTATTTTAATTTAAAAATACTGACAGTTTCTATTTTCAGATATTGCAGCTTTTTCCATTGTATAATGTAAAAAATGGGGAAAACAATTCCTGCACACAAAGCAGAACCAGTGAATTTAGATCGTATGCAAATTTGCTAGTAACAATATTATACTGAATTTTTATTAGACCAAGCATAGTCAGTCATTATTAATAATTTTTCTAGCATCTCTTTGATCTTAATGGAGGTGTTTTTCAAGAAATGAATATTCCCTATTTACGTTTTCCTCATCATGGGCATTATTAAATCTGTGATATAGTAACACCTTAATACATCGATGAAATAGAATAGCTAAAAGAAAAAGGACAAACATGCTTTATTGCAAAGAAATTTTTATAAAAATATTTGCAGTCATTCCACACAAAGAAATTATAACACATGAGTACAACAACAAGCAGTGTGAATATATATATATATATCTATATATATATATATATATATATATATATATACTCTTCAAAAATGAATTGAGTTCTTTTGGTGACTGGTGTGTGTATACACTGCTTATATACAACATATTAAAATTTCTCTTCTCTGATTCCATGTGCTTATGGTTTAGAGGGTAGCGACTTTGACTGACACCAAATCAGTCATGTTTTGATCCTGGCCAGAAGCAAGTGGATGTGTCAAGCCACACTGATGAGCTGTGATACAGTAAAACAGGCTTGTATGTGGATGACTAATATATATATATATATATTAGGTCATGAAGGCTGTGACAATGCGTTTAGAAAAATAAAAAGTAAAGAAGTTTTTGGGTATTACCTACTTATTGAACATTAATATTTCGAGATCAAAATCTCATCAAAAACTTCTTTATCTTCCTTTATTTTACTCAACGCATTGTGACAGTCTTCAAGACCTAACCATATACCTAGTATACACAATGCTCCAAGCAAATTACAAAACTTTACTATATATACACACACATGTATAGGGTAGGTTTGGATGGAATAAAATTTCATATCCAAAAAACACTATTCTTAAAAAAATTCTTCATTTCAAAGTACAGTGGATAATAATAATTCAGAATTTATAACAAATATGTTATAATATCATTACAAAAGTCGCTACTTTGTTTCAACACTACTTGTGTCTTAAGTGATGGTGCTGATTTTGAGGTGAAGAGATTTAAAAGGTTTGAAACTAGTTAAAATCCCTCAGCCAGGGAGACATTGTTACAGTCTGTAGTGACCAATCAAAATACATATAATTTCTAATTTTAGGAACATAAGAACAGACTCTAAAAATAATTCATTGAGGCTTTAATGTTAACTAGCAGTATAGCCCGGCGTTGCTTGGGTGTAATGAAAGCTTTAAAACTAATCCATGGTCCTGGAGCTCAGACTCTTTGGACGTTGACACAAAAGACTAAAAAGCAATAGTTGTTTCCAGTTAAAGTGAAACCGTAGACTGAAAGAAAAATGAATGGATGTAAGTCAAATTTTGATTTCCTGGTATCGATATCAAATCTTTTTCATTGTAAACTGAATTTTGAAGGCTAAATAAGTCCCCTGAGCAAATGGTATCATGGCTGAGACTAAGAATTACAATTATACCTACTTAGAGCCAAACCTGAAGAAAAACTAAAATAAAAGGGCTGAAAATAATAGACATACAGGCAGATAAACAAACCCACACACACAAATATCTTGCCTTTTATATATATTATCGATTTTCTGTGCTATTGTAAGAACTGCAACCTTGAAACTTCTGAATATCTTTTCTTATGTCTTTGTCTTTGAGTGTATCAAATTTAATTAAAATCAGACCTCTCCTTTGATAACCTGATTTTTTCGATTATCGATTTTTGATATTTATCGGGGATACCTCGACGCAAAACCCAGTAAGAACACTTGCAGATGCTTATAGTACAACTGTGTAAATTTTCAAGAAATTCAGTTCAGCCGTTTCGGAGTCTATAGGTAATGGACACACACACAAAGTTCCCTTTATAAATAAGTTTAGATATTTGATTAAAATAAAAATTGGTATTACTAATCGACTGTTAGTTTCACTTTATAAATAAAAATTAAAATTTATTTATGGTTTCTGCTTTGCCAAGTCTACTACCGATATGCTAATGACAAACACCTAGTACATATACCAGGCCCTCAATAAATCCGGATATCTCCAAAGCATTTGATAGGGTCTGGCATGCTGGTCTTCTATGCAAGTTACAGGGTTATGGTATCACTGTACGCTTGCTTGGTTTGATCCAATCTTTCCTATCAAAATGCATAATGAAGGTCATTTTGAATGGGCATGTCTCCACATCCTACGACATGAATGCGTGTATTTTCCAGAACTCTATCCTAGGCTTGACAGTCTCTCATAAATGATCTCCCTTATGTGATCAAATCCTAAGTAGGCATCTACACTGATGACACCACCATTTACTCCTGCCTTAGTAAGATATCTGGTGAGGTGGACAAAGATATCCTCGCTGCTGATCTTGAGAAGGACCTCCACTCTGTGGTAAACTGGGGTAAGAAATGGCTTGCAAATTTCAATAAAATGAAGCTGCTATCTGTCAACCACCACAGGCAGTCACCTTCTACCTCCCATCAGCCTGGACAAAGCAAATCTCCCTGAAAGTAATACATTGCGCCTCTTTGACCTCATCCTCTCTTCCGATCTCAAGTGGAACCATTACATTAAATCAGTAGCTAAATCCAATGGCAGCCTATTTTCTGCCACTTTCTCACTGATAGGATGTGGCTTCTCTCTGTCTTTATACAAATATTTTTATAGCTTCTGCTCTGTCGAGCTTAGGTCACTGGTGCATTCTCTACAAGAATTTATAGGAGCAACCAGACTGGCAACAAGTTATAGTTAAATCAACCAAATGCAGGCGACAATTCTACTTCATCAGATTCTTTTCTTGCACTTCCCACCTGTGGAACTCCCTTCTGTATAACTGCTTCCCTGACAGACAGATAATGGAAAGGCAGAGATAGATGATGAAATGGCTCAGATAGATAGATAGATAGATGATAAACCTAGGCTAGATAAATAGATAATGAAAAGGCATAGATAAATGCTGAAATAGATGAAAAAAAAATGGCTGATAGATAATGAAGAAGCAGAGTTGCTTCCCTGATAGCTACAATCTCCATGAGTTTAAATGCAAAATCAATTACCATCTTCTTGATTCCTATCTTTCTCTTATCCATTTTTCAACATCCCTGATAACTTGTTCTCTCTTTGTTTTTCTCTCACTGTAACCCCCTGCACACCAGTGGTGGTACTACATTGCTTAGGGTGAAAAAAAAGTAGATAAAAGATAATAAAAAGGCTGAGATAGATAATGAAAAGTCCAAGATGGACAGACAGATAGATAATGAAAAGATTGATATAGATAATGAAAAGGCTGAAATATATAAATAGATTGATAGATAATCAAAAGGTTGAGATAGATAATGAAAAGTCCAAGATGGACAGACAGACAGATAATGAAAAGATTGATATAGATAATGAAAAGGCTGAAATATATAAACAGATTGATAGATAATCAAAAGGTTGAGTTAGATGAACAACTCGTCATCAGAACGAAATAGACAGATAAGTGTCTGCCTAAGAGAAATATTTTTGTGTGGAATTACTCAAATGATCTGAGACGTGTTTAATTTTGATTTTTCGAGGAAAAAAAAATTATTGAAAAGAAAGATTTTCTTGGCTCATCTCTCTTCTTTTTATGGCTTCCAAGTAAAGAAAAAAAACTACAAAATAGAATAATGCTAAATAAAATTTGAAGCAATCTGTTAATGTAAAGTAAACATTTGAAATTTAAGTGAAATTGAATGGAATTGAAAGAAAGTTTTTATTTTAGGATTTTCGTTTTTTTTTCTCTCTCATGTTTGAAAAACAGAAGGAATAAACAAAAAGAAAGAGAAGCATATGTAGGAGGAAATGGAGAGTCAGAAGAGGGTGAAGAATATGAAGTAGGAAGAGTGAGGAAGAGTGAAATAGGAGATAAAGACCGAGAGAAAATGGAGGATTGAAGAAAAAGGCAATAAAGAGAGAAGACAAGGTATAGAAAAATGGAAGCTAAAAGATGAACATTGAAGATGGGGAGGGATTTGAAGAAAAATGAGGAGGAGGAGTAGAAAGTAAGAAGGAGAAGGAGGAGGGAAGAGAAAGGGGTGGAAGGAAAAGAAAGAGGTGGAATGAAGAGGAAGAAGAAGAAAAAAGTAAGAGAAGGGAAGAGAAAAAGGTAGAAGGAAGAGGAAGTTGGAGGAAAAGAGAAGAGAGAGTGGTGTAAGGAAGAAGAAGATGGAGGAGTAGGAGAAGGATGGAAGAGAAAGTGCAATGAAAAGAATAGGAGGAGGAGGAGGGGAGAAGAGAAATTAATGGAAGAAAGAGAAAGGAGGAGAAGAGAAGAGAAAGTGTGATGGAATAAAGAGGAAGAAGATGAGAAGGGAACAGAAGGTGGTGGAAGGAAGAAGGATGGGAAAAAATGTGATGGAAGACAGGGAAGAAGAAAGCGAGGAATAGAAGGAGGGAAAAGAAATGAGGAGGAGAATGGAAGAAAAAGTGTGATGGAAGGAAGAAAAATAAGAAGAGGAACAGTAGGAGAAGGGAAGGGAAGAGAAAATGGAGGATGGAAGAGAAAGAAGATGGAGCAGTAGGAGAAGGATGGAAGAGAAAAGTAATGGCAGGAAGAGGAAGAAGAAGGGGAGGAGAGAAGAGACAGTAATTAAAGAAAGAGGAAGGAGGGGGAAAATGGAAGAGAAAGTGTGATGGGAGGAAGAAGATGAGAAGGAGGAGGGAAGAGAAGGTGGAGGAAGGAAGAGGTAGGAGGAGAAGGATGAAAGAAAAATGTGATGGAAGAGGGGGAAGAAAGAGAGTAAAAGAAGGGAAAAGAAGGTAATGGAATAAAAGAGGAGGAGGAGGGAAGAGAAAATGGTGGAAGGAAGTGGGAGGAGGAGGAAGAAAGAGGAGGGATGAGAAAGAAGAAGAACAAATGGCTACAATAAAGGCAAAGAAAGAGAGAATTTGAACGAATGATATAGAAAACCAATTCCCATTTAAAAGCCAAATTTGGCAAAACAATTTTTTAATAGATTCCCAGAGTTTTTTTTCGTATGTTTTATTTTATTTCAGTAATTGTTTCTTTTATAAAAATACAGTTTCGATTATCAAAAGATTGTTTCTGAATTGCAACCTCTTACAATACCATGAAGAGTCTAGATAGCATTTCATTTTGCCCACTGGCAACCTGGAATCGCATAAGATATGTTAATGTAAACATTCTGAAATTTCCCGCATGTTCTTGCCCTGAATATATGAAACAAAGGTTTCATTTGACATTATCTCCATGAAAGGAGATGTAAAATTATGCAGGGATGAAAAATTTGTATATGGAGTGCTCAATATAAAATGCATATATATATATATATATATATATATATATATATATATATATATATATATATATATGTGTGATTATAATTATACTCGTCTGGAAAACTATCGAACGAATGAAAAAATGGTTGTAAAAAAGAGCTACAGGCATGAAAGTCAGTCAAAAATGTTCGAACCGAATACAGCCCAAAGCCCAAAGAAAAAAACCCAACATGAGTAACCATCTAACAAAAAGTGCTCAATACAAGAGTAGAGCAAACTAGATAGCACCTAATGAGCCAGACAAACCTTCCTAGGTTTCTAAACGGATCGTCAGGGAAAGCTTATATATATATATATATATATATATATATATAAAGAATGAGTAGAAGCATAGGTAGAAGGAAAAGAAGAGGGGAAAGAATATGAAGTGAGAAAGGTTGAAATAGGAGAAATTATATATATATATATATATATATATATATATATAGTGTTGACTTGTGATAATACTTAGTGCCAATATTGTTGTTTTTCAGTGGTTTACTAATAAAAAGGCATTTTTGGCAAGCGTTTTTTTGTCATAAAGTGCTTGATATCAAGGTAAAGTATTAATAGGATTAATGTGGAGAAGTTTGTCATGCCGACTTTGAAGTTTCGTGAAGGCGCAGTTATGTTGTCCTCATTCGTCAGATTGAAATTAATCCCTGATGAGTGAGGACAAAATGAGACTTTTGAATTTAAGGACAGTACTAGACTGGCATTGAGAGCACATCAATTTTACACTTGAGTTGACTAGATGTAGCCATAACTTTTATGCTAACAGTTTCTTACACTATTTATGCTGTTCAAACTGTTGTCCTCATCTTTATTGCCATGTTCATTACACTTTGGCCTTTTTCAGGTGCTAGGAATTTTGAACTAAACCCTTTATTACAATCACTGGAGTATATCATTCTCATTCCATGTGCGATGCCACTACCGGGTGTTATGTAGTTATCTTCCATTTAACCTAACTCTCTAGGTTATTTGTTCACCACTGCTGTAGCCTGGTATTGAACTCACAACTCTTTGGGCCAAATCACCGGAACTAACCAACGCCTATATCTACTCAAAGACACATGGCTCAGTAGATATTTCATTGCTTCTCTGGGCCAAATCACTGGAACTAACCAACGCCTATATCTACTCAAAGACACATGGCTCAGTAGATATTTCATTGCTTCTTTGGGCCAAATCACTGGAACTAACCAACGCCTATATCTACTCAAAGACACATAGCTCAGTAGATATTTCAGTGCTTCCCACCGCCGTTCGTGAAACTCATGACTGTGCCATTCTCATCTATTAGCAACAAAACAATCACACCATCTATTTTTTTATGTATGTTTTGAATGTCATTTTTATCGTTTAGTTCTTCTTATCGTAGATTAATAATTTCTTTTAGTTCTCTTAGTTATCCCTTTCATTGTGTTTTTTCCTTGAATCAGAGGTGCAGCATCTGAAGGGGAGTCGCACCTGGCACTGCTGGGAATAGGTGCAAATTTTCATTTGGCAAGAAACATTCACCTATAACTTAATGATATTCATATATGCCAGTTTTGTAAAATAATACCTTTTTAATGGATACCTAAGTAAATCTATAAGATCTATATTTTTTGTGCCTGTTGCTTAAATAGTTTTGCAAGAGAGTTCCAGAACTTTGAACTTGAGACCAAGCATTGATTTACTGTTACATTGAAAAATAATATTTTGTTGGTTGGCTGATGTTATACCCTTGTGCAAATTAACTGAAACACAACAAATAATGTCTTCCTTGAATCTTTCAAACCTTACCTGATCGCCTATACATCATCTCTTGACATTGTTTTTCTCTTCCGATCACATTTTCCTTTGCTTTTTGGACTGATGGATCCAGTTTGTTTCTTTGCACTGACACGACTGACAGTTGAAAGACTGCCACCAACAATATCCGTGATCTCTCTGTAAGGCTTGCCAGTGTGTTCGTGCAGTGTTACAGTTTCCGTAAGCTTTCTTGAAGTAATGTTTATTGCAGACAATGGCCATAGGACAACTAATTGACAGTCGAGACTATAGCGTCTTGGCATGAAAATCTGGTACCATCATGGATGACGCAATATTTTCAAGGCTAAACAAGTTTCATCATATACTCCAAAAATAGATTTATATTACTGTACACTGCTTCAAATGACCTAATCTGAGAGAGAAAAAAAAGAAATCGATTACACCCTGTCACTTTAGTGGATCGAAAACTGATCGTAAGGCAAAAGAAAGGAAACTGCAGTCGTTTCAGTTAATTTGCACAAGGATATAATTAGGGGCACATCAATACCTCTATGGGTTGTTTAATGCTGAATTCAAAATATTTTCAACACAACTTTATGGCTTTGATTAAATCTATATATATAAAAGGCAATCTGTGAGTGTGTGTGACTGTTCCCTATGCACGACTACATTTTTTAAACTACGCCATTCAAACTTTCTAGGGACGCATACTACAGGGAAGCCAAGTCGACACATACTTTTTGAGTTTAAGTTCAGCAATTTTCCCTTTCGCACTTTTTGGCCAATGGAGCCGATTGTTTACATTTGCTCCGTAAAACATCTAAGACCTAAAATGGTTGTTAGATTACGTCACAGAAATGAAAACACACGTGTCCAACGCGACTATAATCTTTTATTATTATTGAGCATTTATATTTAATTTTTATTCCGACGTTTTAAAAATTCATTTGGTCAACAAAAAATGTGAATATTTTTCCCCGTAATTTTGAAAGAAAAGAAATATTTAAAAAAAAATGTTTTTTCAAACAAAAACAAAATATGTAAAAAGAAGTGCCAATAGTTAATTTAATTATTTAAGTCTTTTTTTTTTTCAGATTTAATATTTCATACTTCAGAAAATAAAATTTAAAAAAAAAAGTTTTTTTTGCTAAATATTTCATGCAGGAAATCAACTGTCTGTAATTCGTGTGGCATTAATGTAACTTTTCCCTCTAAAATTAAATGTCTACATTTTTAAATATTCATCGAAAATTTCTGAACTAATAGCGTAATAGTTTTTATATTTCTAATTTCAGTAAAACAAAATAAATAATTTTTATTTTATGTTAAATTCATGTAGTCAACAAAAAATGTAAATATTTTCCCCCGTAATTTTGAAACAAAAACAAACGCAATGTTGTTTACAATGTCACACAAAACATCAAATCACGTTTACGCAAAGCAAAAAAAAAAAATTTTTTAATGGTATTTTTTAACAACAATTTTTAATATAATTATTTTTTTTTATATAACTAAGTTTTAAAGTGAGGTGGCGACTACAAGCGCTCAGAAATCGCAACACGCTGCATTAATCATCTAATTAAAAAAAATGTTCTGAGTTGCACGGGCAACGCCGGGCTATGATGCTAGTATATTTTAAATGCAATTGTTTGCCATCAATTCGAGATAAATTTTAATGTTGGTAGTTTTACTACAAAAAATGTACCTTTATGCTTTCACAGTATACTATATATCTTTTATACTATATTTTCAGTGGTTTGCTTAGTGGGTTCACATTTTTTCTATAGCTGGGACCCTAACAGGTGCTACACCCTGGGTTAGGGTGGATCTGGGAACAACAGCAATTAAAAGGTAGTTCCACACTCTTCAAAATTTCCAATTCCCTGATCAAAGTCCAAAAATTAATATTATCGGATAACACGAATTTCAAAACGATTTGTAAGTTTCGTAAGTTTGTTGCACAACATTTAAAAATGACTTTATAACCCAGTTATAGTTAAAATATGTCATTAAAACAAGAGAGAGAGAGAGAGAAACTATCATTTAATATAAAAGACCAGAAAGGTTAAAAAACAAAATAAAACTCGATCACGGAATAAAAGAGTAAATATATGTCAGTCAGTCAATTAAGTGCCATACGTGATACATGCTTTGGGCAATCATGTCTAGAAGGAGACATGACTGACTGGGCAGAAGATTATCCCGCAGTAGGATGCCATTGCTTTTTGCGGTAGACTGGTTGCCAGTCAAGGCTATAGAACCAAATCTATCCTATTATTTAACTCATAGCTAGAGGGGGAAAAGATGTATTATATTATCAAGTAGGAATTACTGGGGGATAAGTTTATTACTTCATAACAATATAAAACGGATCCCCCACTTTATGCCCAGTAGAAGCTTTAATCATGTTTTCAACTATTATATTCAGTCAGTAAGTTAAGTGCCATTTCAGTTGCTTCAAGTGTTTCCTTAATCTTTGATGATATTGTCCAGCATTCACTGCCATATTGAAGGACGGACAGCACATAGCAATCCAGTTCTCTCTTCCTTGTTTCTAGTGAAATTGTCCTGTTTCTTAATACTCTACTCAGCTCATGGAATGCATCCTTGTGCTTTTGGATCTCAGGAATACAAATGTATAGAAACTGTTGTGACCAAAAAATGAGGGGTCAGTTTATATATTGATTGTAATATGGAATTGATCCCCCACTTTATATCGAGTATGCTTCTGTAGAACCACATTGCTGTTGCTTCAAGTTTTTCCTTCATCTTCGATGATATTGTCCAGCATTCACTGCCATATTGAAGAACTGACAACACATAGCAATCCACTATTTTCTTCTTTGCTTCTAGTGAAATTGTCCTGTTTCTTAATACTTTACTCAACTTCTGGAATGCTTCCTAGGCCATGCCAATTCGCCTTCGGATCTTTGTGTCGCATTTTCCGTCTTCTGTTAGAACACTTCCCAGATATTTAAATGTTTTTACCTGATTGATTTCAGTATCTCCGACCTGTATTTGGAATTTTGGGCTACCCTTTTTACTGATGACTATGCATTCATTTTAGAGAGATTAAAAGGTGCTACATTCTGTTGTGCTCTTCAGTCGCTTACAAACCTTTTGTAAAGCTCACTAGTTACGCACAGGAGGATGCTGGGTGTTACCAGCCATTTTGACTTTCGCTACCGTTACGAGGAAGACTTTGCTTGTAATCAACGTCAGAATTTTCATTGCAAGCCTTGACATCGTCTTTCCTCCCCCGCTGCCAACCACTTGTGGTTGAGATAATCCTGACAATAGTAAAAAAAAGATCTGCAAAGGACTGGAGGTTGTTCACCCACACGAGCAGATCACTGGTGCCGCCTAAGCACGAATTTACACGAGATACTAGATTAGCAACTAGGTCCCACCCTTTTACAGTTAAACAAATAAGATGTAACCGTAAATTCTACTCCAACAGCTTCTTTTCTCGCGCTTCCCGCCTGTGGAACTCCCTTCCACAAGTCTGCTTTCCCGACAGTTACAATCTCCAGGTGTTTAAATGTAGGGTCAACAGACACCTCCTATCACACTAACTCCCAACTATTCTCACAACACTCATCTACCCAACCCTCATTCTCGGTCTCCTTACCCGCCTATCACCCACCCTCTGTCATTTCCTATATTTAATCAGCCTTTCTCCACTCTACGTAGCCCCCTGCACAGTAGTGGCAGTGACATGCCTTGCTCGGGGTGAAACACTTATAAAAAAAAAAATGATACATAATTTAAAAAAAAATACCTACCGTCTACATAAAACAGAGAAAATGAGAGATGGTTTTTAATCAGTTGTTCTGCGATTGCAGATTTAAATGACATGATATATTTATGCAAATTACTTCGAAACTGACCTCTTATCATTAACACTAGAGCATACTGGGAAATTCTCTAAAGAAGTTGAGTTGCCCTGCCTATAAAATCAGTGTCACACTAGCATAAAAAACAGAACTTTTTTTTTTTAAGATAGTCAGATTTCAACACTACAAAACAATAACTTACTTTATTCCTATTATATATTTTTATCTACAAAGTCTTCCAAGCTAATTCCCTTAATGAAACCAACAGCAGACTCAGGACGAAGAAAAGGTGGTTAGTGGCATCACTTGGTGCTTCCTCTAATACTTCTTGTTCCAGCATCTACAGCAGAAAAATTATCTGGATTTCACAGGAGAGGCCCTATGCCAGACGTGGATACTTTTTTTTATATATATGTATAATTATATCGCCCCAAGCAAGGTATTTTACTGCCACTGTTGAGCAGGGGCTTACATAGGAGGTAAGTTATGAGAAGGAGTGACAGTTTACAGGGGGTGTCAGGAAAAGCGTTGGAGAAGGATGAGAATACTGATGAGAATGGAGTGGACGAAGAGAGAGAAAGAGAGAGAGAGGATGCAGGTTAGTGAGATAGTAGATGACTATTGACTTTACATTTGAATTCTTGAAGATTGTAGCTGTCGGAAAATCAAGTAAACGGAAGGGAATTCCACAGGCGGGAAGTGCGAGAGAAGAAGCTGATAGAGTAGAATTTGCGTTTACAATTTATTCGTTTCACAATAAAAGGGTGGGACCTAATTGCTAATCTTGTGGCTCGACCTCAAAAACAACAACCACAGGCGCTGAAAGTTAAAACTACAAGTCTCTCTCATGCACACACACACACACACACACATATACATCGACACAGGTTGCTTATATTCATGTACAATTCTTTACTAAAGGCATGCATCCACTTGTCCTTTAGTTATTTTCTAGAGATATTTTGGCAAAATATATTGCAATGATACATTAGAATACTTGACAGAAGTGAATAAGTATCAGGGTAAAACCCTCTCCGATAACTATCTTACTTTGACTAAAAAAAAAAGCTGTTACCACTATCGTTAACCTTGACAAGTGCAATAAGATCCAAACGGAAAGATATAAGCTAATTGAGAAATGCGGCTAATTCTGTAACGTGTTCAAATGAAATTGGCATTAAGCTCCGAAATACTGATCGATAGAAAGTATGTGGGAAAGAGCCTCGTAAAAACTTAAAAGATAAAAATCTGAGATCGATACGAATTAACAAATAAATCGATTGATTGATAAAAAATAAACATAACTTTAAGAACATTATTTGATAAATAAAGAATTTCAGGATTCACGATATGAGATACGCGCAAAGATTCTTGATAAATACAGAATTCCATTGATTATAAAAAAAAAGTGTCAGTTGTTGGACTTTTAACTAAATAAGCAACTGTCAACACCTTGGGCAATTTTTACACCAACTGATTTAGATACATCTGCAGGAGAATAAAGAAAGTTATTTTATTCGCTAACAACGTTTTCTCCAATTGGTTCTGTTTGGCTTGAAGCAGCCATGTTGGCCTTGGGCGAATGTCAGAACACAGAAGTGATGAAACTGTACAAAAGAAATTGTCGTTTTTTTTTTCTTTCTTCAGTTTTTCGAACACTTGGTTGATTCTGTTTTATGGCTTGTAGCTGTGAGCCAAACCTCAAGTTTACTTTAAAAAGAAAAGGATAAAAGAAAAAGAGGAAGAAAGAAAAAGATTTAAAAAAAGGAAGAAAGAAGAAAGGAAAAAAGAAATGAGAGCTATAGAAAAAGAAAAAGGAAGAAAGATTTGAGGAAAAGAAAGAAAGGCAGAAAGAAAGATTTGAAAGAAAGAAAGAAAAAAGAAAGATTTCAGAAAAAGAACAAAAAAGAAAAGCGAGCAAGCTGGAAAGAAAGATGATTTAAGCGCAGCTAAGATGTGGCACAAGGCCGAAAGTATAGAGCACCCAGTGAGGTTCGAACTCACTTCTCAGTTGTACTGATTTTCTAGCGAGACAAGCTTGCTAAGCATTACACCACATCAGGGTGCCCAAGTGATTTTATAAGCGCAGCTTAGATGTGGCACAAGGCCGAAAATATAGAGCACCCAGTGAGGTTCGAACTCACTTCTCAGTTGTACTAATTTTCTAGCGAGACAAGCTTGTTAACCATTACACCACCACGAAGTGCCCAAGTAAGCCAGAAAGAATGAATAAATGTATAAATTTTAGATATAATATGAGAAGAAATGGGAAATGTGAAAGAAGCCAAGTCAAATAGATCAAAAAAATAAACAAGAAAGATGTGAAAAGAAATGAACGAAAAAGAGAGCAAAAATAAAAATGATAAATGATGAAAGGAAAAAAAGAAAAAAGAATAAAGAAAGGAAAAAAGAAAAAATCAAGTTAATATATATATATATATCAGCATGTGGTGTAGGTATAGAAGAATCCAAAGGAGTAGTATCCTGTACGTCCAGTGATAGGATAACTCTCTAAGAGAGCTCTAAATATATATGTATATAAATACATATAGACCAAATATAAGAAAAATTAAGGCAGACACGTTATTTCATGGTAAATCGGAAGTATAGGCCTACTTCAGGCAAACCATCATCTGCTTCCTGAAATAGGCCTATACTTCCGATTTACCATGAAATAACGTGTCTGCCTTAATTTTTCTTATATATATAGATATATATATATTCAGGTTTCAATAAAAATGACAGAGATATTATCATTAATTTTTTTAATATAATTTTTCAGGTGTTCAAATAATTTTTTTCTAATCGGAACTCAAATTATATAAGAATTGTTCAAAGGTCTTGTACTTTTGAGCGCTTTCGGATATACTTTTAGCCATTATCAAGAATTAATTTATTTTACCTCTAAACAAACGTGTAGAAAGTTATACATATGGAGGCATTACTAATAAAAAATAGAAATCCTACACTTAATAACATCAATTGTGAACATGGTAACAATGTGCTTACCGTGTTCGGAACTTAGCATAACTTCCCTTCATCTTTTTCTTTCAGTACGAGGTCAATCTTTTTCATATTCGGCAAAATTGAATTTCACACTAAATTGGGAATTTTTGCCTTGGTCTTGGTTTTTCCAAAATGTTTTTAATCCTTCTGATATATTTTTTTTCGGTGGGGCTGGGGCGTAATTTTTTTCGGTGGGGGTGGGGTGTAATTTTACTTTTTGCATTTCAGTTAGCTGTTGGATGAAATAGAATCTTATCCTATATGTTTTTAATTTTTCTTTTTTAAATATTCGTTTCAGCCCAAGCAAGGTAGAACTACCACTGGTGTGCAGGGGGTTACATAAGCGCAGAGTGAAGAGAAAGAAGAACGTCACAGGTGGTTGTCGGAGAATGGGTAAGAGAAAAATGAGAACACTGGTGTGAAGAGAGCTGCATTGGAAAGGGAGAAAAATAAGATAGAAGAGATGTCGGGGGGAAATAAGAGATGGCAATTGACATCCTTCCCAAATATGTTAAGGTTAACGAGCAGTTCCAACAGTTCTTTAAGAAAAGACTAAAAGAATCATCAGTAAAAAAAAAATAAAAAAAAAAAAAGAAAGCGAGGGGAGGAGAAAAATAAATTCTATTAATAAGTAATGAAAAAAAAAAGAAAGAAACAAAAAACAAGATAATGGACATTGGTGGAAATCTTTGATGATGAAGAAATCTGTGATGATCGGAATTGGTCATGGAACGAACGAATTAAATGTAAGGAATGCAAGAACTTAAGCGGCTTTTTTGTTCACTCAATTACAAAAGCGATTTTATTTTTCTCAAAAGGTTATTTCTCGAAAACATTTACTTAACACAAATAGAGTCGCGGTAAAAAAAAGAATTTGGTGTCACTAGTACTAGTAATTGCAGTAAATGGCACTTCTTTGATGTATACAAACATATTCAATGTAAAAAACGTTATTACTCATCGAAGCTTCCATACTACTTGAATTACAGCATTATTTTTCTCGTTTTTTTTTTATTTATTTATTTTTGGCACGTATGTGTGCGTGAAGACAGGAGTTCTTACCGTGTTCATAGATTTGTTTTTCTAAAGAAGAAATTTTGGCGGACGTGTACGACATTACCACCACCTGTAAATTTGTTGATTATCATTTTTTTTTTCAGTGCAACATCATCGATTAGACCCTAAACTTTCCGATTATCAAAACATTTTCTTAAATTCATTATTTAAGATATTTAGGGCGTGCTCACTTTCTCATACAACCTTATAGTAAATTGATCCTCAATTTTGTAAACACTCGTGTTGGGGTCGCTTTCATGTCGCTGAGACCATGTATAGAGAAGCTTACAATTTGAAGATCGTCAAACCCATGGAAAATGTTTAATTATCCCTATTTGATATCATTGAAAAATAGCTTATTTGAGACATAAAAAAAAAGTTTGGGACAGAGTTTATTTAAAATAATTCCTGTTGTAAAAAGATTTGGAATGAAAAATATGACATGTAAAACATTAAAAAATAAATTTGGCAGAGTATCTTTAAAATAATTCCTATTCTAAAAATTTTGAATAAAAACATATTTCCGGAACGATTTTTTTCATTAATTTCATACAAGTTTTGGAGAAAAAAAGAAAGAAAAAAAAGAAAGAAAAAGCGCAAAAACTCGAAGCGAGTGTTTCCAAAATGGAGGATCGATTTACTATAACGTTTTATTAGAAACTGATCACCCCCTAAAAATCTTTAAATACTGATTTTTTTCCAATTTTGTTTTTGAAAATCGGAAACTTTATGTACTAGTCTATAAGAATACACACACACACACACATATATATATATATATATATATATATATATATATAAATGAAAAAATGATAATCAACAAATTTAGAGGTGGGGGTAATGTCGTACAGGTTCGGCGAAATTTTAAATGCGAATATAACAACTGAAATTCAACAGAAAGTTTACAACGTATACAAACTGGGTAAGATTACAGTAAAGTAGTTTCTATAGACATTACTTTTATAGATATTTTAATAAAATTACACTCTGTGTTATCGATATTTTATTATCCAATACCTTTATGTTCGAAGACGTTACTATCATTTGTAGGATGACAAAGTAAAATGTTACTAGGAAATCATAATTATCCTTCCATGGAAATTCCACGGCGGGTTCCAGTAGTTATTATTATTATTCTAAATCATTTCACCTCAAGCAAGACGATAAAGCCACTAAGGCAAAAAGGCTTATTGGGAGTGAATGAAACTGAAAAAAAAAGTTACAGAGAAGAAATGACAATTAAAAGGCAGGTAAACAAGAAGACGAAAGAGAGTTCTGTAGGCGACAGAAGGAACTGTTAGCATAGAACTTGCAGTTGTATCTTGCCAATTTCTATTGTAAAATAATGAGATCCTAGCACTTCCCTTAAATTTGTGAAGTCGAAGTACCAAAGAAAGCACTTTCGAAAAATGACACATGAAAATATTTATAAAAATGGAATAGGGAAGGCAAGTTATGAAAGGAATTGAAGCTTAGATACCAGGTCAGGACCGATAATATTACATATTCTTCTTTGGATTTAGTCAAGTGCACTTAGTTTTTAATGCAAAAAAACCTTTTAACAAATTAATTCAGTCATCGATGTAATAACTGCAAATTATTTTTTGGATAAAAAAATATCTTTCCGCATTAAAAGAGAAAATTTTATCTTAGGAAAATTTATTAAAATTAAATCATTTCTTGCCCCAGTTAACAACAGATTAAAAGCTATTTTCCAGATCAGCTACGAATTTGCCTTTGAATTTTTAATTCTACAAGTTAATGTATTGTAGGGATACTGTTTTTGCTATTTAGAGTTTACATACTGACACACACACATTATATATATATATATATATATATATATATATATATATAGTGTATTGAGGCAGCAGATAATTTTATAAACATATATTGTTAAATATAACAAACAATGAATGTCTATTATGTTTAATCATGAGCCGCTCCAAACATCATATTTTGGCTTTAATTTCAGGTGAAACTAAAGACAAAAATTGTCCAACATTTGGATATTTTTTTACGTCGGTTCTAAGCTTTCGGCTCACATGAGCCATCTTCAGAGAGGTTACAGGGACGTTGACATAAAGACATCCACCATCAAAGATGATATTATCGCGTGTTGACATGAAACATTGCTATGCGACGATAACAGTCACCGAATAGCAGACGCAGTTCGTAAATTTTTAATGCGGTTCTATGACGTCACACCGCGTGAGAGACCCAAATGTATACAGAACCACATGTCCAAATGCAATGTAATGTGCGGTTACCAGATTGAAATGTGATTTTATTGAGTTTGGGTTGCTTTGATTTAATGTAGATGGCCTCTGATATCTGAAGGTTCTCTTTACTGTGTGTATGTGTGAGTATTATTGTGTTAAAATAATCTATCTCAAATCTATCTAATATTACCTACATGGCTATGTTTTTCTAAGAAATGTTGTTTAATTGATTTATAATCAGAAAGGTGGCAGGTAAGTCTACAGGAGAGCGTGGTTGTAGTAGAACCAATATATGTAGTGGGTTTATTATTACTACCATAGATACAATCTCCGAACGGGCATGTAAATTGATACATTACATTGGTTTTCTGTAATGGTTGTAGGGTTATTAGAGACTATGAGGTCAATTGCTTTAAAGTTTTTATAATATATGATGAGCTTAGTTTGATTATTATTAGTATTTATTGGTTTAACTTTTCTACGTATTATGTTTTTGAGAGGTTTTTTCATCTTGTTTGTAATTATTATGCATTTGGTTGCAATAGTATGAGTTAATAATGAAATGTTTATTTTGACGTACATTAATATTGTTAATATTGTTAGAGGTATTATTAAGATTATTGAGATACATTTTAATTTGTTGATCAATGTCAGAGTTAGGAAATCCATTGTTAACAAGTGTTTGTTTAATGTTGTCTAACTCTTTATATAATATGGATTAGGAAGAAGATATAATTTGTGTGCGTTGAATTATGCTTTTCCTAACAGCTAACTTACACTGTTGGGGCCATTCACTATTATAATTAAGAAGACACGAGTTTATGCTAGTTGGTTTCCTATATAGAGAAGTAGTAAATCTATGTGTGCTAGAATCAATAAATACATCAAGGAATGGAATTTTATTATTAATATTAAGTTCTAATATAAATTCGAGGACGGTGTGACTTTCAAAATAGTTTTTAAGTTGTGTAATTTGATCAATGGATGTGCGTTGTGGCGCAGTGGATATCAGCTCGGACCGTGGCTCCCCGGTTTCTCGTTCCGAGCCGATATCCACTGTACCACAACGCACATCCTTCAAAGATACACTATCTTAAAATAATTTACCACACACTTTATATATATATATATATATATATATATTTTTTTTTTTTTAATCATTTCACCCCGAGCAAGGCGGAAACGCCACTGATGTGCAGGGGGTTACATAAATGTAACAAGATTAATTAGAAAAGAGTGAGGAGTACAAACTAGTTAGAAAGGAACAATAGAAAGCTGAGAAAGCAGGTGCGATGACAGATACATAGGTGGAGAAAGGGAAGGTTATACAGGGGAGGGGAGAGAGCTAGAGGCCAGTGGTTAATAGATGAGTATTGACTTTGCATTTAAATTTCTGGAGGTTGTAGCCGTCAGGAAAGCAAGAATACGGGAGTGAGTTCCACAAGCGGGAAGTGCGAGAGAGGAAACTGCAGGAGTAGAATTGTCGTCTGCATTTGGCTAACTTGACTGTGAATGGGTGGGACCCAGTTGCCAGTCTGGTGTATATATATATATATATATATACAAAATCAATATTTGTGAGATTGACATTGGTGACTATAAAAACAACATTTAAATATCGTATATAAATATTAAGTCAATTTTCCTACACTTTGTATCATTTGGAAAGAACTAGTGAATATTCTGACAGAAAATTTATTTTCGTCCAACATGTGGAAAGATATTTGTTTAAAATGGTTTTATTTTTATTGCTGTGAAAAAATTAGCTATGAAAAATCACCTGAAGTACATTTCGAATGTCTTCATCCATCACAATATAAAAATATAAAACAAATTCAACTGCAAAAAATAATTTGCAGTTATTACATCGATGACTGAATTAATTTGTTAAAAGGTTTCTGCGTTAAAAGCAAAGATAGCAGGCAAAAACTTTTTGAAAGAAACTATTTCCCTTCTATTCAAGTATTTAAACACACGTCAATTTTGACAGTTCTAACTCTACAAGAAGCCGACCAGACTATAAGTGAAGTATTGCTGCAAAATCCACAATTTCCATGGTCCTGGGTATGACGGTAAACTGCATCCGGCAGCAAGGACCCGGATTTGGAGGTTGTGAGGAGCTTGGAACTACCTCTTCATTGCTGTTGTTCCCAGGTCCACCCTGACCCGGAATGGTATCACCTGTTGGGGTCCCAGCTATGGGCAAATAGTTAACCCCCAAACTGGGTTCAAAACACTATGAAAGTATAAAAATAGACTTTTATAGAAAAATATACGTATTTGAAAGAAAAATATTACCAAAAATATATCTTTGAAGAAAAAATATTGCCATGATACATTTTTAGAGGAAAAAAGAATATTACCAGCAATACGTTTTTGAATTTTAGAAGATATTTTCAGTTTGTAAAATAAAAAAAAATTCATCAAGATCTGACTAAATCAACCTTCTCATTATAACTGAACATTAAAATATACCTTAAAACACTAGCTTTTTTGGCATTAAATAACCGACAGAATTTGATATGCCGTTAAACAAAACTCAAACTAAAAAACCACAATTTTCAATCTCGATAGTTTTCATAGAGGTTTGCACTGTCTTATGTGTGCTGAATCATTCCCCACCTTACAACCCCTTCCGCACAGATGCGGACACCTCGGCGTGGCGTGGTTAGCGAGCCTGTTTTGCTAGAACCTGTTACAATTGTGTAGTGAGTTCGATTCTCACTGGGTACCCCATACTTTTATTTCAGTAGTTAAACATTTTTTAGATACACTTAAAAATGTCTCTTTAAAACAACATTTAAAAGTATTATTACAGTTAGATTTACGTTTAAAAATATTCAAACTCTATTGCTTTCTACATCACATGACGGACGCTTCTAGTTTAAATTTTAAAATCATATGTTTCTGAAGAAAGGCCGAGGCCGGTCTGAAATGTCATATATATATATATATATATATATATATATATATATATATATAATAATATAAATAAATAAATACTGTAAAAAAAATACATTTTTAACTTACAACTTTTTAGTAGTTTTTCCTATATATATATATATATATATATATATATATATAAGGTACTATAGCGAAGGGTTTATCCGAACAATGTAAGTATTTATAAAAAAGGGACAGAGGGGCAAACTTACGGCAGTGAGAAAGTGACTGAAGTCATATTAGGACCAATAATATTGCTGATTTTTTTTTAATCTTTCAGGGACCTCAGTGTAAATAGCAGGGGCAGCAAACCATATATGGTAGCAATATTCTAAGCGTGGACGAATGGTAGACTTATAGATATGTATGATAGATTCTGAGGAGCAAAAATCTCTAGAAAAACACATTGAACCGACATCCTTCGAAGCTGATCTAGCAATCGATTTAATATAATCTTTCCACGCCATGTCTACTGAGAACGATAACGTAAGAAGGCTTAACGGGCCATTTCCTTGGAGGTTAGCATCAGTCATACAGATGGAAGGCAGAGAGAGCCGTATCTCAGATGATTGATGAAAAGAAGTTTTGGAGGCGGTAAAATTAACAAACCATCTTTTGCACCAAATACAAGGTAACCAAAAAATTCTGTTTTTTGATTAGTCATTGAATGAAGTTGAAATATATACGAAATGCGTGCAGCAATTGTTTTCAAATTCATACAGCCGGAAGTAGGAACATCAGACGTTATAAAAAATACGCGCACCGTGCCTGGCCATCTGCTATAATCCGGAAAGCTGTGAAAAGAATGGAAGTGTCTCCAGATCTCGTTCGGGGCTGTTTGCTTTACGACTTCAAAGTGTGCTTATCAGAAGCTGCATCAAGTCGCTGCATATGTCAAGCGTTTGGGGATAGTGCTGTGGGTGAACGTACTACAAGGCGTTGATTTCGAAAATTCAAGTCGGGAGATTTGGCTCTCCATGATGAGCCTCGCATTGGACGACCACAGGTCTTGAATGACGGAGTCCTGAAGGCAGCCATTGAAGAGGAGAGTAGTCTAACGTGTGGTGAACTTGCAAGACAGTTCCACATTTCCGATGGAACAGTTAGACTTCATCTGCACCGCCTAAGTAAGACATACAAACTGAGCAAGTGGGTTCCGCAAACGCTGTTGAAGGTCCACAAGGGACAACGAGTGGCAGCCTGTGCATCGCTGCTTTCTCGCCACCGTACCGTACTTATTCAATCGAGTGCTTTCCAGTGATGAAAAGTGGTTTCTTTACAAAACTCCCAAGCGTTCCAGACATTGGTTGTCTCCTCAGGATGCTGTCCCTCAGACCGCAAGACTGCCTATGCACACATGCAAGATTATGCTTTGTGTCTGGTGGACAGTTCGTCAAGTGGTTCATTAAGAACTGCTATCAACGAGCAAAACGGTCACTGGAGACCTATATTCGCAGCAATTGACACGTGTGCAACAGGCATTGCGTCAGAAGGAGCCAGCACTGGGGAATCGCAAAGGTGTGCTTTTCCTCCATGACAACGCCAGGCCGCATCTCGAGCGAGTGGTCAGGGATACCATACAGCAACTTGGGTGGGAGACTTTGTGCCATCCACCTTATTCACCTGACCTTGTGCCATCCGATTACCACCTCTTTCACTCCCTGGATAATCATCTTCAGGGGAAATCCTTCACCAATGAAGCGAACTTGTGCAAAGCTCTCACGGACTTCTTTGCGTCAACCCCCCACCCCCCCGAGTTCTAGCGCAAGGGCATTGAACAGCTGGAGACATGTTGGCAGAAGATGCTGGATGCCGATGGCGATTACTTCGAATATTAAATATAAGTTACACATACAGTTAAACGTTTTCTCTTTTTCCTTTAAAAACGGACAGAACGTTTTTGGTTACCTTGTAAAAACGGAACTTGGTCATTTTGGATATCGGCTGCCATTCTGACTTATTAGAGAGATAGGAGTAAAAGTTTGCGTCATCAGCGTAGATACCAAATTTAGAGCTTATATCATCAGGATAATCATTTCTGAAGATTAAAAACAAATGTTACGTTCCTCATTTTCACAAGTTCAGACCTTTACATCCAAGCCCCGCTATACCATATACACAGCCTCATCTTTATTCCATGAGTAAAGAGGAGGTTTCATTCAGACGATTTCTTTCCGAGAACTAGTGTTTTGTGGAAGAGACTCCCGAGAGGATGCTTCCTTTATTACCCCAAACTTAATCTCTTCAAGTCGACGGCAAACTTATTGAATAGTGCTCCTCTTATGTTCATAAAATAACCTTATCAGTAACCCGCTATAATGAGTGGCTCTTGGGCCTTGTATTGGGTGAACAATAAAGAAAATTATTATAATACAAAAAGATGTTTATTTTTTTTAATGACAAACTATGAAAACAGTAATGTCAATCAATTCTAGGGTGTATATATATATATATATATATATATATAGAGAGAGAGAGAGAGAGAGAGAGATAAATAGATTTTATTTGAACATTATTTGTAATCGATACTAGTATTTGAGTAGATATTCTGTTTTTAATCAAACTGGATATTCATATTAACAACAGAATATCTACTCAAATACGAGTATTGATTAAAACAAATTTCAAACAAATAAATTAAATATGTCGGTTGTTAAAGCCATTTCGTTAATCCTCGGGATTTTCCGTAATATATATATATATACATATATATTTATGATGTATAAAAATACTTTTACAAACTTTGGTGGCGGGTTCCTTATATCTCAACACAGTAACTCACAACAAATGTTCAAAATGTTTTCCCCTTGCTGCTACACACGCATTCACCTGCCAGATCATTGACTGGCGAACCCTTTCAAATACTTCCTGACGGCGTCGAATCATTTCGCTGGTCACCATGACACGTCGATGAAGCCTTTCTACATTATTAATATCTGCTGCATAAATCCATTCTTTTAGGTGGCCCCACAGATGCAGATCTGTTAGGGCGCCGCTCCTATTTGACTACAAATGGACTGTTCCCATTGCTATATATAGCAATGGTGGATTCTCTACAAGAGTCGTAGAGAGTCACAAGACTGACGACTCTACGACACTGTCAGCTCTCTGCCTTCTGGTAGAGGCCGTAACCAGTAACCCAGTCGTGGTTCCGCTGAAGGGTAGAACCACGACTGGGCAAAAATAGACAGGCATTTTTTGGCCCGGCTAAATGGCCGGGAATACCCACTATAAAATGACCATGTGTCACATCCGGCCTTGCGTGGGAAGGCTAGTAAATACAGTCGTAGAGAGTCACTAGACTGACGACTCTACGACACTGTCAGCACTCTGCATTCGGGTAGAGGGCGCTCTCTGCTTCCGAGCAGAGAGCACTAACCCAGTCGTGGTTCCGCCGAAGGGTAGAAGCACGACTGGGCAAAAATAGACAGACATTTTTTGGCCGGGCCATATAGCCCGGAAAGCCCAGATATAAACTGACCATGTGTCATATGTTGCCCTTACTGGGAGGGACGACTAAATAATGAGTCGTAGAGAGTCACTTGAGAGTCTCTAATGAGTTACTGAAGAGTCAGTGCGAATCAGTGAAGAGTTAGTCACACTTCCGGTGGCGTACCGGAAGTAATCACGTATACACACGTCTTACGACGGATTGGACTCTTGTATCTTCCTATTGTAAATATTACTAATCACTTCTGTACATACTAACCGTCTTTCCGCGGAATACAACTTATATTCTGATTCTGTTGTTGAGTTATTCATTTATACTTGGCGACATAACAAGATCATAGAATCGATACTCCTCTATACATCTTTCATGGCAGAAAGCAGCTAGTGCATGGCGAACAATGTGATTAAAATGTGCTGGAGCCCTATCATGCATGAACCACATGTGTCTTCGTATTAGTAAGGGTACATCCCCTAGCAGGTCTTAAAGTGTTGTCATCTAATGTAAAGACGTGCTGGGTAAATATATGGACCTACAATCCCAGCCCACGTATAATCGTAAACAGATGCACCTGTATTGTACAATGGGGATTCAGATCCACCCCAAAATTGTGGTTGTGTAAATTTGTTATTTCTTCTCTTCGAAATGTTGCCTCAACTGTAAACAAAACTGAAATGACAAACAACGCATTGGCAGTTTGTTCAATAACATTAGTATGTGCGAATGACAGTGACAAAATACATTTCCGTTCAAAATATGTAACAAGTATTGTATACATGTGTCAAGTGATGGAACAAATTTTCTTTTTAAATAAAATGAGAGAATCAGTTAGGAATGTATGTATTGAGAGAAATTATGTGTGAATGTGCGTTTATGATTCAGCAAAAAAACATTTTGTGAAAAAATTTGGAAGTAGTGTAATGTTTTAATCGTGTGTTTATGGTTGGTAGTAATGTCATTAATATATTTTCAAAGTACTTCCCCCTTATAAAGTCCCTGTAGACAACTCATGTAAGTCACAATTCCAGTCCACACATTAATCATAAACTGATGCTGGTGTCTAGCCTGTATTGCACCATGGGGATTCCTATCCACCCACAAATGTTGGGTGTGTAAAGTTTTTATTCCATCTCTTCTAAATGTTTCCTCAACCGTAAACAAGACTGAAGAGATAAACAATGGATTGGCAGTTTGTGCAATAAACCATTGGCAAAAGTTCTCCGATGGTGAGTGATCAGAGGGTGAAAGACCTTGAAAACATTGCAAATGATATGGATGCGGGAACTGCACTTGATGTAGCCTCCATGCGATACTAGGAGAGATATGGCATTCAAGGACCACTTGACATGTGCCAATACCTGGATCATCTCTGACAGCCTGTAGAATATGTTTTTCATGGTCTTCCTTAATCCAGAGTTTATGGAGCCATGGATCCTGCCTCAGCCAACACAGCAACAAACAGCAGCAATGGTTGGGTGAATTGGTTACCTTTCATTTGGAAATGCAGTTTGATGCAGCTGTACAGCCTTGCATCCACCATTACTATTTGCATGGCAGTATATAAAATAATATCTGCCTGCTCATGATATGAATATCCTGCCATTGTTAAACGGAGAATGTCTCAGTTAAATCACATTAAACATTGGAGACAGACTGTCGGGCTAACCCTCACCGACAAATAGTGGAGGGCAGGGAAGAAAAGACGATTTCAAGGCTTGCAACGAAAATTCTGACGTTGCTTAAAAGTGAAGTTTTCTTTGTAAAGGTAACAAAAGTCAAAATGACTGGTAACACTCAGTATTCTCCTGTCCGTAACGAGTGAGCTTTAAAAAAGATTTGTAATTTACTAAGCGCAGCTTAGATGTAGCACAAGGCCGAAAGTATGGAGTACCCAGTGAGGATCGAACTCACTACTTAATTGCAATAGTTCTAGCGAGACAAGCTTGATAACCATTACACCACCTCGAGGTGCCCTACAAAAGATTTGTACAAGACTGCTGAATTTGTAGCACCTTTTAATCTCTCTAGGTCTCGTTCAACGTGATTCGACGAGGCCAGGGCATCTATAAGAATCGTCAATCCCATGGCCCTGATTCGGGCGGGAGAAAAATGACTATTTTGGACGACGACGCCAGAGCACTTACTTCCGCTCCCAGACCTACCCTCGGTGAGTAAAATACTTTGTTCTTTCTTCCTCCTCCGCGACTGTACATTAATGACAAATGTAAATTAGTTTATACGACAACACAGCACAATCTACCGTAAACGTTCTTTAAACATGACTTAAAAAATGAAGGATTTGCATATATCTATTTATATGGACTTTTGTTTTTGTTTTGGTATGCGAAACTTACCCATGTAGTTTACGGAAGTATTTTGGATACACTCCTTATATATATATATATATATATTATATACAGATATATACTCATTTTTTTTTAATCACATCACCCCAAGCAAGCCGGTAAGGCCACTGGTGTGCAGGGGGCTACGTAAGAGTGAATAGATAGCCGGAAACCACATCCTAAACAGGGAACAAGGGATGAGCCTCTACACCTGTTCAATAGACGTGGGTGGAGTGTGAACCGGGCGATAGTTTAGTCTATCTACTCCAACTGAAAGAAAAAAAAATTAACAAAAGAGAAAAGTGGAAAGATTGGAAAAGAGAAAGCCGGAAACTACATCCTAAACAGGGAACAAGGGATGAGCCTCTACACCTGTTCAATAGAAGTGGGTGGAGCGGAGGTGCAGACAGATTTGTTCCGCTGTATTACAGCTCATCAGTACGGTTGGACTCCGATTGCTTTTAACCCAGGATTAAAACCCGACCGAATTGGCGTCAGTCGGCGATTCTACCTCTGAGCTATGGGCGCTCGGTAGAAGAAGACAAACATTTTAGCATGTATATACACGCCCAATAGCTGAGAGTGTTCTAATTCATTGCTGAATGAACGATACGTAGATGTCAGGGAGATCAGCTGATTACAGTATCATGGTTTCGACTTTTTCAGTTTCATCAGGTGATTTTGTATTGACTAATTGCTTAACATTTAATACTTTTAAAATTTCATAACCAAAAGTTCAAAATAAGGAGTGGTTTGTTATTGGGAACTCTTTTCTCTGGGTTTGTATGAACTTAAAAAATATTTTCTAATGTGTCTACATCCTGACATTATTTTGAACCTTTCATTTTGTAGCTTTTGTCGGTTTGGAAATAATTCTATAGCCAACTTTAATACCTTAAAGAAAAAAAAACATTGTACTCACAAGTACAGGTCACTACAAAGAGATTTATCTCTGTAAAATATGTGTGATTTTACAAAAATCATCAGTGGAAAATGTTATAAAGCCATTTCTGGCCTTAAGTCTTTGGTTAGGACTTAGAAAATGTGTATACAGCAGATAATAATAATAATGGAGATCTCTCCATTACTTGTTTTCTGGCCTAGGGCGGTGAACTATTCCCAGCTGCAGACAACTGCTCAGGCACATGTTTCTTCAATATCCACAGAGTCTGTGGTTTATATAGCAACTATGCTGAGCAGTTTAACACCAAATAAACGTTGAAAAGTGGTATTAACAATAATAATTCATTATTAGTTCATTTGTCGATGTCCGCTCGTCAGTTAGGAAACCACGCTGTATGTGTTGTTATTGTTTTTCAAAAAAAAAAAAAGGAAAATAATTTTACAAATGAACAAACAAATCCGAAAATGGATTTAAGACATTAGGACATTTATTCTCTCAGTCAAGCTGGAGAGATGATGGGGCATTCCACAGTATAATTCTCCAACACAACAGGCATCGCTTTTGACAACCAGGCAGGGCTCGCTCTCTCTCGCTCTCTCTCTCTCTCTGGGCTAGTCTGCCGCGTCAAAGTTAGTCCCCCGCATTCACTTAAAATGAAGGTATATTTATATTAAGACACCCCTAAACTGATCCGTGTCAACCCCCGTTCTAACAGTAGTCATAAAACCTTTGAATCTGATACATCTAACTTAAGCTTGTTGAACGTTGGCACTAGAATCATATTTATTTATTGTCTGCAGTCTTTTGACCTTGCTGTCTTCTTATCACACACATATGTATACATCCGCGCATACATACACACACCTATGTTCAACCATGGACACACACACATATCCCCTAGCTTAATGTAACTATCGATGTTTTAACAATTTAACAAATTTTTAACTTGTAACTGCAAAAAGCCACAGCAAGCTAAAGTTACAGTTTCTGTGAGAGAAGAGCATAATCTGGTATGATCAAGAGTTTTGTTTTAACAAAATTACTCTCAAAGTTTCATCCATGAGGAATTGTGATTGTTTCGTAACAGAGTGAGAGCCAAATTACAAAAGCAGAAGATAGCTCGTTACTAAATAATTTTAATTTCCATATTATTTGTGTTCTATCTAAATAAACGGCAAGTTCAGTCTGTCCGCCCGTGTTTTTCTGTCCTCTAACACGGGCCACACTTGCTCTACATAGTCACATTAAACCAATTTTGGAATCAGAATGACTTAAATATTTACCATTCATTTGGTGCGTGAACATAAAACATTGGGATTTGTGTTTGGATGTTAAGGAAGCAGTTAAAAATACAAATGTTAAAATAATTAAAAAGAAATTAGTGATTTTAAAAGTTTTAAATTTATACTGAGTTTAAATTTTATGAATTTAAAAAATGCTTTAAATTTAATTTAAAATATTTCCAAAACTTTCTGAATTGAGAAAATCAATTTTATTTTTTCAAAATGCCAAGAATTCAGAGTTAAAGTAATGGGCTTCGTGACATGAGGTCTTGAAGTTCCGGAGTTTTTGATTTGAAGAACACAATTTTCGGCCTGAGTTAGTATTTAGGCCCAAATCAGACTTTCAGTCCAAGTCGGTCTTTGGGCTGAGATTGAGATTATAGCCCAAATCAGAGTTAAAGTGAGGTTTTAAAGTTCTATGAAGTAAATTGAGAAATTCAAAGTTATTTCTTCAAAATTGTCATTACTGTTTTCTAAGCTGGAGCAGAGGTCCCTTTAGTTTTGGGTCGGAGAATGAATTAGCCCCCTACAGACTTAAACTATATTCACACACTAACGCGTCCTGTTGTCATTTTGGTAAACAATTACTATTTATAATTTTAACTTTTGCTGTGTCGCATTGTAATTATTAGAATTAGTGGTAAAATTCAACATTCCTACCCGAAAGAAAAAAAAATGGTTTGTAAAAATGATAGCTTTTCTCCCGACGCCGTTATAACCGTATACTTCATCAATTTTATTTTTTAAAGTTATTTGTAGAATTTTAATAACAACCAATCATATAATTCTGGATTCATGAATTCTTTTTTTCTAGAGAATTTTAAAAGCCCTAATAGAATTTTGTACCCTCTACAGATTATTGAATTTTAACAAGCTGGGTAGGTTCCGGAATTAAATAAATAAATAAAAAAATAAAGAAATAAATTAAAAGACTGAAATAAAAAATATTCTGTTTGAAACAATGCTACAGACCTTTAAAATGAATCAAGAGTGAAAAAACAAATGCTTGCAAATTCAAGTAGGTATCAAACATGCCGTATATTCATGGTGTTCTGATGATGGTGCTCATAAACATCGAAATTGATACCTGGATATTGTTCATCGGATAATAGTTATTTGAATTCACTGATACTGAAATTCTTTTGGGCAAAAAGAAAGTAAAATCTCCTACCGTAAACAGATAAAAGCATCTTGTCTGGTACTCACCTGGAAGAAAAAAAAATAGATTAATTTTATATATATATATATATATATATCCGAAAAAAAAAAAAAGCAAAAAAAAAAAAAAGCAAAAAAAAAAAAAAGCAAAAAAAAAAAAAAAAAAAAAAAAAAAAAAAAAAAAAAAAAAAAAAAAAAGCAAAAAAAAAAAAAGCAAAAAAAAAAAGAAGAGTGAGAGAGGAAAATGATGAAAAAGAGAGTTGACTCAGACATTCTACGCATACGCACATATACAATTCTTCATTTACGTACCTCATGAATGTGGCACCTCCAACATGTCTCCCATGCTAAGAATCTTATACAGTCAAACACATATTACTAAACTGCCATAATCTCCGATGAATCCGTATCAAATACTACAAATAGGATAACCTAAAGGATCTCTTCGAAAATACTAATACAAGTAAAATCATAAATTTCTTTAAAGAAATTGGAATCTACAGAAAAAAAAAATACAATGCTTTTTTGGAAAATAAATATTATCAGATATATATTTCTGGAAAGAGAAAATATATCTTATCAGCTATACATTTTTAAAAACAGAAAAAATATTTCTAGCGATACTTAATTGACCAGAAATAGAACTGCCAAAAGAAATTTTTTTCCAGAAATAGATTTATGAAAATATTACCAACAATAAAGTTTTGTCGGCGTTGAATGACCCATTGAGTCCGATAAACTGTAATTCCCGAATCAAATCAAATCAAATCATTTACGTGCCGTGTCCGTTCGGGACATTTGGTACTGGTATTTCTCCCAAACCCTGCTCTCCAATCAGGTATGTCACGTGTTGCTTCACGCTGTCTCTCTATCAATCCAGTAAGTATCAGATTCTCTAAGCCCTCCTTCCTCATTATTTGCACCAGAAACTGTCTCTTATCGTAAATGTCGTCGTTAAATGATCGGCCCATTGCATCCTCAGCATGTTTCTGTAGAACGACATTTCTGTTGCTTTCCTTCATTTGTTAAGACATCGTTTAGCATTCGCTGCCATATAGGAGAACAGATAACAAAATTCTTTTCTTTGTTTCCAACGAAATTTTCCTGTCCTTTAATACTCTACTTAGCTTTTGGAATGCGTTCTTGTCTATCCACATACAACTTCGGATCTCAGTGTCATATTTTTCATCCTTTGTTAGAGAACTCCTAGGTATTTAAATAGGAACATGCCTTCCTTTAAAAGCGTGAACTTCTTGCATACACTCTAAAGAACTGTATCATTTTCACTTTTGAGCGGTGCATGAGAGAGATAGCAAAAACTAAAGTTATTTAGATTTGCAAAAATGAAGAAATTGTGGAGAGCCATAATCGCCAACGTCTTGGAGCGACACAGCACGTAGAATAAGTGAAAGAGTGATGATGGTGGTTAGTATTCATACCATATTTTCCTCATGGGGAACGATATAATGTTGGCATATCTTCCAACGCAGATATATTTCCCTACTCTATCATGTCGATATTTAAATTTACTTGAGGTTTGCGGGTTATTTTAATAAGTACAAATTAATTATGGAACCGACTTGGGAGATGCAGGGAGAAATGAAAATATAAATAAAGACAGTATTTCCAATTTTTAAAAAATGTAAAATGCTTCTAAAATCAGATACTCTGGTGCTTTCTTTTTTTTTTTAAACATAGATGATGAATTTACTGAAAATTGGTAAATTATTGAACTTGAAAAAACGCTTTCATTCCGCATTTTATCATCGATTTTTGTTGCATATTTCTCGGCATACCCACGTGCATGTACAGTAATTCCGTTCTTCTTCGCAAGAAGTCCTGACAGTGCACATAAAACACAGAAAAGCTATGGAGACATATGGCCGCATCGCGTTAAAACACCGGTTTCCCGTACGATCACCGAAATTAAGTAACATTTAAACCTGAGCAAAAAAAAAAAAAAAAAGAAAAAAAAGGACACCAAACAAAAGAAACAAAAAGAAGAGGAAGCGGACCTGAAGGAGACTCGAACCACCACCTTTAAATTTGTTGTTTTTCTTTTTTTTACTTTTTTCAGCGCAGTCTTATCAATTATTACATAAAGTTTCCGATTATCAAAAGAAAGTTGAAAAAAAAAAAAAAACACAATTCAATATTTAAACAATTTGATCGGGGGCTCACTTTGTCAGATAACGTTATAGCAAATCGATCCTCCATTTTGGAACCACTTTTTTTTTTTTTTTGGGCGGGGATGAATTGTTGCTCTTGTTTTTGTCTTTTTTCAAGTTTTCTTCAGTTCTTACGATGGCATCTTCCTCGGAAACTCCAAGAATGGCTTTATTAAAAAAATTCGCAAAGTATTTAGTAGCTGAATATACGCAAACAAAAAAGTTAATTGCACAGGATCGATTTACTATAAGGTTGTATGAAAAACTGAGCCCCCCCACTAAAATTGTTTATATGAAGAAATTTCTACAATTTTTTTGTTAATTGGAAAGTTTAATCGATAAGATTGCATTGAAAAAAGAAAAAAAAATTGAAAAATCAATAAATTTACAGATTGTGGTAATGTCGTACCGGCGAGTGCTTCCAAAATGGAGGATCGATTTATTATAACGTTGTATGAAAAACTGAGCCTCCCCTCCCAAATCTTTGAGATATTGAAATTTTTCCAAAATTTTTTTGTCAGTTGGAAAGTTAAGGATGTAATCGATAAGATTGCACTGGAAAAAAAAAGAAGGAAAATAACAAATTTAAAGGTGATGGTTGTCTCCTTCAGGTCCGCCGAAGAGGAAAACCAAAAGACGCAAACTAATTTTTTTTAATCGTTTCACCCCAAGCAAGGCGGTAACGCCACTGATGCGCATGGGGCTACATATTAGAAAAAAGATTTGATAGGAGGAGAGTAAAGTGAAAGACGAACCAGGTACAGGAGGTGTCAGAGAAAGGAGCAAGAGACGGATGGGAATACAGGTGATGATGACAGTTGCAAAGGTAAAGAAAAAGGAAAAGATATACAGGGTGATGTAGACAGAACTGGAGTCAAGTGGTTAAGAGATGGGTATTGACATTGCATTTAAATTCCTGGAGGTTGTAGCCGTCAGGAAAGCAAAAATATGGAAGAGAGTTCCATAAGCGGGAAGTGCGAGAAAAGAAGCTGCAGGAATAGAATTGTCGTCTGCATTTGGTTGATCGAACTGTGAATGGGTGGGAGCCTGTTGCCATCCTGGTTGCACGAGTAAAATCCTGTAGCAGGGGCACCAGTGACTTAAGTTCGTCAGAGCAGAAGCCATGAAAAGATTTACAGAACAGAGGGAAGCCACATCCCGTCGGTGAGAAAGTGGCTGGAGTCGAGCGGCCAAATCGGTACCTATCCTTTGGAGCCTGTCAAGAAGACTGACATGAACAGCGTGGGTGAAAGAAGGAAAAGAAAATACGAGACAAAATTTTGCCAATATTAAATAACCAATCAGTAAATCCTGTTCGGGGTCATGTAGTCTGGGTAGTGTCAGTGAGTCAGTTAATTGCCATACGTGATACACGCTTGGCAGTCATGTTTCGAAAGAGACATGACTGACCAGGCAAATTTTCCCGCAGTAGGTTGCCATTTCTTTCTGTGGTAGACTGGTTGCCAGCCCAGACTATAGAACCTAATCTTTCCTATTATTTAACTCATAGGTAGAGGGAGATGAGATGTATTATATTAAATAGTCATTAGTGGGGGAACAGGTTATTACTTCATAACAATATAAAACTGATCCCCCACTTTATGTCCAGTAGAAGCCTTAAACATGTTTTCAACTATTATATTCAGTCAGTCAGTTGAGTGCCATACGTGATACACACTTGGGCGATCATGTCTTGAAAGATACATAACTGACAAGGCAGATTATCCCACAGTAGGTTGATATTACTTTCTGCGGTATACTGGTTGCCAACCAAGGCTATAGAACCCAATCTTTCCTATTATTTGACTTATAGTTAGATGGGGAAGAGATGTATTATATTAAGTAGTAATTTGTGGGGGATCAGTTTATTACTTCATAACGATATAAAATTGATCCCCCAATTTATGCCCAGTAGAAGCCTTAATCATATTTTCAACTATTATATTCAGTCAGTCAGTTAAGTGCCATACGTGATACACGCTTGGGCGTTCATGTTTCGAAAGAGTCATGACTGACCAGGCAGATTTTCCCGCAGTAGATTGCCGCTTCTTTCTGCGGTAAACTGTTGATAGCCAAGGTTGTAGAACCCAGTCTGTCTGGAGTTAGAAGAGATGGATTCATACCTTTCCTAAGGGTATTTGCGCGTAAGTGAAATTAACGAACTAGAACTAGAATTCGAACTCAGCTCTCCAATTTCTCGTCCCGAGTTGATATCCATTACACCACACCACCGTCGACCAGGCTTTCGCACTGAAGAGATCACCCCAGTCTCCCCAACAAAGAACTGGATTTCGAGCAAACTGGAAAAACAAATGGTTTTGTTTGAGTTTTGTTTAACGGCATATCAACACCTCCGTGGGTTATTTAATGCCAAAAAGGTGGGGTTTTACGGTCCTTTTTTTTTCAAGTTCGGTTATAGTGAGATGGTTGATTTAATCAGATTCTAAATGAAAATTTTTTGTTTTTATTCTTTTTTTATTTTAGAAAACTGAAAATGTCTTCTAGTTTTGTATTCAAAAAATGTTTTGCTGAGATTTTTTTCCTTCAAAAATGTGTTATGGTAACAATGTTTTTTTCAAAAATATATTTTTGGTAATATTTTTCAATAAAAGTATTTTTATGTATATATTTCTATTAAAGTGCATTTTTATACTTTCATAGTTTTTTTTTTTTTACTTCAGTTTGGGGGTTAACTATTTTCCCATAGCTGGGACCCTAACAGGTGCTATCACTCCGGGTCCGGGTGGACCTGGGAACAACAGCAATTAAGAGGTGGTTCCATGCTCTTCACAACATCCCAATCAGAGGCCCTGCTGCCGGATGCAGTTTACCGTCATGCCCAGGACCAGAAATAGAAGGAAAGAGCTCAAATGACTTGATGTAAAAACTTAATGGGCATTAGTAGTATTACTGCTACTACTAGTAATAATCTACTGAAAAACATCAATCATACTTATGTTAAAATGGTTAAGCTCAAATATTTAACTTTGCAATGGAGGAATTTCCACTAATGTTTTATCATCGTAGAACTCTCAATGAACTGTTTCAATCATTAACTTAGCAATTACGATTAATCAGTAAATGAAAACAGCAAAACTGGGAAATTTTCACAGGTAAAACTTATTTATAAACGGAACTTTGTGTGTGTGTCCGTTACCTATAGACTCCGAAACGGCTGAACCGATTTTCTTGAAATTTACACAGTTGTACAAAAGGCGTCTGCGAGTGATCTTAGTTAGGTTTTGTGTCGAGGTACCCCCGATAAATATCGAAAATCGATAATCGAAAAAACCGGGTTATAAAAGTAGTGGTCCGATTTTAATCAAATTTGATACACTCATAGACAAAGACATAAGAAACGATATTCAGAAGTTTCAAGGTTGCAGTTCTTACAATAGTACAGAAAATCGATAATTATATAAGGCAAGATGTTTGTATGTGTGTGTTTATCTGCCTGTATGTTTGTATTTTTTTCAGCACTTTTATTTTAGTTTTTGCTTCGGGTTTGGCTCTAAGTAGGTATAATTGTAGTTCTTCGTTTGAACCATGATACCATTTACTCAGAGGACTTATTTAGCCTTCAAAATTCAGTTTACGACGAAAAAAACTTATTTGATATCGATACCAGGAAATCAAAATTTGACTTACATCCATTCATTTTTCTTTCAGTCTACGGTTTCGCTTTAACTGGAAACAACTATTGCTTTTTAGTCTTTCGTGCCAACGTCCAAAGCTCCAACGTCTGAGCTCCAGGACCATGGAATAGTTTTAATAGTTTTACACCCGAGCAACGCCGGGCTATACTGCTAGTTCCTAATAATTATTATTCTGATTAACTTTACTCTTTGATACCGGAACTCTATGAATTTAAGAGCAGTACTAGATTACCAGAAAAGACATCGTTTAACAGTTAAAATGGCTAGATGTAACTGTAAGTTCTATGCTGACAGTTTCTTCTTTCGTACTCCTTGCTTCTGGAACTCTCTTCCGGATTCTTGCTTTCCAATCATCTTTAATCTTAAAACTTGTCAGTGATCTTCATGTATCTTAGAGGCTTTATTTGCCTTGCTTGAGACGGATTTATTAAAATAATAAAAGAAACAACCACATTAAAAAACGTATAATTCTTAAATTCTTCGATATCAACCCAGTTTAGTCACTATGAAGAAAATTCATAATATATAAATATATATCGTTCGTATTATAAGCAAATGCTGTACGCCTTGGGCAAATTAATTAAAATAAATAATGATTTCCTAGAATCTTTCATATTTTCCTTGATCTCGTATACGTCGTCTCTTGGCGTTGTTTTTTTCTTCCGACCACATTTTACTTTACTGAGATAGATAGATAGATATGAACAGAGATAGATAGATATGAACAGAGATAGATAGATATGAACAGAGATAGATAGATATGAACAGAGATAGATAGATATGAACAGAGATAGATAGATATGAACAGAGATACACCCTTGTGCAAATTAATTGAAACAAAACGAATAATGTCTTCCTCGGATTTTTATTACTTTCCATGATCATGTATACGTCGTCACTTCTCTTCCGATCGCATTTCCTTTACATTTTGGATAGATAAATAGATATACGCCCTTGTGCAAATTAATTGAAACAAAACGAATAATGTCTTCCTAGGATCTTTTACATTTTCCTTGATCTCGTACACGTCATCTCTTGGCGTTGTTTTTCTCTTCCGACCACATTGTACTTTACTTTTTTGGACTGAGAGAGAGAGAGAGAGAGAGAGATGAAGAGAAATACAATCTTTAGCAAATTAATTGAAAAACAAAACAAAACAAAAACAACAAAAACTAAAACAAATAATGCCTTCCTAGAATCTTTCACACTTTCCCTGATCACGTATACGTCATCTCTTGGTGTTATTTTTCTCTTCCGACCGCATTTTCCTTTACATTTTGGACTGATGGACCCAGTTTGTTTCTTTGCCTTGATGACACGACTAACAGTTGAAAGGCTGACACCAACATAATCAGCAATCTCAGTAAGGCTTGCCAGAGTGTTCATTCAGCGTTACAGTATTCGTACACTTACTTGGAGTAATGTCCATCGCAGACAATGATGACCGTACGACAACTAATCGACAGTAGAGATAGTAGCGTGTGGGCATGATAAAAACCTGATGCAATCACGGATGACGCAATATTTTTCAAGTGAAATGCATCCCAGAAGTTGAGTAGAGTATTAAGAGACAGGAAAATTTTGTTGGAAACACAGAAAAGAGTACTTGACTGTTACATGATATCTGGTCTCCTATATGGCAGCGAATGCTGGACAATCTTTTCAGAGATGAAGAAAAAATTCGAAGCAACAGAAAGGTGGTTATACAGAAGGATGCTGAGGATACCATGGACCGAATATGTGAGCAATGACGAGGTTTTGGAGAGAATGGAGACGGAAAGGAAACTTAAAATCAGAAAAAGACAGCTGAAATTTCTGAGACAAGTAATAAGGAAGGAGGGCTTGGAAGATCTGATACTCACATGGCAGATTGAAGTAGGGGAAGACAGCACGTGACATACTTGATGGGCTTAAACAATGGATAACAGAACAGGGTTTGGGAAAAATGCTAAGACAAAAGTTATTTAGAGCTATAAGGGACAGAAAGATTTGGATGTCTATGATCGCCGAGATCTTAAAAGAAAAATACTGAGGAGAGTACTAGAAAACTGAAAAGACTTGCTGTCACTTGATCAAGCGAAAACTAAGTTACACTTGATGTAAAACTTAATGGCTAGCTGTAGTAGCAGTAATCTGATGAAAAGCATCATTAAATTATTAATTACCTTTGTATATTTTTTTCTCTGCAAAATTTGTAGGGTCGGTCGCAGACAGAGAGTCTGCTGTTTTTCTCAAATGATCGCTTGCCTTTCTCTTCCTGTTTGTCGGCTCGCCTGGGTCCATATCGATAAACAGTCTAATGAGATTCGTTGCAATTAACACAAACATTATGGCCACGTTGACTTATCTAAATAAAGCCCAAACAGTCTTACAACGGCTGCTTGAGTCCTTCGTTTGTTTATACAGAAAACAGATCAGTAAAGATGGCTGTAATGAATGGACGATGTGCGTTGCCGGTTGCTTATTTATGTTACTAAGCCTTTCACCGACATTGTCTTTTATTTATTTGTCTCTCACTCTCTCTTTTTTTTTCTTTTTTTTTAACTTTCTTTCTTCTTTTCTTTCCTGGAACATTTTCTTTTTCGTGTGGCCCAACAAAAAAACAAACAGTACGGGAACAATAGTGTCAAAATGCATTTGATTCCGAAATACGGAAGCACATTGACGTTTTAGATTTTTTTTTGTTTTTCATCATTTAAGCAAAATGATAAAGTCAATGGCTTATGTTAAAAAAAAAAAAAACCCAAAAAAACCCTTTCTTCCATATTTTGGTTTTAAATGCGTTCAACATTAACTCCCACAAAATTTGAAAAATTTACATTTCTCGAATATTGTTTACCGCAATTGTCTCCAAGATTATTGATATAATTTTCGTAGAAAATTTATGGTTTGTGGGAGGGTTTTCGATTATTTGACTGAATAAAGTAAAATTTTTGTTATTTAAATTTTTCTGTAGAAACCAAAACAAAAGTCCGAAGGAGCCAAGTCAGGAGAATAAGATCGTAGCTGGTGTGTTTCCCTTTTGAAATCTTTCAGCTTCTGCAAGGGTCTGTTTTGCAACGTTCGGTCTTGCATTGTCGTCGCAGACACTTTTGCGATTTGCCAGTCTCTTCAAACGGAGAAAAGCATTTTGAGACATCGATTTTCAAACGCTTAGCGTCTGTCAAAATCTACGGTTTAATTCTCCACGGTCGCTCGAAGCGTGGTTGATAGTTTTTTTTTTTAATCGTATCACCCCGAGGAAGGCGGTAATGCCACTGATGTGCAGGGGGCTACATAAGAGTAAAAAGATTAAGTGAAGAGGAAGACGAACCAGTTAGAAAGGAGCAAAAGAAGGATGAGAATACAGGTGTGATTACAATTGCAAAGGTGGAGAGAAAGGAAAGGATATACGGGGTGGTGTAGAAAGAACTAGAGTCAAGTGGTTAATAGATGAGTATTGACATTGCATTTACAGTTTTACGTTTAAAATACCCCTGACGAAATCTGACAAACCATTTTTTTACAAAGAAACGTTTTGAATGTTTGTTTTTTTGTGCGGGGGTGGGGAATAATAGTTCCGACGTTTACTCCTTTCCGAAATTCAAGAAGTATAATATGGCAAAAGTGTGCTTTTGAATCCTCCACCTTTAAGACATTCGTTTGTAGAGAAAACGTCGACATTCAATAAAGTCTGACTCACAACTGTACGATGCAAGTTTTCAATCTCGAACACACCAGAAATCGGAACCAAAACAGTTGAGGCCATTGCATATTAACAATGAAATCCGGCACAAACTTTTGGCACGATTATATAGGTACCTCTAGTAATTCACGAAAAAACAAAACAAAAAAAAAACACATAGCGTAATGAAAAAGGCCACAAACTTAACGAAAATAAAGTTTTATCGTCAAAATGTTCTTCATGTTATTATTTAGAAGAAAAACCAAAGTATTTTTTAATTATTTTTGGAATTTTTTTAATCCTTTCTAACACGTTCGAAATTTTGGTTAAAATCTTGTTTTGTTTACGTCATCGCCTACTTCAACGATTAACATTGATTTTTTTTTTGCGATTTTTTCCATAGAAAACACATTAATTTGGAAATTCTTGTAAAAATCAAATAATTGTCCGTTTTTAATGAAATTTTCAGGATTTATTCACAAAGAAATAAAATTATTTAAAAATGACTTTTTTTGAAAATATTGGTAAAAAAAAAATGTTTTTTTTTAAAAATGTGTTACCGCCCACTTAATTTCATGAAATTTTGTTCAACATCCACAGAGCCCACCTGTGAATTATACTGAAACTATACTTAGTGGGCCTTAATATGAGAGTGAGAACAACAGTCCTGAACAAGTCCAGGACGTCCAAAACCCTCGGTCACGAGGGCTTCTGACTTCGAGCTAGCACTATCATCGACGACTCCTCAGAGGGATCCATCTAACTAATTTTACTCACAAGGCTTGGGTTAAACCGTCGTATGGCTTTCAGGCACTGCACGATGGGATCGCCTCCTCCAGACCGATAACATCAAGAAGTTACCTTCCTAACAAAATACAAAATGACCATAGCGATATATATATATATATATATATATATATATATATATATATATATTCCCAAAGAAAAATGAATTACTGAATAAAAGAACAGAAATTATGACTAAGTTTAAGCATACCATAAAATACTTACTAGGTTCATACAACCATGGATGAAAAGGTTATAATTTTTTCTAATTTTAAAAATTTCGCGTTTGTGAGCGTTCTTAAAAAAATCCGGTAAAATCAGTTATTGCAAATCGCCTGAAGACACCACATGGTAGAAACCTAGGTAGCTTAATAACTCGTTTGCAAATGATATATACAAAAATAAGTTGGATGTTTTTATAAATCCATTGGTAATAGCTTATTTTGCAAAGCTCTTACAGACCGCTCATCAGACCAAATTTATACAATCTAAATTCTAACGTTGAGTTCTCATTGGATATATATATATATATATATATATGTGTGTGTGTGTGTGTGTGTATGTATAGCTTACGGAAATATGTTTAAACACCGATTTTTTATCCGATTACCAAAGTTATGTAACATCGTGAACGGTATGTACTTTGATGGGTGACTGACTACTTCCTGTTGTAAGCATGGATGTACGGGTGGTACAATAGATAACGGGTCGAAATAAAAAAACGGAGAGCCGTGTTCGAATTCTATTTGAGTTCATTACATTCAGTTACACAACTTGGGAAAGGTATGAATTAATTTCTTCTATCCCTCCAGCTATAGGTAAAAATTATTAGAGATAGCCTTGGTTGGCAACCACTCTTGGAGAAAAGAAAAACCCTAAATTCAAAACAGCCTGGAGAGTGTCAACGAAAAGGCGCGAGACCTTATATACCCCAAAAGAAAACTCTAGTCAAGTTAGAAAATCGTAAGATCTTTCTTACTTATTACATTCAATGAAATACGTATATATATATATATATATATATATATATATGAAAGATGAGAAACCTGTAAAAATGGAAAAGATAATCCAGAAGATTTAATCTAATTAATATAAAATATCAATTAAATAAAAACAGAAAACTTAGTGGATATTATCCAGAGCAATATGTAAAATTGTGTGGAAAATTTAACACATAATTAAACGGTTACAAATCCAGAACTTATTTTGGCAGTGGTAAAAAATTACAAACTGCTTTATCAATCCTCACCACTAAAAAAATATATGAATTTTCCACTTAATAATATATATATATATATATATATATATATATATATAATGAAATGAATTGTTTGAACATTATTTTTTATCGATACTCATATTTAAGTATACTTAAATATGAGTATCGATAAAATATAATGTTCAAACAATTCATTTAAAATTGTCGGTTACTTATAATCAAGTTTCGTTAATATATATATATATATATATATATATATATATATATATATTGATTAAACGTTATCAATGTGACACCCTAGCAAAAATGACCTGTTAGGTGTTTTCTAAAAAACAAAAAAAAAAAAAAAAGAAAAGACTCCCACATCAAATCAGCCGAGCATGACACGTAACTACTCTAAACGGTCACTCTTCCACAAGAAGCTTCACACTGTAAAACTAAGATGTAGTACGACTTATGGATAATAACTATACCAAATACAACACTCTTGATAATGGCCAAAGCGCTTAAAAACAACTGACCAGATAATGCGGTTAAAAGTTTTATTTAATTTTTTTGTGTATGTGTGTGTATCCTAATAATTTTCTTTCTTTCCTGGACATTCAGGCAACATTTACATAATTTATGTCCAAACGATTTCGGCTACACCTTTAGCCATTATCAAGGATGATTTTAGTTTTACGTTTAATTGACTCTATGGATATGTTATGTAAGCATCTACAGTTATAGAACTGAGTTATTTTCCAAACACGGTCAGCACAACTAAGAACACGGCCACAATGTGCTGACCGTATTTGGAAAATAAAACAATACGATAAATCTTGATACACACACATACATAAAAAAAAATCAAATAATGAAAATTTGTGATACAACAATCTTAAAAATGAATTGGAATTCGTTAAAATCTTATTTCATTTCACGATACAGTAAACGTAAAAAGTGAAATATGCGCGTCTGTTTATCGCAAATCCCGTCTCGCTAATGTAGATTTTGTTCTTGCGAAATATAAAATTATTTCAATATACCGTTTGTTAATGGGCGAAGCATATCAATGTAGACATCTTCCAAACTGGACTCCCCCGTCGTCTTCGACGTACGATAGTCCCGCAGTTCAGTCGTTAAAACCCAACAGCCAGACAAGCTTCAGTCAGTTAACTGCCATACGCGAAACACGCTTGGGCGATCATGTCTCGAAAGAGACATGACTGACTGGACAGAAGATTATCCCGCAGTAGGTTGCCATTGCTTTCTGCGGTAGACTGGTTGCCGACCAAGGCTATAGAACCCAATAGAACCCAATCTGTCCTGTTATTTAACCCATAACTGGAAAGAAGAGACGGATTAATACCTTTCCCAAGGGTATTTGCGCGTAAGTGAATGCAATGAATTCAACTGGAATTTGAACTCGGCTCCCCGATTTCTCGTTCCGAGCCGATATCCACTGCACCATAACGCACATCCGCTTCCGAAATCAAATCTCTTTTCTGATATGACTCATTGGGAAGAAGATGTTCCTGCAGTAGGTTACCATTATTTTTTACGGTAGACTGCTTACCAACCAAGGCTATAGAGCCTAATCTGTCCTGGAGTGAAACACGACGGATTAATACCTTTCTCAAAGGCATTTGCACGTAAGTGAATGCAACAAATTCAACTGGAATTCGAACTCGGCTCTCCGACTTCTCTTACCGAGCCGATATACACTGAACCACCGACGCACATCTGCTTACACATCTAATATGATTTTATTATAGTTGATTTACTGAGCGCCGCTTAGCTGTAGCACAAGGCCGAAAATATGGAGTACACAGTGAGGATCACACTCACTACTCAGTTGTAATTGGTTCTCGCGAGACAAGCTTGTTAACCATTACACCACGTCGAGGTGCCCAAGTAATGCATCATAGAGCTTGTCAAGGTTTTCGGTTTATTTTTAAGAATTCTTTAAAACTCATGACTTACTTGTAATAGGTTCTAGCAAGACAAGCTTGTTAACCATTACACCACGTCGGGGGACCCATACGATATGCTTATAGTGGTGAACGTTTGTGCAGAAATCAACCACACCTTACGGAGGAACCGACTACAGACAGCAGGTTTTCAGATTTTAAATTCAGAGTTGTCCTTCTTCAGTGGTTTGTTGATCAAGGCTACGGTGTACAGTCGACTTATTATTTCATGCATAGCTAGAGGGAACATGGTTTGGTTTGATTTGTTTAATGGCATACCATCTGATGGATGATTTAATTTAACTTTCTTGGGAGCATTGGTAATTTTCAAAAATGTATTGCTTGTAATTTTTCTTTTTTTTTGCAATAAAACTTTATCACTGATATTCTTACTAAAAAAAAATATTTTTATACTTTCATAATGTTTTACACCAGTTTGGTGTAACAATTTGCTCATGGTTGGGACACTAACAGGTTCTATCACCTCGAGTCAGGGTGGACCTGGGAAGAAGGCCAATTAAGAGGTGGTTTCGTGATCCTCAAACCTCACTCTCCCGATCATCAGCCTTGCTGCCGGATGTAGTTTATCGTTATACCCAGGACGAGAAGATGGATGTTATGGCCTTTGCACATAAAGGAATGTAACGAATTCAAATAGAATTCCTAACAATAAAATATTTCACTGCCTCATGAGATACTAACAAGTAATACCGGAAAACGATGTCTCTTGTACTACAGCTAATTATGTTTTTTTTTATTATGAACAGTTTTAATAAAAAATCTATCTATGTAAACTTATTTATAAATAGAACTGTGTGTGTGTGTGTCCCCGTTACCTATAGACTCCGAAATGGCTGAACCGATTTTTTTGAAAATTCACACAGTTGTACTATAAGCGTCTGCGAGTGTTCTTAGCTAGGTTTTGTGTCGAGGTACCCCCGATAAATATCGAAAATCGATAATCAAAAAAATTGGATTATAGAAGGAGTGGTCAGATTTTAATCAAATTCGATACACTCATAGACAAAGACATAAGAAACGATATTCAGAAGTTTCACGGCTGCAGTTCTTACAATAGTGCAAAAAAAAAGATAATATATATATATATATATATATATATATAAAGCAAAATGTCTGTATGTGTGTATTTTTTCAGCCCTTTTATTTTATTTTTTGCTTCGGGTTTGGCTCTAAGTAGGTACAATTGTACTTCTTAGTCTCAGCCATGATACCATTTATACCATTTACTCAGTGGACTTATTTAGCCTTCAAAATTCAGTTTATGACGAAAAAAACTTATTTGATATCGATACCAGAAAATCAAACTTTGATTTAGATCCATTCATTTTTCTTTCAGTCTATTTTTTCAGCCCTTTTATTTTAGTTTTTGCTTCGGGTTTGACTATAAGTAGGTATAATTGTAGTTCTTAGTCTCAGCCATGATACGATTTACTCAGAGGACTTATTTAGCCTTCAAAATTCAGTTTACGACGAAAAAAACTTATTTGATATCGATACCAGGAAATCAAAATTTGACTTACATCCATTCATTTTTCTTTCAGTCTATGGTTTCGCTTTAACTGGAAACAACTATTACTTTTTAGTTTTTCGTGCCAACGTCCAAAGATCTGAGCTCCAGGACCATGGATTAGTTTTAAAGCTTTCATTACACCCGAGCAACGCCGGGTTATGCTGCTAGTATTACTATAAATATTAGTCGACTAGGTATCGATCACTCTTCAAAAAGTAAATACTACAAACAATGGACTATTAACCCATTTGTTTGTACTACGCCTAACACACACACACATTATATATATATATATATATATATATATATATATATATATATATAGTAATTTTGTTATTGCAATGGTTTATAAAAGCATAATATCACTACACAAAAATTTTCAGGTTTCAGAACAAAAATGAAGAGGAACAGTATTGATCTGAAACATGAAAATTTTCGTGTAGTGATCTGCTTCTATAAACCATTGTAAAAACAAAATTACAGTATGAAGCTCCACTCTGTATCGAGCACTCTTTATAAAAGTAAATGCTTGAAAACTGAGTTTTTAATCTACGTGTACTTCCACTTTTTTCACGTGTTCTTTCACTTTTTTGTAATATATATATATATATATATATATATATATATATATATATATATACACTCTGGTAATTAAATAAACGCAGGCATAAAGATGTTATTCTGTTCAATGTGTAGTGTGCAGTGTTGCGAACGAAAGATCTCTTGAACACTCAAATGGCAAAACTCCAATCAGAATTGGCCGAAAATTTAGAAGGTCTTCTGACCAACACAAATAAAAAGTTATCTCGAACTAACAACGAAGGCTGAACAATTGATCGTATTATATTCTCTTTGTGAATCAATGTTATTTATTCCCTTTGAATAGATCCTATTTTTATCAGAACAACACTAGTTTAGGGGGGGCTGGAGAGGGCACTTCTTCAACCGAGACAAAAAAGCCTCCGGTAGTCAAACGTCTCTTTTAGTGATTTTACTTTTGTTCGTTTAAAACATTCGAAAGTTCTGATTATGACTTGCACACCATCTTTTATATAATCACAGCAGTGATGCGCCCGCATCTCATAGATTTGCAATATTTCAAAGTTATAAAAGTTTTCCTCATTTATATTCATATGTATATCATCCCCTCTACAGAATGTTCACTTTCTTGACTACAATATTGGCTGACTTATAACTAGTACCATCAGTATAACCCGGCGTTGCTCGGGTGTAATAAAAGTCTTAAAACTAATCCATGGTCCTGAGGATCAGATTCGTTGTACGTTGGCACAAAAAAACAAAAAAAACAAAACAAAAAACAAAAAAACAAAACAAAAAACAAAAAAACAAAAAAACAAAACAAAAAAACAAAACAAAAAAACAAAACAAAAAAACAAAACAAAAAAACAAAACAAAAAGACAAAAAACAAACAAAAAACAAACAAAAAGACAAAAAACAAACAAAAAACAAACAAAAAGACAAAAAACAAACAAAAAGACAAAAAACAAACAAAAAGACAAAAAACAAACAAAAAAACAAAAAACAAAAAACAAAACCTTGTTAAGACTAAGAAGTACAATTATACCTACTTAGAGCAGAACCCGGAGCAAAAACCATAGCTTTGTGGCAGAGAGAAGAGATGAATTGGTACCTTTCCCAAGGGTGTCAGTAATACCCGAGTTAATTTCTGACCATGGACAATTCAATTTCATGTGAATTTATTTTCTAATAAAATACTTTTCATTTTTAATACATTTATATTATACATATAATAGCCCTGCTCTGCCACTAACACTTGAATTAATTCTTGACCATTGACAATTTTATTTTCTATGATTTGCAATACATTTATCTATTGAAATATTTGACAATGTTAAACATATTTACATTGTAACTATCTTATTTTGTCTGTAACCTCAATTATTGCTCATTGACACTCCGATTTTCTATATGATTTCTTCTCAGATTATAATAAAAACTAGCAGTATAGCCCGGCGTTGCTCGGGTGTAATGAAAGCTTTAAAACAAATCCATGGTCCTGAAGCTCAGACTCTTTGGACGTTGGCACGAAAGACTAAAAAGCAATAGTTGTTTCCAGTCAAAGCGAAACCGTAGACTGAAGAAAAATGAATGGATTAAGTTAAATTTTGATTTCCGGTATCGATGTCGTAAGTTTTCCGTCGCAAACTGAATTTTGAAGGCAAAATAAGTCCTCTGAGTAAATGGTATCATAGCTGAGCCTAAGAACTACAATTATACCTACTTAGAGCAAAATCCGTAGCAAAAACCAAAATGAAAAGGCTCAAAACCTGATTTGGTTCAGACCAAATACAATATCGAAGTATCGATTTCCAATCTCAGAGTCAAGTAAGTCACCCAAGGATAAACTAACCTCAGGAAGTCCATGAAAACTTATCTTACCCATCAGGAGTAAAATTGGAGAAAATGAGCCATATTGATGGCTGAATATCGGTTTTTGATCAGATTCGATAGAATATCGGAGGTATCAATTTCCGATATCGAAGAAAATGAGTCGTCTGAGAAGATCTACTAATATTTGAGACTAAAAACTATAATTTTACCAAGTTCGAACAAATTCTGCAGCAAGAACCACAATAAAAGAGCTGAAATCCTGATCTTGATCAGATATCGGGGGGAAATCGGGAAAAATAAGTAGCCCATGACCTGGCCGGAAAGACTAAAAATTTTAGTGAGAATCGGATAAAAATTGTGGATGTGTATAAAAGACATACAGACACACAAACATCTTGCCTTTATATATATATATATATATATATATGTGTGTGTGTGTGTGTGTGTGTGTGTGTGTGTGTCAGATTAAATAAATTGCAAACATTGTGCCTGCTTATTTCTAATAAAATCCGTTCATACTCACAAATAATCTTTCGCGTATTATAATTGAAAGATGTGAGAAGGAACTGTAACTTTGATGAATGATTTTATTATTCATTTCTCGATGTTCCCAAGTACTTTTAATCTCCTTCTGAGATCATCTTCAGGGGTGTGAGTTGTGGTAACCGCAAAACTGTGTTGCTAAAACTACTGTAAATTTTTTTTTGATTCAAACTCAACGGTTGACAAATTGCTTAGTGTTCATTAGAACGTGAAAATTATCCAAAATGGAATTTTTTTGTATGTTGTAATGTCATAGTCATGCACATGTTAAAGCATAAAAAACTGTTCTTTCTATAAACATTTTAGAACGTTACTACAGTATTCATAACTGATTCTATTAATTGACGGCTTAAGTTTTTTAATGAATATTGCCTCGAGAATCTAATTTGTTTTTGTTGTTTTCTTGGTGTAAGAAAGTTGTGTTATCGATCATTACATTTTCATATTTGAATTCAGACAGGAATGTTGTTGTAGATGTCTAGTAATTTGTCAACCATTATATTTGAAACATGAATATTTACAGTAATTTTTAGCAACACAGTTTTGCGGTTATTTTTGTTACCACAATTCACATTCCTCAAGATGATTTCGGAAGAAGATTGAAAGTACCTGATAACATCGAAAAATGAATAATAAAATCATCTGTCAAAGTTACAGCTTATTTCATACAGCTTTCAATTATAATACGCGAAAATTATCCATGAGTATGAACGGATTTTATTAAGAATAAGCAGACACAATGTTTGTAATTTATGACATATCTGAAAGAAAGTTTTCTGTCTAAATACGCTCTCTCTCTCTCTCACACACATATATATATATATAATTTTGTTATTACAAAAGTATAATATCACTACATAAAAATGTTCATGTTTCAGAACAATACTGTTTTTATTCAGATGATATGTTAAAATAAATGGTGATTTATTTTAGTTTAACATATCACCTGAAGAAGAAAAGTATTGTTCTGAAACGAACATTTTGTGTAGTGATATTATGCTTTTATAAAACATTGTAATAACAAAATTATAATATTAAGCTCTACTCTGTATCGAGCACTCTTTATAAAAGTAAATGCTTAAACAGTCATTTTTAATCTACTTGTTCTTCCCCTTTCTTGTAATATATATATATATATATATATATATAGATAGATAAGCGAGAGAGAGAAAATGAGAGAGCGCATTACAAAGTGCTTTATTTATGTAAAATTTATACGATTTTTGTTTACAAAAATAATCAGCGGAACCTATCCTGAAACAATTTCTGACATTAGGTCTCTGGTTGGGACCCGGTAAAAAAATGTGTAAACAACAAAAAGCAAATAATTGTTATAATGATAATAGTTACAATAAAAAAAATAAAATAAACATAAAATACAAGCACTTATTCAAAGCTGAAGGCTGAGATTGCCAATTTGTAGAAAATGCTAGAGAAAAATTCATCCCATCAGTGACAGGAGCACTTGGCTCCATCCGATGAAGTTTAAGGAATATCGACAATTTTAGTGTAAAATGCACTTTGCAAAAAAACTGCCTTATTGGATCTAGCAAGCATACTTCTTGAAGAACTGTATATCTGAGGTTTTGTTGCAATTTGACAGGCAGCATCTTCCCAGTTATTCAAGACATCTACAGAACAACCGTACACGGATACAGTTGATATAATAATAATCATCATCATCACTATTTTAGCAAATGTTCAGCGTAAAAAGGAAACTTTTGCCAATGTTGGAATGTCAGTCAGTTAAGTGTCATACGTGATACACGCTTGACTGTCTGGGCAGAAGATTATCCCGCAGTAGGCTGCCATTGCTTTCTGCAGTAGACTGGTTGCCGACCAAGGCTATAGAACCCAATCTGTCCTATTATTTGACTAATAGCTAGCGGGGGAAGAGACGTATTATATTATTAAGTAGTAATTAGTGGGGGATCAATTTATTAATTCAAAACAATATAAAACTGATCCAGCACTTTATGCCCAGTAGAAACCTTAATTATATTTTCAACTATTATATCCAGTCAGTTAAGTGCGTGATACACGCTTGAGCGATCATGTCTCGAAAGAGACATGACTGTCTGGGCAGAAGATTATCTCGCAGTAGGTTGCCATTGCTTTCTGCGGTAGACTGGTTGCCGACCAAGGCTATAGAACCCAATCTGTCCTGTTATTAAACCCATAACTGGAAGGAATAGACGGATTAATACCTTTCCCAAGGGTATTTGCGCGTAAGTTAATGCAATGAATTCAGCTGGAATTCGAACTCGGCCCCCCGCTTTTGGAATGTACAAAAATAAAAAAGAAAAAAATCAAAAGGCAATGGTTGGTTGAAATATTTCCATGTTCACTGGTAAAAAAAAAAGTTCCATTCAGTTTGAAAAAGATCTGACACCGCCATATTGAATTTATTCCCTTCATCTGTCAGATTAATTATTGTGTCGATATATAATCCCTTCGGGAATTCGAGAAAAAATATTTTATTTTCTTTCTTTCTTTCTTACTGTCAATCATTTTTTCTTTTTCTGATTTATTTTTTCTTTCTTTACCTTTTCAATCATTTTCATTCTTTCTTTGTTTTTTTTCCCTTTTCATTTTCCTTCTGTCTTTCTTTTTTACATTTATCCTTTTCTTTTTCTCATTTCTTCTTTCTTCAACATTTTCCTTATTTCTTTCTCTCAATCATTTGTTTCTTACTTTTCTTTTCTACGTTCTTTTCTTTCTTTCTTTCACATATTTTCTTTCTTTCTTTCACATATTTTCTTTCGTTTTTCTTTCACGTATTCTGTATTTTATGTATTTTTCTTTCTTTCAGTCATTTATTCTCTTTTCATTTTCCATCATTTTCTTATTTTATCTTTCTTTTTCCCCATGAGACGCTAATAAATTTAAACAAGCTCTCATTAGATGTGAAGCCGTTGTGGAGCTGGTTAGGTTTCTTTAATTCGGCCTTGTGTCAGACATAACCGAATTCTCTACAGCTTACAAGTTTTATGCAGAATTATATTATCAGAAGGTTGGTTGTCGGCAGGTTGGAATGTGTGGAATTGTGTGGAATAGCGTAAGAAGAATAAAATATACATTTTGTATTTTGAAATAGAAATTTATTAAGAGGAAAGACTAACATAAGTTGTAGGAGTTAATGTTCAATTAGAAACATTATTAAGAGTAGAGTTCGTACAAAATGTTCTAGTAGTAATTGTTGAGAGAGATAAGGAGAAAGAGAAAGAGGACAATGTTCGAGTCGTTCCAAGTTGAAAGTTACATTTTAGTGTTGTCTTTCTCGCTGCTTCCATCTGACTGACTTGACTGACGTTGATGACGTCCTTTTATTGTAATTTAGATATTTTTGCACTTACTCGTGAAGTCCTTTTGGTCTTGCAAGTCGCTCCCATTCATCAAAAATCATTTTAACACCTACTTGCAAAATCTGTGGAGTTGTGTGGGAAGAATAAAATATACATTTTGAATGTTAAAATAGAAATTTAGTTGTAGAAGTTAATGTTCAATTAGAAACATTATTAAGAAGTTATGAGTAGAGTTCGTGTTCAATGATAAAGTTGAGTTAATGGTATCGAGAGTTGAAGAAATTGTTCGTAGTAGTAATTGTTGAAAAAGATAAGGAGAAAAGGACAATGTCCGAGTCGCTTGAAGTTGAAGTTACATTTTAGATGTTTAGTCTCGTGGCTCCCATCTGAATCTATGTGATTGTAGCTAACCGGGGCCTTTTATAGTATTCAGATTTTCGCATTTGCTCGAAGTCCTCAACTCTTGTAATCGCTCCCATTTGTCAAAAATCATTTTGACACCTACTTGGGAAATCTTTTTTTTTTTAAATTTTTATTATTATTATTATTATAAGCGTTTCACCCCGAGCAAGGCATGTCACTGCCACTACTGCGCAGGGGGCTACATAGAGTGGAGAAAGGATGATTAAATATAGGAAATGTCAGAGGGTGAGTGATAGGCGGGTAAGGATACCGAGAATGAGGGTTGGGTAGATGAGAGTGTTGTGAGAATAATTGGGAGTTAGAGTGATAGGAAATGTTTATTGACCCTACATTTAAACACCTGGAGATTGTAGCTGTCGGGAAAGCAGACTTGTGGAAGGGAGTTCCACAGGCGGTTCGACTTTTTTGTTAAGCATGTGGTCAATCCTTTTTCTGTTTGGGGAAAAAACCAGGATTTCACACGTCATTGTGAATTTTTCTAAAAGTGAAGAAGGTTGATTTTAATTAATTTCTTATCCGCTACAGATGCAAACGAAAGATGACTGAATACGCAATGTGTAAAAGTGTGCATTTTTATAACGAAATTTGTATTGTTGCAATTAATATCAAAATAATTGCAATACGTTATATATATATATATATATATATATATATATATATATAAAGGGTCGACGATTACAGGTCCAATTTGTGATGGTTACTTTTCATATCCGAAATGAGTAATATATAAACCAGGCCTGAGCGTCGCACTTCAACGTGGTGTCGTGGTTCGCAATTTTGTTTCCTGAGATAATTTTCGACTGAGTAGTAACTTCGCCCCCTTACTGGATGCTCCATACATTCAGCCTCGTAGCACATCTTAGCTACGCTTAGTAAATAACTGTAAAAACAGGCCTGCACCAAAACTCGTCCCAGGGCCAGCATGGGGGCAAAAAAACAACCCAGTGTGACCCAGGAGACGTTTTTAGAAATAAACTATTTGTATTCATCGGAATAAATTCGGTGAATAATAACGGACGAAAAATTTCGTTTTTCGTGAAAGCATCACGAGTCAATCAATTTTTTTTAAAATTTTATTCTAATTAATCATTTTTGGTAATGGCAATGGTGATATTAACTGTTTTCTTATAAGGAAACATTCATCATTCACTTACCGAGAAGCAAATACTGTAGTTTGTTATGTATAAAATATTTCTATTCAAAGAATTTTTCACGAAAATAGGTTTCTCAAAGCCAGTAGCTGTTACAGCCTTTTCCAGAATTGATTTGGGTTTCCTTCCCAGCCTTTTGTTTAGAGTAGTTTAGAACGTTTACATTTCGATTATGTCATATTTTCTGATTTAGTTACATGTGCTATACATTTTAGTTGTTGCTGCTGTTGATAGTCTCTGTAAAAAAAAGTAAAAAAAAAGAACTTAATTCTCCGTCAGTCAGTTAGTTAAACGCCATACAGGGCAAACGTTTGGGCGATCATATCTCTTTCGATCGATGACTGACGAAGCAGAAAACTTTCCCGCAGTAAACTGCCATTTCTTTCTGCGCTAGACTGGTTGCAAATCAAGGCTAGAGAATCCAATCTGTCCTGCTATTCAACCCATAATTGGAGTGAGAAGATATGGATTAATACCTTTCCGAAGTGAATGTAACGAATTCAACTAGAACTCGAACTCGTCTCTCCGATTTTTAATCCCGAGACGATATGTATTGCACCACAACGCAACTGTCCTTAGAGAAAGAAAACGACATTTTCTCGTCCCGTCTTTTTATATGTGTTCCTCTTCCTCTCAGTAATCTTTTGAGCCGCCGCTAATTTTCTGAGAATCAGTGTGGCAATTTTTTTTAACTATGCAAGTCTGATATACGAGGGTGAATCAAAATACTATTAGTTTTATTATTGTTATGGTGAAACACACCTATTCCTCAGATAATGGACTCTTCCTCCTATATTAATAAGAGTTAACAGGAAGTTAACTCAAGAAGCACTTGGGAAGTTCTTGGGAAGTTCTTAGGAGTTCTTTAATCTTCTATTGGAGCTCAGTAGAGCTACTAGGCAGTTGATATTAGTCGGCAGTTAGCCGAATACTAAAGAGTCAGCATTCAGTGGAAGATTACCAAGTTCCTAACTTTCTGGGTGCGTTAAGTCGATTAGCAACCGACATAGCACGATTATAACCTTCGATGCGAAAACTACTCCACGACAGAAGAAATAAGGAAGAAAATCAAACATATGATACATCAAGGTGTACCTCACAGGTTCACATCCATACTTCTCAACATAATTGCCACCAAAATTACATTATCACTTTTTAAGAATAACAATGATTTTCTTCCAGTCCTACGATTTAACCCGTAATCTGCTGGAGGAGATAGATTGGTAACTTTTCCAAGGTTTTTGCATGTAAATAAATGCAACGAACCCGACCAGAATTCGAAATCAGTTAATATTTTATGCCGAGTTACATCCATTCAGTCAGTTAAGTGCCATACGTGATACACGCTTGGGCGATCATGTCTCTTTTTGAGACATGACTGACTAAACTATTATCCTGCCTCTTTTTGGTGGTGTAATGAATGTCGTTCGAACGAATTCCAGTTGAATCCATTGCATTCACTTACGCGCAAATACCCTTGGGAAAGGTATTAATCCGTCTCTTCCCTCCAGTTATGGGTTAAATAGCAGGACAGATTGGGTTCTATAGCCTTGGTCGGCAACCAGTCTACCGCAGAAAGCAATGGCAACCTACTGCGGGATAATCTTCTGCCCAGTCAGTGATGTCTCTTTCGAGATATGATCGCCCAAGCGTGTATCACGTATGGCACTTAACTGACTGATACCTGGGTAATTCCCACTGGTCTTGCTTGTCTAAATAATTGTTTTAAATGTGGGGAGCATTCTTAGGAAAATAATTACTTCTGCCACACAGCATCGTTAATTGGACAAGTGAGAGCGAAGTACCTTGGGACAGTGGTGGGGGGTGATAGACTAGAAACAACTGAAAGAGTTATGTCCGGAAAAAAAGCATCCGATTATTTAGAATATTCTGACTGCCTATTTCTTTTCTGTTGTTTATTGAACTTGCCTTTTGTCAAGAAAAGACAGCTGACGTTTCTGAGACACGTAATGATGAAGGAGGGCTCGTGAAATCAGATACTCACAGGGCAGATAAAACTCCCAATAACTTTAGTTTTTTGCTATGTCTCCCATCGTCTGCTCGAATGTCAATACGATGCAGTGCGCTAATGAATATGCAAGGAGTTCGCTCATTTAAAGACAGGCATGTTTCTATCTAAATAGCTTGAAGGTATTCTAACAGGGACCGGAAAGTATGACACTGAGATCCGAAGGTCGGGTTCGGATAGCAAAGGACGCATTCCAAAAACTTAGCAGATTATTGAGAGACAGCAAAATTTCGTTGGAATACAGAACTGTTATGTGATATCTGTCCTTCTATATGGCAGCGAATGCTGAAAAATGTCCTCAAAAATTAAGGAAAGACTCGAAGCAACAAAAATGTGCTTTCTACAGAATGATGCTGAGGATGCCATAAACCGAACATCTGAGCAACGATGAGGTTTTGGAGAGCTTTGAGTTTTGTTTTACGGAATATCAACCTCTGTGGGTTATTTAATGCCAAAAAGGTGGGGGTTTTAAAGTATATTTTTTATTGTTTAATTATGAGAAAGTTGATTTACTCAGATTGTGATAAAAAATATTTTTTATTTTAGAAAACTGAAGATATCTTCTAGTTTTGTATTAAAAAATGTATTGCTGGTAATAATTTTTTTCCCTTCAAAAATGTATGATGTAATATTTTTTTCCGTAAAAAATGTACTGTTGGTAATATTTTTCTTCAAAAATGTACATTTTTCTATAAAAGTATTTATATATTTTCATTGTGTTTTGCCTCCAGTTTGGGAGTTGTATATTTTACCCATAGTTGGGACCCTAACAGGTGCTACCACTTCGCTTCAAGGTGGACCTGGTAACAACAGCAATTAAGAGGTGGTTCTATGCTCCTCACAACCTCCCAATCAGAGGCCTTGCTGCCGGATGGGTCAGGGTGAACCTGGTAACAACAGCAATTAAGAGGTGGTTCTATGCTCCTCACAACCTCCCAATCAGAGGCCTTGCTAC
>JBBBDQ010002080.1:102500-107500 GCA_037127315.1 Ascarosepion bandense
ATCCTATTCCCCAAACAGTCCCAATAAAAATTAAAAATTTTTTTGAAAAAATTTGGCCAAGCAGTTACTTCCTCACCACTTACCACTGCTAACTCAAGGGTCAGGCCACATACCTCCCAATACAAAGGAGAAATTATTACTAAATTCCTTCCCCCTGCCCAACCCAATGAAGACCAATACATCCCATCCCCTTCCTTTACCTAAGCTAACCTCCGGGCTTAGAATTTTTCCTCAGTCTCTGTTTATATGGGGTTGAAGAATGCATGCCTTAAAATGACATATTAAAAATGGCTATTTCCCCACTAAGATTGATCTGAATTTACAAATAAGTAATAAAGAGAGATTGAGTGAGAGTGTGGTCTTGTAGTGAATAGGAAATTGAGAATTAAAATCAATTTTCTTCACTTGTACAAAAATCACAATGACATTTGAAATCCTGGTTATCCCAAACAGAAAAAGGACTGACCATGTGCTTACAGAAAAAGTCGAAACCATATTTCGCAGGTAGATGTTAAATTGATTTTTGACCAAAGAGAGCGACTTGCAAAACCAAAAAGGACTTCGCGAGTAAGTGTGAAAAATCTAGATTACAATAAAAGGACTTCAACAGCGAGCAAGAAAAAACTAAAATTTAACTTCAACTTCAAATCGACCCGGAGATAAGCTCAGGTCGCACCTTGTTCTCTTTACTTCTTCTCCATTCAAAGACATTCCTTCTGAATATATATATATATATATATATATATATATATATATATACTCTTTCACCAATTACTACTACGAACATTTTCTACAACTCTTGATACACATAACTTTATCATTGAACACGAACTCTACCCTTAACTTCTTAATAATGTTTCCAGTTGCACATTAACTCTTACAACTTATGTTATTCTTAACTTTTAATAAATTGCTATTTTAACATACAAAATGTATATTTTATTCTAAGATTATTCCACACAATTACACATATTCCAACCTGCCGACAAACAACTTTCTGATAACGATGAAAAACCTGATAATAATCCCGATGATGATAATTCTGGATAAAACTTGTAAGCTGTAGGAAGTTCGGTTAAGTCTGACACAAGGCAGAATCAAAGAAAAATTAACTAGCTTTCTTACGGCTACAAAATCATTTCAAGAAATTAATACATAAAGAGACTTGTGCAATTAGAAATATTATTATGAAGTTAAGGATAGAGTTCATGTTCAATGATAATGTTATGGTTATCAAGAAATGTAGAAAATGTTCGTAGTAGTAATTGATGAAAGAGATAAGGAGAAAGAAGTAGAATGAAACAGTGGCGTGCCCTGCGTCCGGGTCAGCTTCTTGAATTTTCTTTCGTTACATTACCACAAGGTCCCAGATAACCGCTCCCATGTCTACTGATTTTTGCCAGGTTAGCGTCGTGGTTTAAATAGTTAAACTTATGATGTCGGCTCCAGCAAAGCTTTTCACATCTAGGTGTGAAAATACGTCATATACGAATTTGCTTATTTATTTGAATTCAAGGTTTCCAAAGAACACCAGGATGTAAACAAAAGACATGAATTTTTTTTTTTTAATCATTTCACCCTAAGCAAGACATTTCACTGCCACTGTTGCGCAGGGGGGTTACATAAAGGAAAGTAATGAGAAAGAGTGGCTAGTTATCGAAAATGTCGGAAGGAGGGTGATAGACGGATGAGAATACCGAGGATGAGGGTGGGGTAGATGGGAAGAGAGTTTGATGGAATGGATGCGAGTTAGTGTGATAAGAGATGTCTATTGACCTTACATTTAAATTCCTGGAGATTGTAGCTGTCGGGGAAGCAAGTATATAGAAGGAAATTCCACAGGCGGGAAGTGCGAGAAAAGAAGCTGTTGAAGTAGAAATTGCGGTTACATTTTATCGGTTTCACTGTAAAATGGTGGCACCTGGTTTCTAATCTAGTAGCTCGTGTAAATTCATACCTAGGGGGCACCAGTGATCTAAGTTCATCGGAGCAGAAGCCGTGAATGTATTTATAGATGAGGCACAGGGAAGCCACATTACGGCGGTGAGAGAGTGACTGCAGTCGGGCTGCCAAATCGGTATCAATCACATTACAGATTATCGCGTTGGATTTTGTCAAGAACCCCGAGGAGAATAGATGGGGCCCCCGACCAGATGCGGCAGAGTTACTATTGTTTCTTGAAAATGACTGAGAAGATCGAAAATGTTTGAACAAAACAATAACAAAAAATAGAGTGTCTAAAAACGATCCAACTCTTATGAATTCGAGAGTTTTCGACTAACACTGTCAGCACGGAAATTGAAAAAGAAGAAACCTTCCAAATCCTATGGATACATTTATATAAAATTCTACATTATTTGTCAATATTTCTGAGATGAGGTAGTATTTATGCTGTTTACATTATACGGACCATTGTCCTCATATTTGTTGCCATTTGTATGACATTTCAGTCATTGTATGCTCTGACCTTCTTCAGGTGCTCGGAATTTCGAACCGAACCCTTTATTACGATCACTGGGATATACATTTCCCATTCCTTGCGCGAAGCTACTTTTGGTAGTCATGAGTTATCTTCCTTAGTCATGAGCTTTGCGTTCAATACCAGGCTACAGCAGTGAACAAATAACTTAGAGAGTTATATATATATATATATATATATATATATATACACACACACACGTCTAGGAGGGATTTTTTTTTCTTATGTCTTAATGTGAGATATTCAATAGTAGGTACATCAATATATATATATATATATATATATATTACCGTCAGGTTAGACGGCATATCGATATAAATATTTTGCCATCATTTTGATGGCACGGGCCCACTTGTTTCATTTATATAACTGAATACCAAAGAAGAGAAAATACGTATCTGCGTGCAAAAGAAAGACGACATTAAAAATTAGGAATTGAAGGTGATACATGAGCGCATGCGAGGAAGGGAGAGCTAAGTCACTAAGGAAAAATATATCCTTATACCCGGAAAAAGGTCCAGTCGGATTTTCTTATACCGCGTACTGGAAAGAAAAGAGGACTAAGACAGGAACTGTCATGTTAACAGCGATACGTAAAGACGTTTTGGTGAATCTTAGTGGGAGTAGCCCACAAGATTGAAGTATTTTTAAGTCGACTTGAGAAGACTGTCTTGTTTAATTTTTTTCCTTTCAGATATTTTTTTTTTGCATTAGTTTCTAGTTTCACTGGATGAATGTCGCATTTGAATTTCACAATTTAATTTTTCAACAATATTGCATTGGTTAGTATTTCCACCCACCTCCCTGTTGCTGCCAGTTTCTCTCTCACATACAACCTCTCTCTCATATATATATATATATATAAGCGAGATTGTAATAATTATACTCATGTTGAAAAACCTTCCTCGAAAACTATCGAAAAAAGAAAAAAAATGGTTTTAAAAAAAGAGCTTAGAACATGAACGTCAGTCAAAAGATTTCGGACCGAGACGAAGCCCAAAGAAAAAAAAAACTGATACGAGTTATTAAGTAACAGAAAGCGCTTAATACAGAGGTGGAAAGAAATAGATAAATAAACACCTAATGAGCCAGACAGACCTATCTAGATTTCATCTAAACGGATTTTCAGAGAAGGCTGGCCAGCTTTAAGTAAAGTATACCTAGTGAGCCAGACAGACCTACCTAGGTTTCACCTAAACGGATCATCAGGGAAAGCTGAGCAGCTTTCCCTGACGATCTGTTTACGTGAAACCTAGGTACCTCCATCTGGCTCATTAGGTGTTTATATATATATATATATATATATATATATAGGGAGAGAGAGAGAGAGATAGATAGATAGATAGATAGATAGATAGATAGATAAGGGTTTTTTTTTTTCATTCAAGATTAGTCGCTGTCGAGTTTGCCAAACGAGAGAAAAGGTATATTAATATTGTCTTTCAAACTTTCGGGAAAAATCGAATTAATTCTTCATATTTCATTTTGTCTGCTGGCAACTAATACTAATCTTTGGTTTTACAGACCTACTGTTTTGCTGATTGAGACCAGTTTTTGAAAAACGAATTTCCTGAAAAAACAGTTTTAAGATTTTTTTTTTTTTTGATAAATTTCAAGTGACAGTAACTTTAATTGTTCGGTCAGCGAAAGTTTAATGATTTATCAGTGAAATCGGCAAATCTTTATCATTTGTCCAATATAGTAATCTTCATGAAATGTCGAAAGAAAGCCATATTTTAATCTACAACAATACACTGTTCGTATTTCCTGACCTGACACGTTTGGTGTTCTTCAGAAACAACTTTAGAACTCACAATTTCGCAGTCTCTTTACTTTGACAATCTTTTTATTCAAGATGGCTTAAGAATTGATTTTATTCACTTCACAATGTTTTTTCTGTTTCTTCCAATTACAATATTTACAAAAAAAGTTCACTGATTGACCTCGAAAGTAAAAAAAAAATGTAACAGTTAAAAAGGCTAATTAACTTAATTGAGAACAACATGAACGGCAAATTCTCTGAAACTGTCAGTACTTATTTTAATTAACTTAATTTTAATTATCGTAATTATAAAAAGATCATAAGGACAGGAGGAAATAGGCCAGACTTAGAGTTACCATCGTTCGGTGTTTCTTGTGATAGTAATTCAACGACATTAAATAACAAAACAGAGACAGTGGAAACTGAAAAAAAGTCAGTGGCTCAAATCCAAAATGAATGAAACCAATAAAAACTCAGGTTAAATTTCGCGGATCCACGGGAGAAGCTGACCAGAAGGTGAACGCTTCTGGTTTGGTCATCTGGGAGATAGAGTCTGATGTTTTTAGAAGCCCGAAATACATATTGATACTAGGAATAGGCATTACTGATGAAGCTCAACAGCGCACCTCAAATATAATCAAATTTGAGTGTCGATTCTCAATAGATGTAGTTTTTCTTTTAGAAGATTGACGCAACACCATCTTTCTATGTCGAAACTTGTACCCTGTCAGAGTTTGAAAATATCAAAATGGAGAGAAA
>JBBBDQ010002080.1:115000-126127 GCA_037127315.1 Ascarosepion bandense
CTAAAGAAAAAAATTTTTTTAAATATTACAGACGCTGGACAAATTCAAAAACCTAATTTCCCCAAAACGTTGAAGTATTAGAAAAAGGCCTTTACTTAAAAAGGCATAATTATTAATAAAAGGGAATAAAAAGATATATGATTTAAAATAAAATTATTTTTAAAAAAATTAGGTCATTTGAAATTAAACTAAATAAAGACAACACGAGGTAAAAAAAAAAAAAAAAAAAATTAATTACAATTATTATATACATACCTATAGAAGTACACACATACATACATATATATACACACACAATTCTACGAATAAGAATACATATATACACATACACATACATACATTCAATTTATTACACACTTATATACATATATATATATAAATATATACACACATATATTACACACTTATATACATATACATGCGCATACACACATATATATGTGTGTACACACCTATATACAAAAAATTCATATACACATAATATACATGTGTACACACACATGCACACACACACACACACACATATATATATACATATATATATACATATACATACACATATTCCATATGCACTCACACACATACATATTAATGAATATTATGAAAAGGAGCATTTAAATAGCTAAAAAAATTTTTTTCAAAATTACATATAGCCCACATACATAAATACATATATACATATACATACATATATATAAAAAAGTACATCCACACACAAACATACACATATACATAAAAAAAAAAAAAAAAAAATTAAATTTAAAATTAAAATTAAAAAATTTTTTTTAAATATTAAAAAAATTATAGAAAAATTTAGAATTTAAAAATTAAAATTTGAAATTAGAAGTTAAAATCCGCCCTATGGCGGCACTTGTTTATAAATTCCCTCCTAAAGTTCAAAAGTAAGTCCTGATGAGGATACTTCAAAATCAGAATCTTCTCCAATAAACACAGACGACACCTATCACGAAAACCCTTAGGGGTACAAGCTGAGCCTATTAATTTCCAGCTGATTATAGGGTCCTGCCCTTCCTCCTTCATTTCCCAGAACCTACGTGATAGTGCCGTCTGGAATCTCTGTTTAGGGTTCGAAAACGAGTACCTGTGATTATAAAGCCTCTGTTTGAAAGAGCCTGCGGACATGCCAATATAGGTCCGGTAATTGTCCTTGTTATTAGATGGAGAAATGCGGGCTTCATAAATTACATGGGTGGATTTACATTTGCCTTGCACCGGGCAGGCATCCACCGAATAATAATTGCATTTGTCGACAATTCCGGATTTAGCTTCCGTATTATTTAGTTTCATTAAAATTTGTTTATTGTGGGAATTAATTATATTATCTATATTTGAGGTGCAAGAATAACTAATTTTTAGGGTGAATCTATTAAAAATTTTATTTAAGGGATTGTTATTATTATTAAAATGTTTATCGATTAATTTGAGAAAATACCTACCAATATTTATATTAGTTAGCTTACAATAAGGAGGGTTAAACCAAATTATCTTCCTTTTTCTACATTTTCGGGTGTTTTTAGTTTTTGATGATTCTGGGTTTATAGCAGGCTTATCATACTTTAACTTATTAACAAAACCGCTTTTCTGAAGGGCCTTATCGTAAATTTCTTTACTTGCGTTGAAAATTTTTATATTGGAAGATAATTGGTTAACCCTATTATTTACTATCTTGGGTATTTGTCTTATAATATTCTTGGGGTGGTTGGATAAACTATTTATATAGGTGGGAGAACTATTTTCTTTAAGAAAGGGTTGGTAGGAACCATCATTTAAGTTAAGGGTGATATCTAGATAGTTTACAATTTTGAGATTGGAAGTAACCTCAACCTTAAAACCAAGAAAATTAAGGGCTCTGATAATTTTCTTATGTATTCTATTAGTCTTTGAGATATATATATATATATATATATATATATTAGTCTTTGATATATATATATATATATATATATATATATATTAGTCTTTGATATATATATATATATATATATATATATATATATTAGTCTTTGATATATATATATATATATATATATATATTAGTCTTTGATATATATATATATATATATATTAGTCTTTGATATATATATATATATATATATATATTAGTCTTTGATATATATATATATATATATCAGTCTTTGATATATATATATATATATATATATATATATATATATATATATATATATATATATATCAGTCTTTGATATATATATATATATATATCAGTCTTTTTGATATATATATATATATATATATATATCGTATATATATATATATATATATCAGTCTTTGATATATATATATATATATATCAGTCTTTGATATATATATATATATATATCAGTCTTTGATATATATATATATCAGTCTTTGATATATATATATATATATATATCAATCTTTTTTGATATATATATATATATATATCAGTCTTTGATATATATATATATATATATCAGTCTTTGATATATATATATATATATATATCAGTCTTTGATATATATATATATATATATCAGTCTTTGATATATATATATATATATATATATATATATATATATATATATATATCAGTCTTTTTTTGATATATATATATATATATATATATATATCAGTCTTTGATATATATATATATATATATATATCAGTCTTTGATATATATATATATATATATATATATATCAGTCTTTGATATATATATATATATATATATATATATATCAGTCTTTGATATATATATATATATATATATATATATATATCAGTCTTTGATATATATATATATATATATATATATCAGTCTTTGATATATATATATATATATATATATATCAGTCTTTGATATATATATATATATATATATATATCAGTCTTTGATATATATATATATATATCAGTCTTTGATATATATATATATATCAGTCTTTGATATATATATATATATCAGTCTTTGATATATATATATATATATATCAGTCTTTGATATATATATATATATATATATATATCAGTCTTTGATATATATATATATATATATATCAGTCTTTGATATATATATATATATCAGTCTTTGATATATATATATATATATCAGTCTTTGATATATATATATATATATATATATATATCAGTCTTTGATATATATATATATATATCAGTCTTTGATATATATATATATATATATATATATATATCAGTCTTTGATATATATATATATATATCAGTCTTTGATATATATATATATATATATATATATATATATATATATATATATATCAGTCTTTGATATATATATATATATATATATATATATATCAGTCTTTGATATATATATATATATATATATATATATATATCGGTCTTTGATATATATATACACATACCGTCCTGACACGCTTAGGTAGGATTGGGGATAACATGTGAAGAAACACAGTAATTATTCTCTTAATATTTTTTTACACCAGGTGTGCCCTCATTGATAGAATCATGACAATTCTTTATCACCGAAATTATGGTAATCCGTAATCAGATGAAGGCAAAAATTACTAAAACAACAGAGATGAGGATTCTAGTTTTAACATTTAATTCAGATTTACAGTGGCAAGAGAATCGCAATAATCGTTGATATCTTCAGAATTCTCTGCAAACAAAAGAATATACAAAAAAAAAAGAAAGATGCAGAGCAACACACACGAAATAGAATCAGACTGTAACATTTTATTGTTATTAACCAGAACCATTTTAATAATAAATGGATATACGTTTGATTAATTACTTCGTCTTAATTGTTATTATAAGTAACTCCATCGGGACTTTATTGCTCCCTTTTATATTTATGCTCTTATTTCATAGATTATTCAAACAAATTGCTTCATCAATGATCTTCCTGATGTAATCAATTCCCAAGTTGGCATCTATGCAGGTGACACCACCTTTTATTCCCGCCTCTGTAAGAAGTCTGCCAAGGCTGACAAAGTAAAGCTGGCTGCAGCCTTCAAAAGGACCGCCAGTCTATGACGGAATTGGGTAGGTAATCGTTAAATTTTAATGACTCCAAAATCAATCTTCTCTCCTTCAATCACCATCGACAAACACTCCTGTCTACCATTAAAATGGATAGCGCTAGTCTCCTAGAGAGCAACACACTGTGCGTCCTTGGCTTCACTCTCTCAACCTCAAATGGAATGGCTACTTCGAATCCATAGCTGCATCTACTGCTAGGAAGTTTGGTTCAATATATCGGGCCAGAAAGTTTTTTCTCATTAGAATCCATTTAGTACATTCATAAATCTACCATTCGTCTGTGCATTGAATACTGTTGCCATATCTGTGTTTAACAATTTTTTTTTCTTGCCAGAATCTATCTAAATCTAATCTAAACTTATTTATAAATGAAACTTTGCGTGTGTGTGGGTGTGTGTGTCCGTTACCTAACCGATCTTCTTGAAAATTTATACAGTTGGACTATAAGCGTCTGCGAGTGTGTTATATATCGCCGTACGACGACAAACAACGAGAACACGCATATATAAAAATATAAGGTTATATTTTTATTCCTGACGACGAACCCGTGTGGAACAGAGAATGGAAGAGTGAGAGCGCACATAGAATGGGTCGACGGGAGTGTAGTCTTGCCTGTGGTGTCTCTCTGCTTCCACTGGCCGTTCTCTGCTGGCGAATCCGTGTGTCGAGGTCTTTTTATAGTCTTCTAGAACCGGGACTTTTCCTTCCGGTTTTGCCTCGCCCACGCAACGCTCACGTAATTCCAAGAGACACCTGTTCTGTTTGCCTCCGTAGTCATTTCCGCCGCTGTCGGAAATAAGGTCAAACGAGCCCGACTCATAACCCTGCGACATCCGCTCCAGGCCCCGACAGGATGTATTTCTCAAACACCTGTCTTGTCGTTCTCCGACCCCTTCACCGACCCTTCACCATCGATTGCATCAACCTTCATCGGGTGGAGCCAGATTGCTATATTACAAGTGTTCTTAGCAAGGGTTTGTGGCGAGGTACCCCTGATAAATATCGATTATTGAAAAAATCGGGTTATAGAAGGAGTGGTCCGATTTTAATCAAATTTGATACACTCAGAGACAAAGACATAAGAAACGATATTCAGAAGTTTCAAGGTTGCAGTTCCTACAATAGTGCAGAAAATCGATATTATATATATATATATATATATATATATAACGCGAGATGTGTGTATGTGTGTTTATCTGCCTGTATGTCTGTATTTTATCAGTCCTTTTATTTTAGATTTTGCTTCGGGCTTGGCTCTAAGTAGGTATAATTGTAGTTCTTAGTCTCAGCCATGATACGATTTACTCAGAGGACTTATTTAGCCTTCAAAATTCAGTTTACGACGAAAAAACTTATTTGATATCGATACCAGGAAATCAAAATTTGACTCATATCCATTCATTTTTCTTTCAGTCTATGGTTCCGTTTTAACTGGAAACAACTATTGCTTTTTAGTCTTTCGTGCCAACGTCCAAAGAGTCTGAGCTCCAGGACCAAGGATCAGTTTTAAAGCTTTCATTACACCCGAGCAACGCCGGGCTATACTGCTAGTTTTAGATATTTATAAGTCGTCCTTGCTTTGAATATTGTTGTCACATCTGGTTTGATCCGCATGCTAGAGATTCTTGATAAAATCCCAGAAATCTGCAATCTTATTAGTTTTGACCTGACATCTCGGCCTCAGTCCTTTTCTCACTGCCATAACGTAGTTTCCCTGTGACTGATTCGAGATTTCAGGTTAGTGTTTTTGTTTTGTAGCAACTTAAAGTGTTGAGCGAAAGTCCTTCTAATACAGGTGATTCTATGTGCAATCGCCTCATCGCCAATGAGCCCCTTTCACTGTATCGTTTCGTTTGATACTTGATCTTTCTATTTTACGCGACCAAATACATTCTTGACAAGTATCATAAGCCCCCAAAAAAGCCAAATTAAGGGATCACGTGGGGACAGGCTATCCCGGATTAATGGATCGATAATAATAATTTTGTGCCTAAGGGATATATAGACTTAATCACCTTAAAAGAATTAGATGCGATCCAGCGAGAATCATGGTCAGATCGACTTAGTGTCGGTCAATCCATTCAGCTCAGGGTTTTCGACCGGCTACAAAAGAGAATCTGTAACGTGATCGGTCTCGACCTAGCAGATCGACTCCAGGTACTTTATCACCGACAGAATGTGGCTTCCCCGTCTGATTTACAAATATTTTCATGGCTTTTGCTCCGACGAGCTTAGCTCCCTTGTGATCTCTCTACAAGAATTTACTCGGGCAACTAGACTGGCAACAAGGTCACACCCTTTTACAGTCAAATCGACTAAATGTAGCCGCCATTTCTATTACAGCAGCTTCCTTTCTCGCACTTCCTGACTGTGGAACTCCCTTCCGCATACTTGTTTCACTGACAGCTACAATCCCCAAGAATTTAAAATGCAACATCAATTCCCATCTCTTGTCCCGCTAACTCAAGTCTTGTCCTCTCCCATCACCTCGTGTATCTTGTTCTTTTTCTTTCTCATTTTACTTTCTCAACTGTCTTTACACCGGTATTCCGATTCTTTTCTTGCTCTCTGACACCCCCCTTGTGTTCTATCTCTGCTTAAACTTTCACTCTTCTCTTATGTAGCCCCCTGCGCACCAGTGTCGATTAAACAAATGTATGTATGTATGTATGTTGCGGAGATATAGCTTAAACAATAAATAATACGCCAACTAATTTAAGGGCATATTATACTTTGAACTCGTGTCAAATGCAGATTCTATTCTATAAATATTTTCATGGCTTCTGCTCCGACGAGCTTAGCTCACTGATCCCCCCCCCTCCACAAGAATTTACTCTAGCAACCAGACTGGCAACAAGGTCACATCCTTTTACAGTCAAATCGACTAAACGCAGCCGCCACTTCCACTCCATGAGCTTCCTTTCTCGCACTTCCCGTCTGCGGAATTCGCTTCTGTATATTTGCTTTGTTGACGGCTACAATCTCCAAGAATTTAAATGCAATGTCAATTCCCATCTCTTGTCCACTTGAATCCAGTCCTTCTCTCGTCCTTTAACCATCACCTCGTGTGTCTTGTTATTTTCCTTTCTCACTCTACCCTCATAACTGTCTTCACACTGATATTCCCATTCTGCTCTTGCCCTTTCTCCGACACCCCCTGTGACTGGTTTGTCTTTCTCTTCGATCTCCTTCTGCTTAAACCTTTACTCTTCTCTTATGTATGGAGCCCTCTGCGCACCAGTGTTGGTAGAGCTTTGCTTGGGGTGAAACGATAAAAAAAAAAAAATGACGTGCCGAGACATGTAATTAGAGCCACTATTGCCCATCCACTGTAAATATCTTAGTCTAATAGATTTGGTTGTTTTGTGAAGATGTCGAGTAACATTGTTAGTATCAGTACAACAAACGTCGGCAGTATAGATTGTGTCGGCCATGTCTGGTACAAGGCTACTTCTAAACATAGCCAACAATCTCCGCATTTACAAAATATCAAAAGGTCGTTGAAAAAATTAGTTGAATTTTGTTAACTGAAAACTATAACATTAATTTGCGAATGGAAAATGCATATAGTTAATTATTTTGTATTAGTGAAATGTTCCAATAGAAAAATGCACGTGATTAAATGTTCCATAGAAATAGTAATAAGTATTAAAGTGTCCAGAATTTATAGTTGATAGCAGCAGAACGTGCGTGTATGGAAGAAGATTAATCGGTCTACTTAACTAATAAAGCCTGAGTTCTTTTCCTTTTTATGGCTGGAGAAAAGGTGAAGAGGAAGTCTGAACAATGTAAATAGTGTAAATAGTTACAATTCCTCATCTCAGAAATATAGACTGTGAATATGGCAATAAAGATGAGGACAACAGTCCAAACAATGTAAATAGTTACAATTCCTCATCTCAGAAATATAGACTGTGAATATGGCAATAAAGATGAGGACAACAGTCCAAACAATGTAAATAGTTACAATTCCTCATCTCAGAAATATAGACTGTGAATATGGCAATAAAGATGAGGACAACAGTCCAAATAGTGTAAATAGTTACAATTCCTCATCTCAGAAATATAGACTGTGAATATGGCAATAAAGATGAGGACAACAATCCAAACAATGTAAATAGTGTAAATAGTTACAATTCCTCATCTCAGAAATATAGACTGTGAATATGGCAATAAAGATGAGGACAACAGTCCAAACAATGTAAATTGTGTAAATAGTTACAATTCCTCATCTCAGAAATATAGACTGTGAATATGGCAATAAAGATGAGGACAACAGTCCAAACAATGTAAATAGTTACAATTCCTCATCTCAGAAATATAGACTGTGAATATGGCAATAAAGATGAGGACAACAGTCCAAACAATGTAAATAGTTACAATTCCTCATCTCAGAAATATAGACTGTGAATATGGCAATAAAGATGAGGACAACAGTCCAAACAATGTAAATAGTTACAATTCCTCATCTCAGAAATATAGACTGTGAATATGGCAATAAAGATGAGGACAACAGTCCAAACAATGTAAATAGTTACAATTCCTCATCTCAGAAATATAGACTGTGAATATGGCAATAAAGATGAGGACAACAGTCCAAACAATGTAAATAGTTACAATTCCTCATCTCAGAAATATAGACTGTGAATATGGCAATAAAGATGAGGACAACAGTCCAAACAATGTAAATAGTTACAATTCCTCATCTCAGAAATATAGACTGTGAATATGGCAATAAAGATGAGGACAACAGTCCAAACAATATAAATTGTGTAAATAGTTACAATTCCTCATCTCAGAAATATAGACTGTGAATATGGCAATAAAGATGAGGACAACAGTCCAAACAATGTAAATAGTTACAATTCCTCATCTCAGAAATATAGACTGTGAATATGGCAATAAAGACGAGGACAACAGTCCAAACAATGTAAATAGTTACAATTCCTCATCTCAGAAATATAGACTGTGAATATGGCAATAAAGATGAGGACAACAGTCCAAATAGTGTAAATAGTTACAATTCCTCATCTCAGAAATATAGACTGTGAATATGGCAATAAAGATGAGGACAACAATCCAAACAATGTAAATAGTGTAAATAGTTACAATTCCTCATCTCAGAAATATAGACTGTGAATATGGCAATAAAGATGAGGACAACAGTCCAAACAATGTAAATTGTGTAAATAGTTACAATTCCTCGTCTCAGAAATATAGACTGTAAATATGGCAATAAAGATGAGGACAACAGTCCAAACAATGTAAATAGTTACAATTCCTCATCTCAGAAATATAGACTGTGAATATGGCAATAAAGATGAGGACAACAGTCCAAACAATGTAAATAGTTACACCTCATCGCAGAAATATAGACTGTGAATATGGCAATAAAGATGAGGACAACAGTCCAAATAGTGTAAATAGTTAACAATTCCTCATCTCAGAAATATAGACTGTGAATATGGCAATAAAGATGAGGACAACAGTCCAAATAGTGTAAATAGTTACAATTCCTCATCTCAGAAATATAGACTGTGAATATGGCAATAAAGATGAGGACAACAATCCAAACAATGTAAATAGTGTAAATAGTTACAATTCCTCATCTCAGAAATATAGACTGTGAATATGGCAATAAAGATGAGGACAACAGTCCAAACAATGTAAATAGTTACAATTCTCATCTCAGAAATATAGACTGTGAATATGGCAATAAAGATGAGGACAACAGTCCAAATAGTGTAAATAGTTACAATTCCTCATCTCAGAAATATAGACTGTGAATATGGCAATAAAGATGAGGACAACAGTCCAAATAGTGTAAATAGTTACAATTCCTCATCTCAGAAATATAGACTGTGAATATGGCAATAAAGATGAGGACAACAATCCAAACAATGTAAATAGTGTAAATAGTTACAATTCCTCATCTCAGAAATATAGACTGTGAATATGGCAATAAAGATGAGGACAACAGTCCAAACAATGTAAATAGTTACAATTCCTCATCTCAGAAATATAGATCAGAATATGGCACAAAGATGAGGACAAATCCAACAATGTAAATAGTGTAAATAGTTACAATTCCTCATCTCAGAAATATAGACTGTGAATATGGCAATAAAGATGAGGACAACAATCCAAACAATGTAAATAGTGTAAATAGTTACACCTCATCTCAGAAATATAGACTGTGAATATGGCAATAAAGATGAGGACAACAATCCAAACAATGTAAATAGTGTAAATAGCACACCCTCATCTCAGAAATATAGACTGTGAATATGGCAATAAAGATTAGGACAACAGTCCAAACAACACAAATAGTTACAATTCCTCATCTCAGAACATAGACTGTGAATATGGCAATAAAGATGAGGACAACAGTCCAAACAATGTAAATAGTTACAATTCCTCATCTCAGAAATATAGATCAGACATTATGGTAATAAAGATGAGAAGGTTGCAGGTCCAAACAATGTAAATAGTTACAATTCTCATCTCAGAAATATAGACTGTGAATATGGATAAATAAAGATGAGGACAACAATCCAAACAATGTAAATAGTGTAAATAGTTACAATTCCTCATCTCAGAAATATAGATCAGAATATGGCAATAAAGATGAGGACAACAATCCAAACAATGTAAATAGTGTAAATAGTTACAATTCTCATCTCAGAAATATAGACTGTGAATATGGCAATAAAGATGAGGACAACAATCCAAACAATGTAAATAGTGTAAATAGTTACAATTCCTCATCTCAGAAATATAGACTGTGAATATGGCAATAAAGATGAGGACAACAATCCAAACAATGTAAATAGTGTAAATAGTTACAATTCCTCATCTCAGAAATATAGACTGTGAATATGGCAATAAAGATGAGGACAACAGTCCAAACAATGTAAATAGTTACAATTCCTCATCTCAGAAATATAGACTGTGAATATGGCAACAAAGATGACAACAGTCCAAACAATGTAATAAAGTCACAATTCCTCATCTCAGAAATATAGACTGTGAATATGGCAATAAAGATGAGGACACCAGTCCAAATAATGTAATAGAAGCTGT
>JBBBDQ010002081.1:0-12500 GCA_037127315.1 Ascarosepion bandense
TCATCGGTCATCCAAATTTTTGTTTGTTGCAATCATTATTAAATGTGAAGTAGCACTGATTGGTGATGAAACAGCAGATTTTTATTATTTTAGCTGTTGGCAGAAAGAGCTTTATGTTTGCGTTAGATGCTTTTTTGGAGGGAGTGATTAAGGCATTTTTCAACTGAATCATTGGTGTAGTGAGATTTTATATCTAGACTGGACATGCGTTTGTCGGTCATCGTCGTTTCCCTTAGTATTTCAACTCGCCTGCCTAAGTTCTTTACGTGAGATGAACTGATTGTTCCAGGTAGTGGGGTTAGAATTTTGCTCCAGTTTATGCAGAGTCAGTCAGTTAAATGCCATACGTGATACACGCTTTGGGCGATCATGTCTCGTTAGAGAAATGACTGACTGGGCAGAAGATTATCCAGCAGTAAATTGCCATTGCTATCTGCGGTAGACTGGTTGCCGGCCAAGTCTATAGAACCCAATCTGTCCTGTTATTTAACCTATAACTGGAGGGAAGGGATGGATTAATACCGTTCCCAAGGGTATTTGTGCGTAAGTGAATGCCATGAATTCAACTGGAATTGTGTAGAAAATGGACCTTTATTAGATAATGTGGCGCAATGAGATGTTAGTTTTGTAGGTTTTAGGGAGACCGTAAAGTTTGGGTGTTCTTGGGTGATATTTCACGAGTCTATACCATGATTTGTTTTCATTTCTAATTAGTATCCTGATTTCTTTGTTAAATTTTTGTCTTTCGGTAGTTGTGTTTTATTCGTTTATTTTTCATATGTGTCGAGATTGTTGAGTACAGTGTGAATATTTTTATTTATACAGTGTAACCCTGAAACAAGTGAGTTGTCGTTACTGGATAAACGTTCTCATATATCGGGGTTTGCTCTATTTTATATACATTACCACAGGCTCTAGTTTTGGACCAGACAAAACCTCTCTTATATCCGGGTTTATTCTATATCCGGGTCTCTTACATCCGGGTGATACTGATGTATTTTTGTTAATGATCACAATCCATCCTCCCTTGAGTTTTGTTCAACATTTCAAATGCCAAAAAGGTAGGATTTTAAGGGTTTTTTTTTTTTTTTTTAATAGTGAGAGGTTGATTTAGTCACATTTTGATGAAAAATTCTTTTTTTCAGAAAACTGAAGATGTTTTCTAGTTTTGTATTGAAAAATGCATTGCTGGTAATAATTTTGTTTCTTCAAAAATGTATTGTTGGTAATATTTTTCTTTCAAAATTGTATATTTTTCTATAAATGTCTAGTTTTATGGATATATTTCTATAAAAGTCTATCTTTATACTCTCATAATGTTTTGATCCCAGTTTGGGAGTTAACTATTTGCCCATAGCTGGGACCCTAACAAGTGCTACCACTCCGAATCATAGTAGACCCGAGCAATTAAAAGGTGGTTCCATGCTCCTCACAACCTCCCATTCAGAGGCCATGCTGCCGCATGCAGTTTACCGTCATACCCAGGACCTCCCTTATTTCTCTCTATGTACTTTTGATTTGCCCTACTACCCCACTGGAGCGAGTTGTGACTCAAGGTCAGTTTTAAACGTGGGGAACATGAGCCTGTACACTTAGGTCATGAGTCAAAGATTAACCAGCCCCCACTTATGCGGTAACTGGGTACAAAGCTGGTCTTAGCTTGTCAAAGCTGGTCAAAAGCTAGTCTTAGCTGGTCATTGCTTTCAGGCCGGCGAGCAGGAAGTGAGTGCCTGAGAACAGATACTAGTACGTCTCTCTAAGTACTTTAGTGCAATTAGTTATCTCATTAGTGATGCATTTTCGTTGTTGGTTTCTATGGTAACAGTGATTATATCTAAACTTATTTATAAATGAAACTTTGTGTGTGTGTGTGTGTGTGTATCCGTTACCTATCGATTCCGAAACGGCTGAACCGATTTTCTTGAAAATTTACACAGTTGTACAATAAGCTTCTGTGAGTGTTCTTAGCTAAGTTTTGTGTCGAGATACCCCCGACAAATATCAAAAATCGATAATCGAAAAGATCGGTTTATAGAAGGAGTGGTCCGATTTTAATCAAATTTGATACACTCATAGACAAAGACATAAGAAACGATATTCAGAAGTTTCAAGGTTGCATTTCTTACAATAGTGAAGAACATTTGATATCGATACCAGGAAATCAAAATTTGACTTACATCCATTCATTTTTTTTTCAGTCTACGGTTTCGCTTTAACTGGAAACAACTATTGCTTTTTAGTCTTTCGTGCCAACGTCTAAAGAGTCTGAGCTCTAGGACCATGGATTAGTTTTAAAACTTTCATTTCACCCGAGCAACGTCGGGCTATACTGCTAGTTTGGGAAATCGGAGTCGTGCTGCTTCTGATTTTTTTTACTATAATGTCTACTATGTTTCCTTTGCGAATTCCAGTGACAAATTTTAAACCGAAGCTGAGGGCTTCTCGTTCTGTATTGGAAACAGTTTTATATCCGATTAGGTTTTCTAATATCTTTCTTACTGTAGAGGTTGTTATGTTTTTTGTCTCAGTTTCTTGTTTTCGTTATCAGTCATTTGTTTGACAGTTTGGTGTATTTGAATGATTTCCGGCTTCGTTACAACGGACTTTTTTTTTGCGGAGTTTCATTCCTGGCTTCTTTAGCTGTTAGGTTTTCTAACATTTCTAGTTCTTCAACAGATGCTTTCAGGAACTCGCATGCATACGTTGGAACAATTCGATGTGATGCTCTGATTATTTTTTGTCTGCATCATGGGATTACGTTTTTCATCAATGCACTTCCGTTAGAATTTTTTCAGTTTTTAAATAAGTTGGCCAACATTAAGAATTTTTATATTTCTTTAATGGTTTAGTGTTTTTCCATGTCGACGCTATGTGATGATGATATATATTTGGATATTTTATCTTTTTAATCATATCACCCCGAGCAAGGCGGTAACGCCACTGATGTGCAGGGGGCTACGTAAGAATCAAAAATTTGGAAAAGAGATAACCGGAAACCACATCCTAAACAGGGAACAAGGGATGAGCCTCTTCACGTGAGTAGAGTGTGAACCGGGCGATAGTTTATCTACTCCAATTGAAAAAAAAGTAAGAAAAAAGAAAAGAGTGAAAAGATTGGAAAAGAGAAAGCAGGAAACCACATCCTAAACAGGGAACAAGGGATGAGCCTCTTCACCTGTTCAATAGACGTGGGTGGAATGTCAAACCGGGTGATAGATAGATCTATCTACTCCAATTAAAAAAACAAAAAGTGAGAAGATTGGAAAAGAGAAAGCCAGAAACCACATCCTAAACAGGGAACAAGGGATGAGCCTCTTCACCTGTTCAATAGACGTGGATGGAGTGTGAACCGGGCATTACGGATATTAACGAAGATTAACGAAACTTGGTTATAAACAACCGACAATTTGAAATGAAATGTTTGAACATTATATTTTATCGATACTCGTATCTAAGTAGATATTCTGTTTTTTTTTTTAATTAAGCAGTATTATATATTTATATCTACCGGCCTGATTATTTACGATAAATTTTTATTACGAAAACGTTTGTCATTCGGCAGGATTCGAATCTGGGACCCCTATCCACATAGGGGAAGCTACCAAGTGATCTGGCATGTGATATATATATATGCACAAGTATATATATATATATATCTGTGATATATTTGTATATATCAAGAACAGTATTGGGGAAAAATGGTATGACAAAGTGGAAAAGGTTTACTCGGAAGGCGTTTCGTCATATAAGACTTTATGTGCGTTGTGGAGCATTGGACATCGGCTCGGAACGAGAAATCTGGGGCCGAGTTCGAATTCCAGCCGAATTCATTGCATTCACTTACGCGCAAATACCCTTAATCCGTCTCTTCCTGCCAGTTATGGGTTAAATAACAGGACAGATTGGGTTCTATAGCCTTGTTCGGCAACCAGTCTACCGTAGAAAGCAATGGCAGTCTACTGCGGGATTATCTTCTGCCCAGTCAGTCATATCTCTTTCGAGACATGATCGCCCAAGCGTGTATCACGTATGGCACTTAACTGACTGACTGAATATAATAGTTGAAATAATGATTAAGGCTTCTACTGGTCAGAAAGTGGGGGATCAGTTTATTACTTCATAATTATAGGAAACCGATCCCCCACTAATTACTACATAATAATATAATACATTTCTTTCCCCTCTACCTATGAGTCAAATAACAGGACAGATTAGGTTCTATAGCCTTGGTCGCCAACCAGTCTATCGCAGAAAGCAATGGCAGCCTACTGCGGGATAATCTTCTGCCCAGTCAGTCATGTCTCTTTCGAGACATGATCGCCCAAGCGTGTATCACGTATGGCACTTAACTGACTGACTGAATATAATAGTTGGAATTATGATTAATGTTTATGATGGTCATAAAATGGGGGATCGGTTTTCTATTGTTATGAAGTAATAAACTGATCCCCCAGTAATTACTAATTAATAATATAATGCATCTCTTCCCCTTCTAGCTATGAGTCAAATAACAGGATAGATTGGGTTCTATGGCAACATACTGCGGGATAATCTTCTGCCCAGTCAGTCATGTCTCTTTCGAGACATGATCGCCCAAGCATGTATCACGTATGGCACTTAACTGACTGAATGCAAATGAACATGCGCACGAACAAAGGATGGGAATTTTAGATATTTTTCTCTAGCCGAATTCATTAAGTAGGCATTCCACACTGGGATATTAAAAGGTCTGCGAGGAATGGTGAAACGTTAGAGAACGCAAATTTCCTGTGGATGACATTGCGATTAAGGCAATCGCTATGCGTTTATGTCGGAGTGGACTATTTTCTCCTTTGATCAGACGAACTTAGGTCATCGTTGCCCCATCCACAAGAATTTACTCGTGCAACCAGACTGGCAACCTTTTAAAGTTAAATCAACCAAATGCAACCTACAATTCTAAACCAACAGCTTCTTTTTTCACACTTCCCGTCTGTGAAAGTCCCTCCCGTATACTTGCTTTCCTGACGGCTACAATCTCCAGGAATTTAAATGCAATGTCAATCTTATCCACTTGACTTCAATCCTTCCCACGTTCTTTCTACTTCACCATGTGTATCTTGTTCTTTCCCTTTCTCTCTACATTCGCAATCTGTGTTGACATCCTTTTCTTGCCCTTTCTCTCACACCCTCTGTAACTGATTCGTCTTTTTCTCCACTCTTCTCCTGCCTAAACTTTACTCCCTTATGTAACCCTTGCGCATCAGTGGCGGTACCGTCTTGCTTGGGGTGAAACGATTAAAAAGAAAAAAAGAAAAAAGAGTATCATTATTTTAAAGTCAAAATTGAAAATTATATATATTGGAGAAACAAGTAGAAATAAAAAAACGCATTTATGAGCAAAAAAGAGACCTCAGAAATAACAAAAAAGAGACCTCAGAAATAACAACTTAGCTAATGCACTAGAAATAAAATAGAAAATAAAACGCGTTGGCAACTATTAAAGTTTTCGTATTGTTTTTTACATTTATAAATATTGTCTTTTCTACAGGTTAACTGATAGATTTTTCATATATTTCTCTATTATAAAGTTTGGTGAGAGACATGTCCTGGTAGTCTGTTTTTCTGGTTAAAACCTAGAAACCTTAATTTTACCCAGAAATCTCTCCTATTTACAATTTTCATCCAATGTGGACTTTTTTAAGGCAATAACCGAAATGAATTTATTAGACCAAGTAACTAATAATAACAAAAAAAATGTCTTTAGCAACTGAAAGAATTTAAAGAACATTATTTTAATACTGTTAACTAAACATTACGTCAATAAACTAAAACTGCGTTGGTACCTGTTACAGTTTTCAGTTGTCTTTTACTTTTATAAATATTGTCTTTTCTGCAGGTTAACGCAGAGATTTTTCATATATATATATATATATATATATATGAAATAAAATAAATTTCGATGTTCAAAACTGTTGAATGATCATTTCGGCATGAAATCCCTAAGAGAGATTTCACATCTCATCGGCAACTACCACATTTCAAAATGAAATAATTTTTTTTTTTATTTCATTTTGAAATGTGGTAGTTGCCGATGAGATGTGAAATCTCTCTTAGGGATTTCATGCCGAAATGATCATTCAACAGTTTTGAACATGGAAATTTATTTTATTTTATAATTGGCTCTGTAATCTTATTTACATTGAGCTCTCCACCTGTATCATTTTTTAATATTAAAATATTAATATTAATTAGGATCGGGTCTTCGGGATTTACCTTTCTACTTTTCGTTTTGGATTAAAGTTATTTTAATATATATATATATATATATATATGTAAGTAAAAGGCAATAGGCTAATTAGTAATTACCAACGCATTACCTTTCTACTTTTCGTTTTGGATTAAAGTTATTTTAATATATATATATATATATATATATATATATATATGTAAGTAAAAGGCAATAGGCTAATTAGTAATTACCAACGCATTTATAAACTCAAACGTGACCTCAGAAATAACAACTTAGCTAATGCACTAGTAATACAGAGAAATAAATTCAAATACGATTTTGACCTTAAAAATGCTGCACTCATAAAAAAAAGAAAATAACTAACTTAGAAGGAAAATCCTCGAAAGTGCCGCCATTGAATATTACCCAAATATTAATCTACGCCCAAGCTTTTTCCCTATTTCACCTTTTTTAACAGAATTACTTCTCTCCCAAACAAACGTACAAAACAGTATCAAGATATCAAAAGAAAATGGTTGAATTCGTCAACACAGCAATAAAAGCAATATCTCCACACCTGACAGTATTTGACGTAATTTTCAGTTAACAGTATAAAAATAGCGTTCTTTAAATTCTTTCAGTTGCTAAGGACATTTTATTAGTTACAAGTTTTTAATAAATTCATTTCGTTTTTTTGCCTTGAGAAAGTCGACATTGGATGAAACGCGTTGGCAACTAATACAGTTTTCCTATTGTCCTTTATATATATATATATATATATATATATATATATATATATATACTGGCATGTATATTTTTGAGAAATTTTGTTAGAGAAGATTGTTCGAAATTTTTAGAACTTTTAGGAGTTTCCGTTGTCAGGACAAATTATTGTTTTTTAGTAATTGATTTGATTCCTTTTCTTTAAATTTTTTATTAACAACTCTCCACTGATTTTTTTCTACAGAAAAAATAAATAAATGATAAATAAAAAAATAAAATAAAGTCTTTGTGTAAAGCGCATTGCCTTAAACTGTATAAAGAGTTTTTATCAATGTATATTTCATGTTCTTATCGTCATACACAATTGGTCTACTGTTCGTTCGAACGTGTTTGAATTTCAAGTAAAAAGAAAAATGTTTAGAATGACTATCATGTAAATTCGATTGAAAAGAGAACGGAATGTGAAAGAATAAAACTTAAAAGCTACCAATAACAAGTCGACCAAATTCTCATCTGCATAATAAAATAATTATATTATTCTTTAGATCATTGTATAAAGGCTCTTATTTGAAAATAGGTGGGTGTATTTTTTATGTCAATTTAGATCATTGAATAAAGACCGTGGTTTGTCAATAGAGACGTCTGTTTAGCTTTCTCATATACTAGTTTGAGACAAGACTCGCGTCCAACATATATAATACGAAATTCTGTTTTCTTTTGGCGTTAAGTTTACTTTGATAGTGCTTCCATTTGAGAGATTGATTCTAATCATGAGAAATGATCCAAGAATTGACAATATGTACGAACAGACGAGAAAAGCAGCCACGAAACAAGCGTTGCAACCAAATGATTACACACACATACATACATACATACACTCATATCCATAGGCTGATTATATATAACATAAATATGTTATAATATCACTACAAAAGTAGTCATTTTGTTTCGACACTATCCATGTCTCATCAAGTTGGAGGGTTTTAAAAGGTTAAAAGACTAGTCAAACACCCTTAATCAGGGAGGATTTGTTACATAGAGAGAATGGGCCAATCAAAATAAAGCAATCCCCTATCTTAGGAATATAAAAACACAGCCTAAAATTCATTTTTTAGGGGCCTTAAGAAAAATATTTGAGTAAAATAGGGATCAGCATATGTAACCACATGTGAGCAACTTTTTAAGAATAGTGTTTATTTAAATATGGAATATTATTCCATCCATACGTACCTTATACTTGGTTATATGTATATACTAGCAGTATAGCCCGGCGTTGCTCGGGTGTAATGAAAGCTTTAAAACTAAACCATTGTCCTGGAGCTCAGACTCGTTGGACGTTGGCACGAAAGACTAAAAAGCAATAGTTGTTTCCAGTTAAAGCGAAATCGTAGACTGAAAGAAAAATGAATGGATGTAAGTCAAAGTTTGATTTCCTGGTATCCATATAAAATGTTCTGCAATCTTGAAACTTCTGAATATCGTTTCTTATGTCTTTGTCTATGAGTGTATGAAATTTGATTAAAATCGGACCACTCCTTCTATAACCCAATTTTTTCGATTATCGATTTTCGATATTTATCGGGGGTACCTCGACACAAAACCCAGCTAAGAACACTCGCAGAAGCTTATAGTACAACTGTATAAATTTTCAAGAAAATCGGTTCAGCCGTTTCGGAGTCTGTAGATAACGGGCACACACACACACACACACACACACACACACACACACACACACACACACACAGAGACAAAGTTCCATTTATAAATAAGTTTAGATAGATAGTTAAATGTAACAGACAATGAATATCTATTATGCTTAATCATAAGTATCGTATTTTGGCTTTAAGTTCAGGTGAAAATAAAGACAAAAATTGTCAAACATTTGGATATTTTTGTTATTATGCTGTCTTTAAGCTTTCGGCTCGCATGAGCCATCTTCAGAGTGGTTACAGGGACTTTAACATAAAGACATCCATCATCAAAGATAATATTCTCTTGTGTTAAAATAAAACATTGCTAAGCGACGATAACATAAGAAGCAGCATAACAAAAAAATATCCAAATTTTGGAGAATTTTTGTCTTTATTTTCATCTGAAATTAAAGTCAAAATACGATGCTTAGAATGGCTCATGATTAAACCTAATAGATATTCATTGTCTGCTATATTTAACTAAAATATATATTTAAAAAATTATCTGCTGCCTCGATACACTATATATATATATATATATATATATATATATATATATATATATATATATATATATTCTATTTGTAAACGAGTTTTTACGCGACCTAGGTTTCTACCATGAGTGGTGTCGTCAGGCGATTTGCAATAACTGATTTTACCGTTAACTGCTTTTTTTAAGAACGCTCACGTAACGGTGTTTTTTTTTTAACGCTCACGCGGCAGGCAATTTTTGAACGTGCAATTTTTAAAATTACAAAGAATTATGGCGTTTTCATCCATGGTTGGATGAACCTCTTATTGCATAAGTAGTCACTCGTTTACAAATGAAAAATATTCAAAAGTTCTATAATATAATTGTATTGAACACTTTTTAATACTAATGTGCACTGGTCTAACCTTATGACCAGAACCTAAGCAATTAAACAATCAATATATATATATATATATATATATATATATATATATATATATATAGTTGTGTCTATTTATTTTATGTAAATACTTTTCATATCGTCTGATAAGTTTAATAGCATTATCGTTGAAAGAAGAAAGAAAATTACAATATTGATACTTTTTTTTAAATCCTTTCTGAGCTTTCGGCTTACATCAGCCATTATCTATGATGACAATTATATTAAGTGTATTAAACAGTACGCGGACGAACAATAGTAGTAGTTTATTTTGTTTGCATGGAAGATTTTCAAAGCAACGGCGAACACGTGCGTACGAAACACTGAAAGCGAAAATCGCACTCCAGCTTATGGCGTCATACATGACCACGCATGAGTGGAGGCGATAAGTATTAAGGATGGAAAACCATTGGGATAAGCAATCGTTGTTATCTACTATAGGCATTTAAGAATGTTTGTGGAGATTTCGCAGTTTATTTTGTTCAGGTTATATTTCAACTGATTTATGTATATGGCTTCGAGAATTTTTAGTTTTTGTTTATTTTCATGTTTAAGTATGGTTGCGTTTTCGACAAGGATTTCGCGGAATTGTGTTATTAGAATTATCGTTCAAGTGCAGTGTCAAACGTCGTGATGGCGAGTTTGTGGTGTGACCAACATAAATATTATTTAATCTGTTGGAGATACACCTCCCAAAGGGTACTTGAATTTATAAACTATGTTGTTTCAAATCGTTAACCGCGAGAGAAGTGTCAGTGCGAATAAATGAGTCAGATACACTAGATTTAGAGTAGTTTATGATTAACTTAAGTTTTTTTTTTTTTTAATCATATCACTCCGAGCAAGTCGGTAAAGCCACTGATGTGCAGGGGGCTACATAGGAGTGAGAAGATTGGAAAAGAGAAAACCGGGAACCGCATCCTAAACAGGAAACAAGGGATGCGCCTCTTCACATGTTCAATAGATGTGGGTGGAGTGTGAACCGGGCGATAGTTTAGTCTGTCTACTCCAATTGAAAAAAAAAAAGTCAGAAGATTGGAAAAGAGAAAACCGGGGACCGCATCCTAAACAGGAAACAAGGGATGCGCCTCTTCACATGTTCAATAGATGTGGGTGGAGTGTGAACCGGGCGATAGTTTAGTCTATCTACTCCAATTGTTGTAAATATATTAGTATTTGCTAATTTGTTTTGTATATTTTCATCTTGTTTATAATTTGTATGCATTTGATTACGATATAGGAGATCAATATGTTTGATTATATATATATATATATATATATATATATATATATGGTGAAGCCCGAACTGTCGCCCTGGATATCTCCAAAGCATTCGACAGAGTATGGCATGACGACCTTCTACGGAAACTGCGAAGCTACGGCATTACTGGACTTTTGTTGGACTTAATCCAGTTATTCCTCTCCAACCGCACACTGAAGGCGGTTTTAAATGGACATGCCTCCCAAAACTACACTACAAACGCGGGTGTCCCCCAAGGCTCTATCCTAGGTCCTACGCTCTTTCTAATCTACATCAATGATCTCCCCGATGCCATAAGATCACAAGTACGCATGTACGCCGACGATACCACAGTATACGCTCGCCTCGATCAAAAATCTGGTGTTTATGACAAGGCGAACCTCGCGGCTGAGCTTGAAAAGGACCTCCAATCCGTGGTAGATTGGGGTAGGAAATGGCTATAACCTCCAGGAGTTTAAATGTAAGGTCAATAGACACCTCCTAACACACTAACCCTCCCATTCTCCCCAACTCTCCCCCTATGTACATCCTAACTCGTCTATCGCCCTGTGTAACCCCCTGCGCTATAGTGGCAGTGGAATGCCTTGCTTGGGGTGTCATGATTAATATATATATATATATATATATATATATATAAATATAAGAAAAATTAAGGCAGACACGTTATTTCATGGTAAATAGAAAGTGTGGGCCTATTTCAGGCGAATCATCATCAGCTTCCATCTTTATTTTACAAAGGATTTTTACACGAATGTTTTAAAATAAAGACGGAAGCTGATGATGGTTATCCCTGAAATAGGCCCACACTTCCGATTTACCATGAAATAACGTGTCTGCCTTAATTTTTCTTATATATATTATCGAATCCTATAACGAAAATGTATATATGCATACATGTATATAATTTGTTAATTTCTGATCATAATTAAATTAGGCCAGTACTCTGTTGTATTAAAAACTATTCAATACATGTATATTGTAGAACTTTTGTATATTTTTCATTTGAAAATGAGTTATTTTCGCAACCTAGGTTTCAACCATTTGGTATCGTCAGACGATTCATAATAACTTGATTTTTTCACTTTTTTTCAAACTTACAAACAGGGATTTTTATATATATGGGGGGGTGGGGGGAATACATTTATCTAAAGGTCAGCAAGAAGTGCTATGCAGTAGGAAGGAAAGATAATGAAGAAGGCCACTCGATTTACCCTGTTTCATTTACTGTGATAATCAAATCCTAATTTAGCAACTCGATGAAATAATAGAAGGTATTTCTTATATATATCGGGTGTTCCAGTAACTTGAACCGATTTTAAATGTGAATTAAGTTTAAGCGTCTAATGATTGTTTTCCAAATTTTTTCAGATATCACTACTTCATTCGTTGGCAGTTTCATTCATCGAAAGATTAACAAATGAACAACGTGTTAAAGTTATCGAATCCTATAACGAAAATGGACGTTCAAGCAAGAGAAGTTCCCAGGTTGCATCATCTCTTGAGATAGTGATGTCAATTGGTAACCACGGTCGTACGACTCGACGACTTTAGATTCCTTCCTTTGGGATCATCTCAAAACAAATGTCTATGCCAACAAGCCAACAACAATTCAACAGCTGAAGGATGAGTTAATAAGGCATTTTGTAAGATCAACGAGCAACTATGCAGTGACGTCACCAAAGATTTTGACCATCGACCGAAGC
>JBBBDQ010002081.1:15000-73641 GCA_037127315.1 Ascarosepion bandense
ATCCAGTGTTATCATCTTACTTGAAGTTGTTTCGGATGTTAGTAATCTAGTTTAGTGGTCGATACAGTATAAAATATACCAGAAAGGAAGAGTCATTTATAGATTTTTTTTTTCATTGATTTTCTTCCAGTTTTTTCGGTTTCTTTTCTAGATTTTCTTCCTTTTGGCTATAGAATTTGAGTTTGACTTTTGTTTATCAACCTCTGTGAGTTATTGAATGCCAAAAAGGTGGGGTTTTAAGGTATTTTTTAAATGTTCGGTTATAGTGAGAAAATTGATTTAGTCAGATTTTGATGAAAATTTTTTTAATATTTTTATTTTAGAAAATTTCTAGTTCTGTATTCAAAAATGTATTGCTGGTAATTTTTTTTTCTTAAAAATGTATTGTTGGTAATATTTTTCCTTCAAATATGTATATTTTTCTATAAAAGTCTATTTTTATGTATATATTGCTATAAAAGTCTATTTTTATACTTTCATAGAGTTTTGACCCCAGTTTAGAGGTCAACTATTTGCCCATAGCTGGGACCCTAACAGGTGCTACCACTCCGGGTCAGGGTGGACCTGGGAACAACAGTAATTAAGAGGTAGTTCCATACTTCTCACAACCTCCCAATCAGAGGCCTTGCTGCCGGATGCAGTTTAACGTCATACCCATGATCTTTTGGTTATAGAACATTCCAGAACGAAAAGCTTCTCTACAATGACAACATTTCTGTAAATAAGTTGCTCGGTCTTCCCGAGTTGCAGTCGGCATTTGCCTCTGCTACTATGACACTGGATGTGCATTGTGGTACAGTGGATATCGGCTCTGAACGAGAAACCGGGGAGCCGAGTTCGAATTCCAGCTGAATCCATTGCATTCACTTACGCACAAATACCATTGGGAAAAGTATTAATCCGTCTCTTCCTTCCAGTTATGGGTTAAATAGCAGGACAGATTGGGTTCTATAGCCTTGGTCGGCAACCAGTCTACCGCAGAAAGCAATGGCAACCTACTGCGGGATAATCTTCTGCCCAGTCAGTCATGTCTCGAAAAAGACATGATCGCCCAAGCGTGTTTCACGTATGGCACTTAACTGACTGACTATGACACTGTCAGCTTTCTGCCTTCGGGTGGAGAGCGCTCTTTGCTTTCGAGCAGAGAACACTAACCCAATCGTGGTTCCACCGAAGGGTAGAATCACGACAGGGGAAAGATAGATATTTTTGGCCTGGCTATATGGCTGGGATGTGCGTTGTGGTGCATTGGATATCGGCTCGGAACGAGGAATCGGGGAGCCGAGTTAGATTTCCAGCTGAATTCATTGCATTCACTTACGCACAAATACCATTGGGAAAGGTATTAATCCGTCTCTTCCTTCCAGTTATGGGTTAAATAACAGGACAGATTGGGTTCTATAGCCTTGGTCGGCAACCAGTCTACCGCAGAAAGCAATGGCAACCTACTGCGGGATAATCTTCTGCCCAGTCAGTCATGTCTCGAAAAAGACATGATCGCCCAAGCGTGTATCACGTATGGCACTTAAAGAAAAAAATATGACTGGGAATACCCACAATAAATAGACCTTGTGTCACATCTCGCCTTACGTGGGAAGGTGGGTAAATACCGTTGCTCGGTCTTCCCAGACATAAAACCTGTGCCTAGGAACAATGTATTGCTCAGTGTTTGGACTTAGATCATTACGTGAGAATGGACAGATCCTGAGAATTCTTATTTCGTGACAGTACCCCTCCCATTGCACCGAAAGAGGAATGTCGGGATATAGTGAGAATAACAGAAGAGACTGGGCAGTTTTGTTTGTGTATGTCCCTCGTGAAACCGACCGTACCATACCTGAGCAATTTTACCTTGCCAACATCGGAGAGCAATTCCTTCAATGTTAACCTGACCTTGTATCACAGTCAACCCACGTGTGGAGGGATAAAATACAGGGAAACGGGTATCTCACGAATTGTGTGTGGATTATAGTCTCCTTCTTCTATGTGCCGTGTCCTTTCAGAACATAGACGATCATGGCTTTTCACATTTTCCTATCCCTTGTCGCTTTTAATATCCCTTCTCCTGTTATCTCACTCAATCCCGATTCCACCATCTATATGCTAAAGTCTGTCAAGTATGTCATGCGTTATTTCCCCTTTATCTGTCCCGTGAGCATCAGATTCTCCAAGTCCTCTTTCCTCATTACATGTCCAAAAATTTAATTTTTTTTTCTAATGTTAAATATCAATTTCCTTCTTGTGTTCATCCTCTCCAAAACCTAGTCGTTGCTCACGTGTTCCGCCCATGGTATCCTCAGCATCCTTCTGTAGAACAACATTTCAGTTGCTTCAAGTCTTTCCTTCATCTTTGATGAGATTGTTCTTCAATATGGCAGCGAATGCTGGACAGACATCACATCGCAATCCAGTACTCTCTTCTTTGTTTCCAGTGAAATTTTCCTGTCTCTTAATACTCTACTCAGCTTCTGGAATGCATCCTTGGCCATGTCAATACGCCTACGGATCTCCGTGTCGCATTTTCCGTCCTCTGTTAGAATATTTCCTAAGTATTTCAATTTCTGCACCTATTTAGTATCACTGACTCAGAGTTGACATTTTAGGCGCCTCTTTTTACTAATTATCAGTCGCTTTTCCTGTAGTTTATTTGTAGTCCTTTCTTTCCGCTTTCTTTAACTACTTCCTGTAGGTCTTGTAGTTTCCTTTCCTTGTTTTCTTTGATTTTAGTATTCCCGGCCTGTAGTTGGCATTTTGGGCTCCTCTTTTTACTGATGACCATGCATTCAGTTTTCTTGTAGTTTATATGTTGTCCTTTCTTTCCGCTTTCTTTAACTACTTCCTGTAGGTCTTGTAGTTTCCTTTCCTTGTTTTCTTTGATTTTAGTATTCCCGTCCTGTAGTTGGCATTTTGGGCTCCCTCTTTTTACTGATGACCATGCATTCAGTTTTCTTGTAGTTTATATGTTGCCCTTTCTTTCCGCTTTCTTTAACTACTTCCTGTAGTTCTTTTAGTTTCCTTTCCTTGTTTTCTTTGATTTTAGTATTCCCGGCCTATAGTTGTCATTTTGGGCTCCTCTTTTTACTGATGACCATGCATTCAGTTTTCTTGTAGTTTATATGTTGTCCTTTCTTTCCACTTTCTTTAACTACTTCCTGTAGTTCTTTTAGTTCCTTTCCTTGTTTTCTTTGATTTTAGTATTCCCGGCCTATAGTTGTCATTTGGGGCTCCTCTTTTTACTGATGACCATGCATTCAGTTTTCTGGTAATTTATATGTTGTCCTTTCTTTCCGCTTTCTTTAACTACTTCCTGTAGTTCTTTTAGTTTCCTTTCCTTGTTTTCTTTGATTTTAGTATTCCCGGCCTATAGTTGGTATTTTGGGCTCCTCTTTTTACTGATGACCATGCATTCAGTTTTCTTGTAGTTTATATGTTGTCCTTTCTTTTCACTTTCTTTAACTACTTCCTGTAGTTCTTTTAGTTTCCTTTCCTTGTTTTCTTTGATTTTAGTATTCCCGGCCTATAGTTGTCATTTTGGGCTCCTCTTTTTACTGATGACCATGCATTCAGTTTTCTTGTAGTTTATATGTTGTCCTTTCTTTCCGCTTTCTTTAACTACTTCCTGTAGTTCTTTTAGTTTCCTTTCCTTGTTTTCTTTGATTTTAGTATTCCCGGCCTATAGTTGTCATTTTGGGCTCCTCTTTTTACTGATGACCATGCATTCAGTTTTCTTGTAGTTTATATGTTGTCCTTTCTTTCCGCTTTCTTTAACTACTTCCTGTAGTTCTTTTAGTTTCCTTTCCTTGTTTTCTTTGATTTTAGTATTCCCGGCCTATAGTTGGTATTTTGGGCTCCTCTTTTTTACTGATGACCATGCATTCAGTTTTCTTGTAGTTTATATGTTGTCCTTTCTTTCCGCTTTCTTTAACTACTTCCTGTAGTTCTTTTAGTTTCCTTTCCTTGTTTTCTTTGATTTTAGTATTCCCGGCCTATAGTTGTCATTTTGGGCTCCTCTTTTACTGATGACCATGCATTCAGTTTTCTTGGTTGCCTGTTGTCCTTTCTTTCGCTTTCTTTAACTACTTCCTGTAGTTCTTTTAGTTTCCTTTCCTTGTTTTCTTTGATTTAGTATTCCCGGCCTATAGTTGGTATTTTGGGCTCCTCTTTTTACTGATGACCATGCATTCAGTTTTCTTGTAGTTTATATGTTGTCCTTTCTTTCCGCTTTCTTTAACTACTTCCTGTAGTTCTTTTAGTTTCCTTTCCTTGTTTTCTTTGATTTTAGTATTCCCGGCCTATAGTTGTCATTTTGGGCTCCTCTTTTTACTGATGACCATGCATTCAGTTTTCTTGTAGTTTATATGTTGTCCTTTCTTTCCGCTTTCTTTAACTACTTCCTGTAGTTCTTTTAGTTTCCTTTCCTTGTTTTCTTTGATTTTAGTATTCCCGGCCTATAGTTGTCATTTTGGGCTCCTCTTTTTACTATTGGCTTCATGCATTCAGTTTTCTTGTAGTTTATATGTTGTCCTTTCTTTTTCCGCTTTCTTTAACTACTTCCTGTAGTTCTTTTAGTTTGTCCTTTCCTTGTTTTCTTTGATTTTAGTATTCCCAGCTAGTTGTCATTTTGGGCTCCTCTTTTTACTGATGACCATGCATTCAGTTTTCTTGTAGTTTATATGTTGTCCTTTCTTTCCGCTTTCTTTAACTACTTCCTGTAGTTCTTTTAGTTCCTTTCCTTGTTTTCTTTGATTTTAGTATTCCCGGCCTATAGTTGGTATTTTGGGCTCCTCTTTTTACTGATGACCATGCATTCAGTTTCTTGTAGTTTATATGTTGTCCTTTCTTTCCGCTTTCTTTAACTACTTCCTGTAGTTCACTGATTTCCTTTCCTTGTTTTCTTTGATTTTTAGTATTCCCGGCCTATAGTTGGTATTTTGGGCTCCTCTTTTTACTGATGACCATGCATTCAGTTTTCTTGTAGTTTATATGTTGTCCTTTCTTTCCGCTTTCTTTAACTACTTCCTGTAGTTCTTTTAGTTTCCCTTTCCTTGTTTTCTTTGATTTTAGTATTCCCGGCCTATAGTTGTCATTTTGGGCTCCTCTTTTTACTGATGACCATGCATTCAGTTTTCTTGCTAGTTTATATGTTGTCCTTTCTTTCCGCTTTCTTTAACTACTTCCTGTAGTTCTTTTAGTTTCCTTTCCTTGTTTTCTTTGATTTTAGTATTCCCGGCCTATAGTTGTCATTTTGGGCTCCTCTTTTTACTGATGACCATGCATTCAACTTTCTTGTAGTTTATATGTTGTCCTTTCTTTCCGCTTTCTTTAACTACTTCCTGTAGTTCTTTTAGTTTCCTTTCCTTGTTTTCTTTGATTTTAGTATTCCCGGCCTATAGTTGGTATTTTGGGCTCCTCTTTTTACTGATGACCATGCATTCAGTTTCTTGTAGTTTATATGTTGTCCTTTCTTTCCGCTTTCTTTAACTACTTCCTGTAGTTCTTTTAGTTCTTTCCTTGTTTTTCTTTGATTTTAGTATTCCCAGCTATAGTTACCCATTTTGGGCTCCTCTTTTTACTGATGACCATGCATTCAGTTTTCTTGTAGTTTATATGTTGTCCTTTCTTTTCCGCTTTCTTTAACTACTTCCTGCTTAGTTCTTTAGTTTCCTTTCCTTGTTTTCTTTGATTTAGTATTCCCGGCCTATAGTTGTCATTTTGGGCTCCTCTTTTTACTGATGACCATGCATTCAGTTTTCTTGTAGTTTATATGTTGTCCTTTCTTTCCACTTTCTTTAACTACTTCCTGTAGTTCTTTTAGTTTCCTTTCCTTGTTTTCTTTGATTTTAGTATTCCCGGCCTATAGTTGGTATTTTGGGCTCCTCTTTTTTACTGATGACCATGCATTCAGTTTTCTTGTAGTTATATGTTGTCCTTTCTTTCCGCTTTCTTTAACTACTTCCTGTAGTTCTTTTAGTTTCCTTTCCTTGTTTTCTTTGATTTTAGTATTCCCGGCCTATAGTTGTCATTATGGGCTCCTCTTTTTACTGATGACCATGCATTCAGTTTTCTTGTAGTTTATATGTTGTCCTTTCTTTCTTTTTTTTTTTTTTTTTTTTTTTTTTTTTACTGATGACCATGCATTCAGTTTTCTTGTAGTTTATATGTTGTCCTTTCTTTCCGCTTTCTTTAACTACTTCCTGTAGTTCTTTTAGTTTCCTTTCCTTGTTTTCTTTGATTTTAGTATTTACAGCTATAGTTGTCATTTTGGGCTCCTCTTTTTACTGATGACCATGCATTCAGTTTTCTTGTAGTTTATATGTTGTCCTTTCTTTCCGCTTTCTTTAACTACTTCCTGTAGTTCTTTTGAATTTCCTTTCCTTGTTTTTCTTTGATTTTAGTATTCCCGGCCTATAGTTGGTATTTTGGGCTCCTCTTTTTACTGACCATGCATTCAGTTTTCTTGTAAATTTTATGTTGTCCTTTCTTTCCGCTTTCTTCTACTTCCTGTAGATCTTGTAGTTTCCTTTCCTTGTTTTCTTTGATTTTAGTATTCCCGGCCTATAGTTGGCATTTTGGGCTCCTCTTTTTACTGATGACCATGCATTCAGTTTTCTTGTAGTTTATATGTTGTCCTTTCTTTCTGCTTTCTTTAACTACTTCCTGTAGATCTTGTAGTTTCCTTTCCTTGTTTTGCTTTGATTTTAGTATTCCCGGCCTGTAGTTGGCATTTTGGGCTCCTCTTTTTACTGATGACCATGCATTCAGTTTTCTTGTAGTTTATATGTTGTCCTTTCTTTCTGCTTTCTTTAACTACTTCTGTAGATCTTGTAGTTTCCTTTCATGTTTTCTTTGATTTTAGTATTCCCGGCCTGTAGTTGGCTTTTGGGCTCCTCTTTTTACTGATGACCATGCATTCAGTTTTCTTGTAGTTTATATGTTGTCCTTTCTTTCCGCTTTCTTTAACTGCTTCCACTGTAGGTCTTGTAGTTTCCTTTCCTTGTTTTTCTTTGATTTTAGTATTCCCGGCCTGTAGTTGGCATTTTGGGCTCCTCTTTTTTACTGATGACCATGCATTCAGTTTTCTTGTAGTTTATATGTTGTCCTTTCTTTCCGCTTTGTTTAACTACTTCCTGTAGGTCTTGTAGTTTCCTTTCCTTGTTTTCTTTGATTTTAATATTCCCGGCCTGTAGTTGGCATTTTGGGCACCTCTTTTTACTGATGACCATGCATTCAGTTTTCTTGTAGTTTATATATTGTCCTTTCTTTCCGCTTTCTTTAACTACTTCCTGTAGGTCTTGTAGTTTCCTTTCCTTGTTTTCTTTGATTTTAGTATTCCCGGCCTGTAGTTGGCATTTTGGGCTCCTCTTTTTACTGATGACCATGCATTCAGTTTTCTTGTAGTTTATATGTCGTCCTTTCTTTCCGCTTTGTTTAACTACTTCCTGTAGGTCTTGTAGTTTCCTTTCCTTGTTTTCTTTGATTTTAATATTCCCGGCCTGTAGTTGGCATTTTGGGCTCCTCTTTTTACTGATGACCATGCATTCAGTTTTCTTGTAGTTTATATGTTGTCCTTTCTTTCCTCTTTCTTTAACTACTTCCTGTATGAGTTGTAGTTTCCTTTCCTTGTTTTCTTTGATTTTAGTATTCCCGGCCTGTAGTTGGTATTTTGGGCTCCTCTTTTTACTGATGACCATGCATTCAGTTTTCTTGTAGTTTATATGTTGTCCTTTCTTTCCGCTTTCTTTAACTACTTCCTGTAGGTCTTGTAGTTTCCTTTCCTTGTTTTCTTTGATTTTAGTATTCCCGGCCTGTAGTTGGCATTTTGGGTTCCTCTTTTTACTGATGACCATGCATTCAGTTTTCTTGTAGTTTATATGTTGTCCTTTCTTTCCTCTTTCTTTAACTACTTCCTGTAGGTCTTGTAGTTTCCTTTCCTTGTTTTCTTTGATTTTAGTATTCCCGGCCTGTAGTTGGTATTTTGGGCTCCTCTTTTTACTGATGACCATGCATTCAGTTTTCTTGTAGTTTATTTGTAGTTCTTTCTTTCCTCTTTCTTTAACTACTTCCTGTAGGTCTTGTAGTTTCCTTTCCTTGTTTTCTTTGATTTTAGTATTCCCGGCCTGTAGTTGGTATTTTGGGCTCCTCTTTTTACTGATGACCATGCATTCAGTTTTCTTGTAGTTTATATGTTGTCCTTTCTTTCCGCTTTCTTTAACTACTTCCTGTAGGTCTTGTAGTTTCCTTTCCTTGTTTTCTTTGATTTTAGTATTCCCGGCCTGTAGTTGGTATTTTGGGCTCCTCTTTTTACTGATGACCATGCATTCAGTTTTCTTGTAGTTTATATGTTGTCCTTTCTTTCCGCTTTCTTTAACTACTTCCTGTAGGTCTTGTAGTTTCCTTTCCTTGTTTTCTTTGATTTTAGTATTCCCGGCCTGTAGTTGGTATTTTGGGCTCCTCTTTTTACTGATGACCATGCATTCAGTTTTCTTGTAGTTTATATGTTGTCCTTTCTTTCCGCTTTCTTTAACTACTTCCTGTAGGTCTTGTAGTTTCCTTTCCTTGTTTTCTTTGATTTAATATTCCCGGCCTATAGTTGGTATTTTGGGCTCCTCTTTTTACTGATGACCATGCATTCAGTTTTCTTGTAGTTTATATGTTGTCCTTTCTTTCCCTTTCTTTAACTACATCCTGTAGGTCTTGTAGTTTCCTTTCCTTGTTTTCTTTGATTTTAGTATTCCCGGCCTGTAGTTGGTATTTTGGGCTCCTCTTTTTACTGATGACCATGCATTCAGTTTTCTTGTAGTTTATATGTTGTCCTTTCTTTCCGCTTTCTTTAACTACTTCCTGTAGGTCTTGTAGTTTCCTTTCCTTGTTTTCTTTGATTTTAGTATTCCCGGCCTGTAGTTGGTATTTTGGGCTCCTCTTTTTACTGATGACCATGCATTCAGTTTTCTTGTAGTTTATATGTTGTCCTTTCTTTCCGCTTTCTTTAACTACTTCCTGTAGGTCTTGTAGTTTCCTTTCCTTGTTTTCTTTGATTTTAGTATTCCCGGCCTGTAGTTGGTATTTTGGGCTCCTCTTTTTACTGATGACCATGCATTCAGTTTTCTTGTAGTTTATATGTTGTCCTTTCTTTCCGCTTTCTTTAACTACTTCCTGTAGGTCTTGTAGTTTCCTTTCCTTGTTTTCTTTGATTTTAGTATTCCCGGCCTGTAGTTGGTATTTTGGGCTCCTCTTTTTACTGATGACCATGCATTCAGTTTTCTTGTAGTTTATATGTTGTCCTTTCTTTCCGCTTTCTTTAACTACTTCCTGTAGGTCTTGTAGTTTCCTTTCCTTCTTTCTTTGATTTTAGTATTCCCGGCCTGTAGTTGGTATTTTGGGCTCCTCTTTTTACTGATGACCATGCATTCAGTTTTCTTGTAGTTTATATGTTGTCCTTTCTTTCCGCTTTCTTTAACTACTTCCTGTAGGTCTTGTAGTTTCCTTTCCTTGTTTTCTTTGATTTTAGTATTCCCGGCCTGTAGTTGGTATTTTCGGCTCCTCTTTTTACTGATGACCATGCATTCAGTTTTCTTGTAGTTATATTATTTGTCCTTTCTTTCCTCTTTCTTTAACTACTTCCTGTATGTGTTGTGTTCCTTTCCTTGTTTTCTTTGATTTTAGTATTCTGGCCTGTAGTTGGCATTTTGGGCTCCTCTTTTTGCAGTGACCATTTATTCAGTTTTCTTGTGTTCTGTGTTGTCTTTCTTTCCGCTTTCTTTAACTACTTCCTGTAGGTCTTGTGATTTCTTCTTGTTTTCTTTGTTCTTAGTATTCCCGGCCTGTAGTTGGTATTTTGGGCTCCTCTGCTGATGACCATCATTCAGTTTTCTTGTAGTTATATGTTGTCCTTTCTTTCCTCTTTCTTTAACTACTTCCTGTATGTCTTAGTAGTTATTTCCTTCATTTCCTTTGATTTTGCTTTTGACCTGTAGTTATTTTGTGTTCCTCTTTTTACTGATGACCACGCACGTTAGGGATCTTCTTGTAGTTTATATGTTGTCTTTCTTTCCTCTTTCTTTAACTACTTCCTGTATGTCTTGTAGTTTCCTTTCATGTTTTTCTTTGATTTTATTATTTCTGGCCTGTAGTTGGTATTTTGGGCTCCTCTTACTGATGACCATGCATTCAGTTTTCTTGTAGTTTATATGTTGTCCTTTCTTTCCCTTAGCTTTAGCTACTTCCTGTAGGTCTTGTAGTTTTCCTTGTTTTCTTTGATTTTATTTCCAGCCTCCTTGAGTTGGTATTTTGGGCTCCTCTTTTTACTGATGATATGCATTCAGTTTTCTTGTGAACATATGTTGTCCTTTCTTTCCTCTTTCTTTAACTGCTTCTGTATGTCATGTAGTTTCCTTTCCTTGTTTTCTTTGATTTTAGTATTCCCGGCCTTAGTTGGTATTTTGGGCTCCTCTTTTTACTGGTATTATGCATTCAGTTTTCTTGTAGTTATGTTTATCTTTTTCATTTTCCTCTTTCTTTAACTAATTCCTGTATGTCTTTGTAGTTTTCTTTCCTTGTTTTCTTTGATTTTAGTATTCCTGGCCTATGGTTATTTATTTTTGGGCTCCTCTTTTTACTGATAGCGGCCTGCATTCAGTTTTCTTGTGGTTATATGTTGTCCTTTCTTTCCGCTTTCTTTAACTACTTCCTGTAGGTCTTGTAGTTTCCTTTCCTTGTTTTCTTTGATTTTAGTATTCCCGGCCTGTAGTTGGTATTTTGGGCTCCTCTTTTTACTGATGACCATGCATTCAGTTTTCTTGTAGTTTATATGTTGTCCTTTCTTTCTCTTTCTTTAACTACTTCCTGTATGTCTTGTAGTTTCTTTCCTTGTTTCTTTGATTTTAGTATTCCCGGCCTGTAGTTGGTATTTTGGGCTCCTCTTTTTACTGATGACCATGCATTCAGTTTTCTTGTAGTTTATATGTTGTCCTTTCTTTCCTCTTTCTTTAACTACTTCCTGTATGTCTTGTAGTTTCCTTTCCTTGTTTTCTTTGATTTTAGTATTCCCGGCCTGTAGTTGGTATTTTGGGCTCCTCTTTTTACTGATGACCATGCATTCAGTTTTCTTGTAGTTTATATGTTGTCCTTTCTTTCCGCTTTCTTTAACTACTTCCTGCTAGGTCTTGTAGTTTCCTTTCCTTGTTTTCTTTGATTTTTTTTAGTATTCCCGGCCTGTAGTTGGTATTTTGGGCTCCTCTTTTTACTTATGACCATGCATTCAGTTTTCTTGTAGTTTATATGTTGTCCTTTCTTTCCTCTTTCTTTAACTACTTCCTGTATGTCTTGTAGTTTCCTTTCCTTGTTTTCTTTGATTTTAGTATTCCCGACCTGTAGTTGGTATTTTGGGCTCCTCTTTTTACTGATGACCATGCATTCAGTTTTCTTGTAGTTTATATGTTGTCCTTTCTTTCCTCTTTCTTTAACTACTTCCTGTATGTCTTGTAGTTTCCTTTCCTTGTTTTCTTTGATTTTAGTATTCCTGGCCTGTAGTTGGTATTTTGGGCTCCTCTTTTTACTGATGACCATGCATTCAGTTTTCTTGTAGTTTATATGTTGTCCTTTCTTTCCGCTTTCTTTAACTACTTCCTGTAGGTCTTGTAGTTTCCTTTCCTTGTTTTCTTTGATTTTAGTATTCCCGGCCTATAGTTGTCATTTTGGGCTCCTCTTTTTACTGATGACCATGCATTCAGTTTTCTTGTAGTTTATATGTTGTCCTTTCTTTCCGCTTTCTTTAACTACTTCCTGTAGTTCTTTTAGTTTCCTTTCCTTGTTTTCTTTGATTTTAGTATTCCCGGCCTGTAGTTGGTATTTTGGGCTCCTCTTTTTACTGATGACCATGCATTCAGTTTTCTTGTAGTTTATATGTTGTCCTTTCTTTCCGCTTTCTTTAACTACTTCCTGTAGTTCTTTCAGTTTCCTTTCCTTGTTTTCTTTGATTTTAGTATTCCCGGCCTATAGTTGGTATTTTGGGCTCCTCTTTTTACTGATGACCATGCATTCAGTTTTCTTGTAGTTTCTATGTTGTCCTTTCTTTCCGCTTTCTTTAACTACTTCCTGTAGTTCTTTTAGTTTCCTTTCCTTGTTTTCTTTGATTTTAGTATTCCCGGCCTATAGTTGGTATTTTGGGCTCCTCTTTTTACTGATGACCATGCATTCAGTTTTCTTGTAGTTTATATGTTGTCCTTTCTTTCCGCTTTCTTTAACTACTTCCTGTAGTTCTTTTAGTTTCCTTTCCTTGTTTTCTTTGATTTTAGTATTCCCGGCCTATAGTTGGTATTTTGGGCTCCTCTTTTTACTGATGACCATGCATTCAGTTTTCTTGTAGTTTATATGTTGTCCTTTCTTTCCGCTTTCTTTAACTACTTCCTGTAGTTCTTTTAGTTTCCTTTCCTTGTTTTCTTTGATTTTAGTATTCCCGGCCTATAGTTGGTATTTTGGGCTCCTCTTTTTACTGATGACCATGCATTCAGTTTTCTTGTAGTTTATATGTTGTCCTTTCTTTCCGCTTTCTTTAACTACTTCCTGTAGTTCTTTTAGTTTCCTTTCCTTGTTTTCTTTGATTTTAGTATTCCCGGCCTGTAGTTGGTATTTTGGGCTCCTCTTTTTACTGATGACCATGCATTCAGTTTTCTTGTAGTTTATATGTTGTCCTTTCTTTCCTCTTTCTTTAACTACTTCCTGTATGTCTTGTAGTTTCCTTTCCTTGTTTTCTTTGATTTTAGTATTCCCGACCTGTAGTTTGGTATTTGGGCTCCTCTTTTACTGATGATGTGCATTCGGTTTTTCTTGCAGTTTATATGTTGTCCTTTCTTTCCTCTTTTTCTTTAACTACTTCCTGTATGTCTTGTAGTTTCTTTCCTTGTTTCTTTGATTTTGGTATTTCTGGCCTGTAGTTGGTGTTTGGGCTCCTCTTTTTGCAGTGACCTTTGTTCAGTTTTCTTGGTTATATGTTGTCCTTTCTTTCCTTTCTTCTTTTCCTTCCTGTAGGTCTTGTAGTTTCCTTTCCTTCATTTTCTTTGATTTTAGTATTTAGCTTTCTTAGTTGTCATTTTGGGCTCCTCTTTTTACTGTGTTGACCATGCATTCAGTTTTCTTGTGTTTATATGTTGTCCTTTCTTTCCTTTCTTTAACTTCTTCCTGTAGTTCTTTTAGTTTCCTTTCCTTGTTTTCTTTGATTTTAGTATTTATTAGTTGGTATTTGGGCTCTCTTTTTTTTGGTGACCATGCATTCAGTTTCTTGTAATTTATGTTGTGTCCTTTCTTTCATTTCTTCTGCTTCCTGTGGTTCTTTCAGTTTTCACTTTCCTTGTTTTCTTTGATTTGTTCCAGAAGCACTATGATTTGGTCTTGGGCTCCTCTTTTTACATAGTGACCTTGTTCGTTTCTTGTGATTTCTGCTATGTTCCTTTCTTTCATTTCTTTTAACTACTTCCTGTAGTTCTTTTAGTTCCTTTCCTTGTTTTCTTTGATTTTAGTATTCCCGGCCTATAGTTGGTATTTTGGGCTATCTTTTGAATGGTATTGCATTCAGTTTTCTTTTAATTTCTGTGTTGTGCTTTATTTCCCTTTCTTCTTTATTTCTTGGTTATTTCAATTTCTTTTCCTTGTTTTCTTTAATTTTGTGTTTGACCTGAGATTTCGTATTTTGTTCCTCTTTTACTGATAGGCACGCCGGGCTCGGTTTTCTTTTGTAGTTTATATGTTGTCCTTTCTTTCACTTTCTTCTTTTGCCTGTAGTTCTTTAGTTTTCTTTGCTTGTTTCTTTGATTTTTGACATTTTAAACTATAGTTGGTGTTTTGAGGCTCTCTTTTTGCAGTGACCATGCATTCAGTTTTCTTGTCAGTTTATATGTTTCTTTCTTTTCTTTTCTTTAACTACCTTTATGATTACTATGCTTTTAGTTTCCTTTCCTTGTTTTTCTTTGATTTTAGTATTCCCAGCCTGTGGTTGGTATTTTGGGCTCCTCTTTTTACTGATGACAGCGCATTCAGTTTTCTTGTGGTTATATGTTGTCCTTTCTTTCACTTCTTTAACTACTTCTGTGTTCTTTCATTCTTTCATGTTTTCTTTGATTTTTAGTATTCCCCGGCTATAGTTGGTATTTTGAGCTTCCTCTATTTTTACTGATGACCATGCATTCAGATTTTCTTGTGTTTATATGTTGTCCTTTTCTTTCCCTTTCTTCCTTCTTCTGTAGTTCTTTTAATTTTCCTTTCTTGTTTTTGCTTTGATTTTGGTATTTGGTAACCTATAGTTGGTATTTTGAGCTCCTGCTTTTGCACTGGTGACCGCGGTGGTTTTGCAGCAGTTTATATGTTAATCTTTCTTTCCTTTTCCTTTAACTACTTCCTGTAGTTCTTTTAATTTCCTTTCTTGTTTTCTTTGATTTTAGCTTATTTCGCTTCTCTGATTGTTTTTTGAGCTCCTCTTTTTTACTGGTGACCCGTGCATTCAGTTTTCTTGCGTTTGTGTTGTCCTTTCTTTCCTTTCTTCTTCTCGCCCTGTAGTTATTTTTTAATTTCCTTTCCTTGTTTTCTTTGGTGATTTCTAGTATTTACCGGCTTCCTGGTTGGTATTTTGAGGCTCCTCTTTTTATGAAGCCATGCATTCAGTTTTTTGTTGTAGTTATATGTTGTCTTTTCTTTTTTTCTTTAGCTCCTTCTCGCTGGTTTCTTTTAATTCCTTTCTTGTTTTCTTTGATTTTTAGCCAACTATAGTTGGTGTTTTGGGCTCTCTTTTGCACTGGTGACCATGCATTGATTTTCTTGTAGTTTATATGTTAATCTTTCTTTCACTTTCTTCTGCCAACACTACTTCCTGTGGTTCTTTTAGTTTCCTTTCCTTGTTTTCTTTGATTTTAGTATTCCCGGCCTGTGGTTGGTGTTGGGCTCCTCTTACTGCCAGTGACCATGCATTCAGTTTTCTTGTAGTTTATGTGTTTGTCTTCTTTCCTTTCTTCTTCACTTCCTGTGGTCCTTTCGTTTCCTTTCTTGTTTTCTTTTGATTTTGTGTTCTGACCTGATTTGGTATTTTGGGCTCCTCTTTTACTGGTGACCATGCATTCAGTTTTCTTGTGGGTATATGTTGTCCTTTCCTTTCTTTTCTTTTAACCTGCCTTACTGTGGTTCTTTTTAGTTTCCTTTCTTGTTCTTTTGATTTGGTATTGGCTAGTTGTGTTTGGGCTCTATCTTTTGCACTGATGACATGCATTCGGTTTTCTTGCTTGGTTATATCTTTCGTGCTTTCTTTCTTTCTTTCTTGCTTCCTGGTTCTTTTAGTTATTTCCTTGGCTTTTACTTTGATTTTATTCGCTTTGTGGTTATTTTGGGCATTCTCTTTTGCCCAGTGACCATGCATTCAGTTTTCTTGCTTGGTTATGTTTGTCTTTCTTTCTTTCTTCCTTCCTTCCTGCTAGGTTCTTTTGGTTTCCTTTCCTTGTTTTCTTTGATTTTAGTATTCCCCGCTGGTTATTTTGGGCTCCTCTTTTTTGTTGACCATGCATTCAGCAGTTTTCTTCTTGTAATTATGTCATTTGTCCTTTCTTTCCTTTCTTTTATCTTCCTGTAGTTCTTTTAATTTCTTTCTTGTTTCTTTGATTTTATTCGCTTGTAGTTGGTATTTGGGCTCCTCTTTTTACTGATGACCATGCATTCAGAGTTTTCTTCTTGGTTATGTGTTGTCCTTTCTTTCCACTTTCTTTGTCTTCTCCATGATTTCTTTTAGTTTCTTTCCTTGTTTTCTTTGAGTTTTGTGTTTAGCCTGGTTGTTTGGGCTCTATCTTTTACTGGTAATGCATGCATTCAGTTCTTGTAGTTATGTGTTTGTCCTTTCTGCTTTCTTCTGCCTTCCTGTAGTTCTTTTAGTTTTCTTCCTTGTTTTCATGATTTTAGTATTTCAGCCTATAGTTGGTATTTTGGGCTCCTCTTTACTGATGATATGCATTCAGTTTTCTTGTGGTTATATGTTGTGCTTTCTTTCTTGCTTTCTTTATCTACTTTCTGTTGGAGAACTTGTAGTTTCTTTCCTATCTCTGCTATCAGCACCGTATCATCTGCATATCTTATATTGTTCAGATTTCAGTCGTCAATGAGGAATTCAGGCATAACTTCTCGAGCTCTTTGAATTGTCTCACTGTATGGAATACAAACTTGGAAATACTTTTATTTCTTTGGATTTTTGCTTTTTACTAATATTCTTCTAAAAAAAATCTTTATCTATAATTCTAATTAAGACATTAACTGCATATATGCATTCTCTTTATTTAAAGAACTGTCACTTAAAGTATTGGGCTTACGGCCATATCACGTTGAATACACCGCTTCTCGCTCGATCACCGAAGTTAAGCAACGTTGAGCCTGGTCAGTACTTAGATGGGTGACCGCTTGGGAATGCCAGGTGCGTTGTGGTGCAGTGGGTATCGGTTCGGAATGCCAGGTGCGTTGTGGTGCAGTGGGTATCGGTTCGGAAAGAGAAATCGGTGAACCGAGTCGAATTCCAGTTGAATACCCAACATTCACTTAAGCACTGGTACCCTTGGGAAAGGTATTAATCCGTCCCTTCCCTCCAGTTATGGGTTAAATAACAAGGGTAGGACTTGGGGACCTTGCCCTTAAAAACAAATCCCAATGAATCTTGATACTTGAAAAGAAAAAAGTATTACGAAACACAAAACTTATATAAAAACAACAATAAATTGTTGAAAAGAAAAAGGTGTTACCAGCAATAAATAAATAAAAAATTTAGTTGGCAATAAATGACCCGCCGAGGTTGATATGCCATAAAACTAATCAACCAACTTAAAGTATTAAACACTATTCTTGTAAATAAACGATAAAGTGCGTTTAACATTTTTGTTGTCAGTTCTCGATTTAATTGTAAATCCAGTTCTCGCAACCGATTTTATTGAATTGATGTGGCAAGGAAAAATGAACAAAATGCCCGAAAAATGCATTTTCCGATATTTTATAATGACACATATTCGTCATTTTGTGGTAACTGAAAATTTCTTGTTCATAGATATTTTTTTTATAAATTTACGAACAAAATATTTTCTTCTATGTTTATTGCCTTACGATAAGAGTAATAATGAATCTTGCATTGCCGTTGGTTGATATATTTTATAGAAATTTGTAAATAAAGATTATGATTTTGTAAATAAGTTTAAGTGAATTTTGTTCAATGGCATATCAACCTCTGTGAGTTACTTAATGTCAATAAGGTGGGGGTTTAGAGTATTTTTTAAGGTTCGGTTATAGTGAGAAGGTTGATTTAATGACATTTTATTTTATTTTTTTTTTACATATATTCTTTGTAAGAAATAAGTTTGAAAATGAGGTTTCAGTGACGTATTTTTGTAAAGTGGATTTTCGAGAGTTCGATGTATTACTGCTATGTATTTTCCCTAAAAATGAATCGCTGATAATATTTTTCATTCAAAAATATATTGCTGGTAATTTTGTTTTTTCATCAAAAATATAATGCTGGCAACTTTTTTTTTCATCAAAAATATATTGCTGGCAATATTTTTTTATTCAAAAATATATTGCTAGGAATTTGTTTCCCTTAAAAACCCCACTGCTAGTAATTCTTCAAAAATGTATTCCTAGAATGTTTACTATAAAGGTCTATATTTAGACTTCCTAGTGTATATATATATATATATATATATATATATATATATATATATACTATCCTAGTGTTTTGACCCCAGTTTTGCCCATTTGCCAACAGATGCTACCACCAGACGAGCTAGCAAATAAATAATCTAATAATAGTATCTTGTGCTTATGTTGCCAATTCTTGAAAAAAAATGTGTAAATCCAATTTCATATACTCGGGTTTTATTAAAATTCTAAATGATGGGATTTAAAATTAATAAAATGGCTGACGAAGCCTCCAGTAATAGAAAATTGTTGGTATTCTATAAAGAAAATTAATACAATATTCACTCGCTAAAAAATATATATTCTTACATTCAAAAATATTTTTCGGTTTTAAATAAGCCACAAATAGATTTATTCAGTCAGTCAGTCAGTCAGTCAATTAATTGCCAGGCTTGATATACGCTTGGGGGATCATGTCTTTTTTGAGTCATGACTAACTAAGCAGAAGATTTTTCCTCAGTAGATTGGCATCTTTTCTTTGTTTCTAATGAAATTTTCCTATATCTTCATACTGATTTTTTTCGATTATCGATTTTCGATACTTATCGGGGTTACCTCGACACAAAACCTAGCTAAGAACACTCGCAGACGCTTATAGTACAACTGTGTAAATTTTCAAGAAAATCGGTTCAGCCGTTTCGGAGTCTATATGTAACGGATAAACACACACACAGACACACACACACACACACACACACACACACACACACACACACACACACACAAAGTTCCATTTATAAATAAGTTTAGATTTCTTTCCATCCTGTAATGTTTTCCTTCTTTTCTGTAACGTTTTTCATTCATACTTTTACCTCTATGTTTCTAATGAAATCTTCCTATATCTTAATACTTTGCTTAGTTTATGAAAGGCATGAGGATATTGTAATCATTTTCTTCATTATTAGTCAATAAATCTTCTTTGCTTCTCGTTTTCTTTTTGTTTTTCTTTTATTCACCTTCATCTTCCCGCGCTTTCCAGTCCTTTTTTCTATTAAATTTCTATTTTGAATTTATGATTTTCGTTCAGACTTTTTCTATATTTTTGTTAAACATTGAACAGAAAACCGGCAAAAGAAGCACGTCATTGAATTTAGTGTTTATTTCAGATTCAAATAACATTTTGCAAAGACAAATATAAATTTCTTTTCTTGGAATCTATAAAAAAGAAAAGAAAAAAGATTTATTTCTATCATTTTTCCAAGACTTCCACGGTCAACAGTCTTTACAGTTATTGCTTAAATCAAACAAATAATGCCTGATTAAGAAATTATGAAATTTTAATACCGACAACAAAAATTGTCATTTTACTTTGTTTCTTTTTGTTTTTTTTTAACGAAAGTGCATTTGGAGAAGCTAGTTTAAAATATAAATAAAATAAAGATCTTATTTGAAGTACACAATTTTATGAAATCTTTACTAATCATGCACATTTATAAATCTACCATCCGCCCGTGCATTGAATACTGCTGCCATATCTGGTCGGGTACCCCTGCTGTTCTCCTCGGGCTTCTCGATAAGGTTCAGAGGAGGGTCTGTAATGTGATAGATACCGACTTGGCAGACCGCCTGCAGTCTCTCTCCCACCGGCGAGACGTGGCTTCCCTGTGTCTCTTCTATAAATACTTTCACGGCTTCTGCTCCGATGAACTTAGATCACTAGTGCCCCCTAAATACGAATTTGAACGAGATACTAGATTAGCAACTAGATCCCACCCTTTTACAGTGAAACCGATAAAATGCAACCGCAACTTCTACTCCAACAGTTTCTTTCCTCGCACTTCCCGACTGTGGAATTCTCTTCCAAACGATTGCTTCCCCGACGGCTACAATCTCCAGGAGTTTAAATGTAAGGTCAATAGACACCTCCTAACACACTAACCTGCTCCCATTCTATCAAACACTCTTCCCATCTGCCCAACCCTCATCCTCGGTATCCTTACTCATCTGTCACCTTCCTCCTGACATTCCCTATGCCTAACCACTCCTTCTCTTTACCTTCCCCTCTGTAGCCCCATGCGCAATAGTGTCAGTGGAATGCCTTGTTTGGGGTGAGATGATAAAAAAAAAATAAAAAATAAAAAAATAAAAGAGCTGTCTGTCCGGCTGTCCAAAGCCAGGAAAAGATAATTAAGAATTGGTGGAGTTAGGTCCCTTGACACTGGGGTGTCGGTCTAGATTATTAACATCAGGATATGTCAGTCTGTGCTGATATCACATTCACTTACACCAACAACTACATTCTTTTTTATTTTTTCTCCTTCGGTGTCTTAGCTTCTTCCGATTGATGACATTTCAAGAGACACACATACACCAATAAATGCGTAGTGACTAAAAATCGAGCAAATGACAGCGTTGTCGTGTTTAAAATAAGCGGCAGACCTGTACGACATTACCACCACCGGTAAATTTATTGATTATTATTTTTTTTTTTACTTTTTGTGTATTCTTATCGATTAGTACACAAAGTTTCCGATTTTCAAAAAGAATCTGGAAAAAATTCAATATTTAAAGATTTTTAAGGGGTGCTCAGTTTCTCATACAACCTTATAATAAATCGATCCTCCATTTTGAAAACACTCGCTTCTAGTTGTTGCTCTTTTTTATTTTTTTCTAAAACTTGTAAGAAATTAATGAAAAAATCGTTCCGGAAATGTTTTTATTCAAAAATTTCTTTAGAATAGTGATTATTTTAAAGATTCTCAGTCAAATTTTTTTTAATGTTTTACATGTCATATTTTTCATTCCAAATTTTTTTACTACAGCAATTATTTTAAAGAAACTCTTTCAAAAACTGTTTTTGTTAATGTTTCAAATAACATATTTTTCATTGATATGAAGTAGGGATAATTAAAAATTTTCCATGGGTTTGTCGATCTTCAAATTGTAAGCTTCTTTATACATGGTCTCAGCGACATCAAAGCGACCCCAACGCGAGTGTTTCCAAAGTGGAGGGTCGATTTACTATAAGGTTTTATGAGAAACTGAACACCCCCTAAAAATCTTAAATAATGAATTTTTTTCAGATTTTTTTTTCATAATCGGAATGTTTAGGGTTAAATCGATGATATTGCACTGAAAAACGTAGAGAAAAATGATAACAATTTTCAGGTGTTGGTAATATCGTACAGGTCCGCCAAATAAGCTAATATAGAAGGGTTTGGGGATGATTTCTTTTTTTAAGTGGGGTATAGCACAAAAGAATGGAACCGGGCCCAATAGTAAACTTAACAGGTTTATGGATGGTCAATTGTTATATAAGTACCTATGAACATTAATGGGTAGTTTCCAGTCCTCATAAATACGTTGGACATTATTGTTGGGGGCGGCTATCTTGCCGCCTAGCGATTAACTTCGCTCCGATGCAATTCTGACATTGTCGGACTTTCTGCCCGAAGGCAGAGAGTAACCCAGACGAAGCTCCGCCGAAGGGTAATATCTCGTCTAGGAAAAAGTTGACATTTAATTTTTGCCCGAGCTACATGGCTCTGATTACATACGTTAAAAAGTCCTTGTGTCGCATTTTGTTTTAAATGGAGAGGCAGCTAAATACTATAGTGAACATTTCTGAGCGATCAAAAATTTTGTAAACAAAAGTTAATTCTCGGTTTTAAAAATCTTGTAAAAATAAAATATACATCGCTGACACGTTGTTTAAAAAAAATTAGTAAATTTAAGTTACATAAATCTGATCTGAACCACATATTACTTGCTTACTGCCTGAAATGTAGTATAGAAGCGTTTCATAATCACAGTGCTTCTGTTTTCCTGAGATTCTAATTGATTTGTGACAGCCAGAACCGAAAAAAAAAAGCTAAGTATAGTCGACCAGAATATACATAAATTTGTGTAACGTAAGTAAACGTTTTGTTTTTGGTTTTTAGCTATATAATAAAATTTAAAAATTAACAATATTTTTAGCAATTATCTAATATTTTTGTAGAATATTAGTTGGTTTAGCTTTATAGCCTTACATTTGAAGATGCTTTCTGAAAAATACAAATTAAAATAACATAAAACGTTCTTTAAAATTAGTTTTAAAATTTAATAACTGAGATAATGAAATTATATAACATGAGAGGGTAACTCAATAATTTGTGATAGAGCAGTTATGATCTCCCACAAAAAACAGATCTATACAAAAATGTTTTATTTAAAAAAATCTTGGTGATTGAAGATTTGTATTAAACTTTTCAATTAGTAAATATAGTCTTCACTTATTGTATTAGTAATCTAATTGGTACGGTTATTAGAAGAAATTTTAAAAGATTTTTTAAACTTTGTAAAATATTATACTTAAAACAAATGAAAACAATTCTTGTAAATCATTATTATTCATCGAAAAAGTTTTTCTCTTCAGACTATGATATCCTTAATATATATTGTTTATAAAAGTAATTAAAAGTTTATATAAATAAAAAATGGCAACGTTCAGATGTGAACCCATATATAACAACACCTTTACACAAGTCGACTGTCGATGAAATTGTAACATAACCATTAGAAATAGGATCAAATTGTACAAGCCAAAATTTTCAGTCATAACTGATGTATCGAGACAAACTTGCTCTACCATTAGACAATGTCGAATTGCCATTGTGTGGTGAGAAGTTCTACAAAAAAATAAAATACAAAAAAAAAAAACAAAAAAAACAAACAAACCATGAACGTGTTCATATGCGCAAAGAATTCTTCTTCATATGCTGTGTTCCTTCAGGACGTAGGCGATCATGGACCTCCATTTGGCACTGTCTCTTGTCGCTCTCATTAATTTTTCTCTTGGTATCTCTTCCAAGCCCCGTTCAGTCAACCATTTGCTCAGACCTAACAAGTACGTCTCGAGCTGCTTTCCTCTGTCTCTCCTTCCATTTATCCGACCTGTGAGTATTAAATTCGCCAGGCCTTCCTTCCTCATTACGTGTTCCAGGAACCTTATTCGTCTCTTCCTGATATTCATTATGAGGTTTCTTTTCGTTTTTCATCCTTTCAAACATTTCATCGTTGTACACGTGATCTGTCCATGGTATCCTCAGCATCCTTCTGTAAAACCACATTTCTGCTGCCTCAAGCCTCTCGTTCATCTTTGATGAGATCGTTCAGCATTCACTTCCATACACAAGGACAGATATCACAGAGAAATCCAGCACTCTTTTCTTTGTTTCTAATGAGATTTTGATGTTTTTCAGTAATCGGGCTAGCTTCTGAAATGCGTCATTAGTCATGACAATGCGTCTGTGGATCTCTGTGTCACATTTTTCTCTTGGTATCTCTTCCAAGCCCTGTTCAGTCAACCATTTGCTCAGACCTAACAAGTACGTTTTCGCGCTGTTTTCCCCTGTCTCTTCTTTCATTCATCCGACCTGTGAGCATCAAGTTCTCCAGGCACTCTTTCCTCATTACGTGTTCAAGGAACCTCATTTGTCTCTTTCCTGATATTTATTATCAGTTTTCTTCTCGTTTGCATCCATTCCAACACCTCATCGTTGCACGCATGCTTAGTCCATGGTATCCTCAGCATCCTTCTGTAAAACCACATTTCTGTTTGCCTCAAGCCTCTCCTTCATCTTTGATGAGATCGTCTAGCACAAAGAATAGCGCAATCGAAAGCTCTCATGAAAATTTAGGTGCTTCAGGAAAATACGAGAGTTTTTTTTTTGCTCGACTAATTCCGATGTTAATAATTTAGCTATGCCTCAACAATTCCTGTCGAACGTGCGATCTTTTCTGTAGCTATATACGACAAATATTTATTAATGACGAAGGAAACACATGCTTAGTAGAATTGTAGCGAAAAAGAAATTAATTAAAATCAACCTCCTTCACTTTTACAAAAATCCACAATGACTTGTGAAATCCTGGTTTTTCCCAAATAGAAAAAGGATTGACCATGTGCTTAACGAAAAGTCGAAACCAGATTTCGCAAGTAGGTCTTAAAATGATTTTTGACGAATGGAAGCAACTTACAAGACCAAAAGGACTTCGCGAGTAAGTGCGAAAAATCTAGATTACAATAAAAGGACTTCATCAACGTTAGTCACTCAGAGAGTCAGATGGGAGCTGCAAGACTAAACATTTAAAATGTAACTTCAACTTCAAGCGACTCGGACATTGTCCTCTTTCTCTTTCTCTTTCTCCTTATCTCTTTCAACAATTACTACTACGAACATTTTGTACGAACTCTTGATACCCTTAACTTTCTCACTGAACATTAATTTCTATAAATTCTTGTTATTCTTTCCTTTTAATAAATTACTATTTTAACATACAAAAAATGTATATTTTATTCTCATACTATTCCACACATTCCAACCTGCCAACAACCAACCTTCTGATGAAAACCTTCTGATGATAATTCTCCATAAAACTTGTAAGCTGTAGGGAGTTCGGTTAAGTATGACACAAGGCCGAATCAAAGAAACATTTACCCATCTCTCCATAGCTACAGAATTAATAACTCAATAAATCTTTCTTCGGCAATTTCCTACCAACCACGAGCATTATTCTTTTTGTAAATACTAAAGTAATGAATGAAAGACGCTGTTAATAAAATTAATAACTGGATTCACTAATGTTTTTCAGCAGTTTCCCTGCCGAATTAATGAATACAAAACGTGCTTTTTCGTAATTAAACGAACATTTTTTTCCGATATTTTTCAAAGCACGCGCTGATCTGTTTAAAAGGAATATGATTTAAATTACAAAAAGCAATATTTCTGTATCAAGTGGAATCAGTTTTTACTTAAAGAGATTTTAAACAAATGCCCTCATCTCCTCAATCTTCTCGAATTATTTATTTTATTATTTCTTATTTGTTATTCTCTTTCAATAACACCAAGAATAGAACTGCGAAAATTCTTTTCTATGGCGTTCCCTGCAGTCATCGTGTGCTTAGCAGCATTTCGCAACTGAATAACGAATGGCAACATGCTGTCTTTTATTCTAGCAAGCGGACAAATTATAAATAATCCAATATTTACGATTCCAAATGAAAACAGGAAAAAAAATAAAAGAAAGAATATCACACAGTTTTATTTTTCTTTCCTGTGCTTCGAGTAAAAGACAGATAAATAGCGGTTTTGGATTCATGGTCACCTCGAAAATAACTCTTTCATCATTGGTCTTTTTTTTTTTCTCCAGAGAGACACGCACTTCTTAAGCCCAGTGTACTAGACTCCAGACGGGAAGCTAAGGCAAAGATGATAAAAAGAAAGATTTATTTATTAATAAGTCAACACTGGTGATATTCCTCAGCAAGTGATGCAGATATTACATTGGTTTGCTTAACGAACCAAAATAAGTTTTGTTAAACCCCGAGTGGAAATGTTTTGTCTTTTCTGTCTCGAATGGGCGAAAAGGGAAAGCAAACGTAAAAAAAAAATCATTTACAGGCAAATATTATGAGAAACATTTATTTCCTATAGTGAGGAGGAGAACCAAATGAAATAAAAGCCATGGGGGGAAGGCAAAAAAAAAAAGCTATGGTGGGGGAGGAAGGGAGAAAAGAAAAGCTAATGCGGGGGCGGGGAGGAACGAATTTCCAGGAAAAAATAAAGGAACGAAAATCCAGGAAAAAAAAAAGAACAAAAATCCAGGAACAAAAAAGGAACGAAAATTCAGGAAAAAAAAATAAAGGAACGAAAATCCAGGGTGAAAAAAAAAGGAACGAAAATCCAGGAAAAGAAAAAGGAACGAAAATCCAGGAAAAAAAAGGAACAAAAATACAAGAAAAAAAAACAAAAACGAAAATCCAGGTAAAAAAAAAAGAACGAAAATCCAGGTAAAAAAAGGAACGAAAATCAAGAAAAAAAAAAAAAAAAAAAAAGAAACGAAAATCCAGGAAAAAAAAAACGAAAGAAAAGCCAGGCAAAAACAAAACAAATCAAAACAAAAAAAAAAACAAAGGAAAGAAAAGCTATTTTTTTTTTAATCGTATAACCCGAGCAAGGCGGTAACGCCACTGATGTGCAGGGGGCTACGTAAGAGTGAAAAGATTGGAAAAGATAAAGCCGGAAAGCACATCCTAAACAGGGTACAAGGGGTGAGCCTCTTAACCTGTTCAATAGACGTGGGTGGAGTGTGAACCGGGCGATAGATAGATCTATCTACTCCAATTGAAAAAAAAAAATGAAAAGATTGGAAAAGAGAAAGCCGGAAACCACAACCTAAACAGGGAATAAGGGATGAGCCTCTTAAACTGTTCAATAGACATGGGTGGAGTGTGAACCGGGCGATAGATAGATCTATCTACTCTAATTGCGGGTGGGGGGACCAATGAAAAAAAAACTAATAATTATAAATCAACGAAAACCAACGTGTTCGAAGGTCAGTACCACTTATTCCTTGTTCATCACTCAATCAAATTACTCATATGGACCAATTTTCAATCCTAACAATTTCAAACTTCACTGTTGTTAACTTGTCAAATATTTAAGTTTAAGATGAATCATTCAAGTTATCTATCAAATGAGAATATATTCTTCCTAGTTCTCTAGCAAAAAATAGGGCCTTATAAGAGAAATATTATTGATGACATTGACATGGAATGAATGGACATAACCAGGCATATCAACACCTACATGTATCAAAGTCTGGTAACATCAATTTTTATTTCTTTTACATTTAAACCATTATCAAAGCTTCTTTGGCTTTGTACAAAGAGTAGACCTGATATCAAGCAGTAACAATATCTCACCACAAAAATAAAGAAAAAAATACGTGTAACGTTGTATGTAGCGGATAACGTGGACCGAGCATGTGAGCAATGAGGAAGTGTTGGAAAGAATGGAAATGAAAAGGAAATTAATATTAAGCATCAGAAAGAGACAACTGAAGTTCCTGGGACATGCAATGAGGAAGGAGGGCTTGGAGAACGTGATACTAACAGGCCAGATAGAAGGGAAAAGGAGACAGGGGAAAGCAGCGGATAACATATTTGAAGGGCAGGTGGATGACAGAACAGGGGCTGCGAGACGTTACAGGAGAAAGTGTGCTAAGAGCCACTAGGAATAGGGAGACGTGGAAGGCCATGATTGCCCACGTCCTGAAAGGACAAGGTACATAGTAGAAGAAGTAGGTTGCATGAAAAGAATTATATTGGATTATCGTTGTGGTACAGTGGATAACGGTTCAGAATGAGAAATCAGAGATCCGAGTTCAAATTCCAGTCGAATTACTTGCATTACGCTCAAATACTCCTGGGAAAGGTATTAATCCAGAATAGATTGGTTTCTGTAGCCTTGGTTAGCAACTAGTCTACCGCAGAAAGTAAAGGCAACCTAATGTGGGAAAATCTTCTGTCCAGGCAGTAATGACTCTTTTAAGTATCACGTATAGCACTGACTGATAGGCTTTCTACCGAATTACGTTAAAATACCGGTTCCTGTACGATCCTCGAAGGCAAGCAATGTCGAGCATGGTCTCTACCTAGGTAGGTGACAGCTTGAGAGCAGCAGATACTGTAAGCTTGGATGTGTGGGTGGTGCAATGGTTAAAGGCTAGAAATTGTCAATCGATCATCAGGGTTCTAATTACCGTTGGGTTCGTTATGTTCATTTACGCGCAAATACACTTGCAAAAAATATGAACACATCTTTCCCCAGCTACGGGTTAATTAGTAAGACTGACCGAATATTATCTAAAAACAAAGCAAAATAACATTACAATCTAAAAATATTTTGTGGCTTTAAATATCTTAAAAAGAGAAGATAAGGTGACCAAAAAAACAAGAATTTTGAACTGTTTTGGCAGACATGAGCAATGGCAGCACTGCGAAACACTGGCCTCACGAAGTAAACACTCTGCCATTTCAGTAACCATGGATCAAGATGAATTTCTAAGCAAATTATGGATGTCAGATGAGGCTCCTTTTCATCTCATAGGTTACGTGAATAAGCAGAACTACCGTTACTGGAAAGACACAAATCCTAATGAAGTTTATGAGCGCCCTTTACACGCTAGTAAGGTGACAGTATGGTGTGCTGTTTTATTACATGGAATCATCGGACCTTATTTTTTTTAGATGAACAGGGGATCTCAGTCACCGTCACTGTCTCAACAGAAGATTTCAAGAAGGCATTTGTACAGGAGGACGCCGTCTACAGGACGTAATTTTAAAAAAAAAATGAAAATTCCATCATTGTTTTTTAAATGGCATATTTGAAGGTTTCAATTAATTTGAATAAAATATTTTTCTTCCAACACTTCTGGTTTTATTGAAGTGTTAAAAAGTTCCCGTTTTTTGGGGGTCACCCTGTATTATCAGGCTTTAATATATACAATTAACTGCGAACGACGGAAATTTCTGCCGATATCTATTTTTGTATTTTTAATCTTCTCAATCCGTTTTCAAAATGGCTTTAACACTTCGTTCTGCAATGAGACTAGCATTTTCTAATGAGAGAATTTAATTATCAAAATGCTTAATTGGCGAATGTAATTAATTTCTATCGCTGGTTGCATTAATTTTATTACTCCTAAAGTTTGTATCGTAAAACACCAACAGATAAAACAAACTACGTCAGCCAATTAAAACCCTTATCATTGGCCATCAGTTTCTGTCGATTACATCATGTTATCTTGCTAGTCACGTGATTAATACGTAGAAAAATATCTGTTTTCAGATTTGAATTGATTTTAATCAAAAGCGCACTAAATTGTTGGTGGATGGGCTTGATTTCCAGCATGCTAGATTTTAAAACAAATGACATGATTATAATCATTACCGTATTGGAATTCAGCTTCTCCCTTCGTTCCTTGGTTACAACGGACGTGACGCCACTGCCAGACGCAGAGAAATAAGGGACAATTCCGTTTTGATACAAAAGAAAAACGGGAAAAACGTATCGTGCGCTGATGTTTAGTGCCAATGAGAAAAATAAAGAAAGATGCAGAAAAAATAAGTAAAACGAAAGAGAGAGAGAGAGAGAGAAACAAGTACGAAAAGAGATAGAGAAAAAATAGTAAAACGAAAAGAAAGAGCGAGAGAGAGAGAAAGAGAGAGAGAGAGAAACGAGTGAGAAAGATAGAGAGAGAAAAATAGTAAAACGAAAGAAAGAGCGAGAGAGAGAGAGAGAGAAAGAGAGAAACAAGTACCGAAAGAAAGAGATAGAGAGAGAAAAAATAGTAAAACGAAAGAGAGCGAGAGAGAAACAGGTACATGAAAGAGATAGAGAGAAAAAATAGTAAACGAAAGAAAGAGCGAGAGAGAGAGAAAGAGAGAAAGAGAGAAACGAGTACGAAAGAAAGGAGAAAAAATAGTAAAACGAAAGAGAGAGCGAGAGAGAAAGAAACAAGTACGAAAGAAAGAGATAGAGAGAGAAAAAATAGTAAAACGAAAGAAAGAGAGAGAGAAAGAGAGAAGCGGTATGAAAGAAAGATAGAGAAAAATAGTAAAACGAAAGAAAGAGCGAGAGAGAGAGAGAGAGAGAGAAACAGGTACGAAAGAAAGAGATAGAGAGAGAAAAAATAGTAAAACGAAAGAAAGAGAGAGCGAGAGAGAGAAAGAAACAAGTACGAAAGAAAGAGATAGAGAGAAAAATAGTAAAACGAAAGAAAGAGAGAGAGAGAGAAAGAAAGAGAGAAACAGGTACGAAAGAAAGAGATAGAGAAATAGTAAAACGAAAGAAAAGAGCGAGAGAGAGAGAGAAAGAGACAAAGAGAGAAACAAGTACGAAAGAAAGAGAGATAGAGAGAAAGAAACAAAACGAAAGAAAGAGAGCGAGAGAGAAAGAAACAAGTACGAAAGAAAGAGATAGAGAAAAATAGTAAAACGGAAGAAAGAGAGAGAGAGAGAAAGAGAGAAACAGGTACAAAGAAAGAAAGAGATAGAGAGAAAAATAGTAAAACGAAAGAAAGAGAGAGAGAAAGAGAGAAACAGGTACGAAAAGAAAGAGATAGAGAGAGAAAAATAGTAAAACGAAAGAAAGAGAGAGAGAGAAAGAGAGAAACAAGTACGAAAGAAAGAGATAGAGAAAAAATAGTAAAACGAAGAGAGAGGGAGAGAGGGAGAGAAAGAGAAAGAAACAGGTACGAAAGAAAGAGATAGAGAGAAAAAATAGTAAAACGAAAGAGAGAGAGAGAGAAAGAGAGAAACAGGTACGAAAGAAAGAGATAGAGAGAAAAATAGTAAAACGAAAGAGAGAGAGAGAGAAAGAGAGAAACAGGTACGAAAGAAAGAGATAGAGAGAGAAAAAATAGTAAAACGAAAGAAAGAGAGAGAGAAATATAAAACGAGAGAGAGAGAGAGAGATTAAAAACAGTAAAACGAAAGAAAAGAGAGAGAAAAATAGTAAAACGAAAGAGAGGAGAGAAAGACAAACATGTAAACAAAGAAAGAAAGGAAGAAAGAAAAACATGTAGAACGAAAGAAAGAAAAACATGTAGAACGAAAGAAAGAAAAACAATCATGTAGAACGAAAGAAAGAAAAACAATCATGTAGAACGAAAGAAAGAAAAACAATCATGAACGAAAGAAAGAAAAACAATCATGTAGAACGAAAGAAAGAAAAACAATCATGTAGAACGAAAGAAAGAAAGAACGAAAGACAAAAAAGTAGAACGAAAGAAAGACAAACATGTAGGAGGAAAGAAACTTGTAGAATGAAAGAAAAAAGAAACATGTAGGATGAAAAAAAAAACATGTAGAATGAGAGAAAAAGAAACATGTAGAATGAGAGAAAAAAGAAACATGTAGAATGAGAGAAAAAAGAAACATGTAGAACGAAAGAAAAAAAGGAATATGTATAACGAACGAAAGAAAGAGAGAAACATGTAGAACGAAAGAGAGAGAGAAAAAATGTAGAACGAAAGAGAGAGAGAAAAAATGTAGAACGAAAGAAAGAGAGAGAGAAAAATGTAGAACGAAAGAAAGAGAGAGAGAAAAATGTAGAACGAAAGAAAGAGAGAGAGAAAAATGTAGAACGAAAGAAAGAAAGAGAAAATAAGGAAACAATCGAAGATTGAATCAGAGAGAACAATAGAAAGAAAGAAAGAAAGAAAGAAAGAAAGAAAGAACGGGACGTAGCGGTCGTGCTAACGCCCTCATGCGTTTAACGTCTGCTTCAGTGAAATGAAAACCCTTTTCGTTTTTAATTTTGTTTTTATTTTCCGTTTACTTCTGATTTAAGGTAAGTAAGGGTAATAAATAGTCATTGTTTTTGCACAATTTCTGAATTTAAGTGACACTTAACATATTCAGTGGTTATATTTTCTTTTACTTTATATTTTCTTTTCTAGTTTTAAGGTACCGCTCATTTTTTCTGTTTTCATTTTCAAGATTCTTATGTCTATTTTATTTCGCTTATTTTTTATTTTATTATTATTATGGTGGTGGTTGTAGTAATAATTCGGAAAATATTTAGCCATTTCAAAATATCTTGACAAGCTGGATGCAACATTACATCAAATCATGAAGGAACTTTATTTCGTATTCAGAAAAATTCTTATAGGATTACAGTTAATCAGCAATCAGAAGCCGTTTCTTGAGCTTCTGTGTTGTGTCGGATTATGCTTGAATTTTCAAACAGTCGTACGAGCGAACTCAGTCAGTCATGTGCCACACGTGATACACGTCTGGACGATCATGTCTTTATCGAGATATGACTGGGCAGAATATTTCTTGCAGTAGGTTGCCATTAATTTCTGCAGTAGACTGGTTACCAACCAAGGTTATAGAAATTAATATGTCCTGCTATTTAACCTATAGCTGGAGGGAGTACCGATGGATTTCCCAAGGATATCTGCGCGTAAGAGAATGAATGTAACAAATTCAACTAGAATTTGAACTTGGCTCTTTGAGTTGTCGTTCTGAGCCGATATTCACTGCACCACGACGCACTTCTTTTTCTGTTATTTTAGCTTGGCATGTACGTGGCTGGTATTAGAACTATTTTTCAGTTGTATGAATTTTTAGCAATGAGTATAAGCAGCCATATTCAGAAAAATGTGCATCTGTTTCGTCACTCGTGTTTCAACGCTACATTCACACACACACACACACACACACACACACACACACACACGTGTGTGTGTGTGTGTGTGTGTGTGTGTGTGTGTGTGTGTGTGTGTTTAAATTAAAAAATAAACAATATTTTTTTTAATAAAAAGCTGAGTAATATTAGATTCTTTATTCTTTTTGTATTTCATTAGTAAGGAAGAAGTTCCTCTCAGCCAGTGTGTTCTCCATAACTGTTACATTGTAAAACAGATTCCTGAGAGGATATTTTCCCGATCTCTGCAATCTTAACCTGTTCAATTATAGGGTCAATATAACGCCATGGTGCAGTGGATATCGGCTCGGAACGAGAAATCGGAAAGCAGAGTTCGAATTCCAGTTAAATTCCTTGCATTCACTTACGCGCAAATACCCTTGGGAAAGGTATTAATCCGACTCTTCCCTCCAGTTATGGGTTAAATAATAGGACAGATTGGGTTCTGTAGCCTTGGTCGGCAACCAGTCTACCGCAGAAAGCAATGGCAACCTACTGCGGGATAATCTTCTGCCCAGTCAGTCATGTCTCATTCGAGACATGATCGCCCAAGTGTGTATCACGTATGGCACTTAACTGACTGATAACGCCATAATACTTTTTTGTACCGTCAAAAACATATTTAAACACTTTTATAGATAGATACAGAGATATACACTATATCTATCTTTAAAAGCGTATTTGCTTACATTTCCGGTATGCAAAATACTGTATATTTAAAAAAAAGTTATATTGATTGGATTCTCGACTTTTTGAAAAATTCCAAGTTTTATCGATTATTATTATTCATTATTATTTGTTTATTTATTTATTTCAAGCAAAGCAGTACTAACACTGGTGCACAGGGGGTTACAGCGAGAGATGAAGACAGGAAAAAAACAAATTTCTTAAAATATGAAGAGTATGTTGAAGAAACATATACAATAAGTCCGGCGAGGCTTGTATTGCTGCCCTGGATATCTCCAAGGTTTTTGATAGGTTTTGGCACGCTGGCCTTCTGCACAAGCTTCAGGGTTATGGTATCACTAGATGCGAGCTTGATCTGATCCAATCTTTCTTATCTTACCACATAATGGAGGCTGTCTTGAATGGCCACGCCTCCACATCCTACCACATGTACGCTGGCGGGTACCTCTTGTTCCCTTTCTACAATTGCACTTATAAAACCTCTACCTAGAGTTGCTCTTGAGTCTTGTGCCATGTAAAATGATAGTAAAAAAATCATCTCAAAATCTAGTTAACATCATTTGCAATTATTTTGATCTGATACTCACAGCACCACAACGAGGATACCGGCTCGGAACGAGAAATCGGAGAGTCGAGTTCGAATTCCAGTAGAATTCGTTGCATTCACTTACCCACAAATACCCTTGGGAAAGGTATTAACCAGTCTCTTCTCTCTCCCGGATGAGTTATAGAGCCTTGTTGACAACAAAGCAAGTAATGTAAATTACATAACTCAACCAAAGTAAGTAATGTAAATTTATTGCGGGAAAATCTCTTGCCCAGTCAGTCATGTCTCGAAAGAGACATGATCGCCCAAGCGTGCATCACGTATGGCCCTTAACTGACTGACTCTTAATGAATTTATTATCAAACCATTTGTAAAAGTGATAGACTGACATCAAGGAAGCAAATGTCGTTCTTGAAGAAAACCGGATTTTTTTTCTTCCTAGTGAACATGTACTACTAAATTCTACCAACTAAATCTCTTTCAATGTCAACCTCTCATTAAACCATTAATTGCTCTAACCACAAAGCTATCGTTTCTAAATTCTATTTTCTGAGATAACATTGAAATAACTAAAACAAAAACAAAACAGCAAAAAAAACAAAACAAAAAAAAACAGAGTATAAAAATCGTTATTTCATTATTTTCAGAAAAAGAAGGTAAAATGAAGGGTCGTAAATCCTGATTGTGGTCCTCAATTGTAAAATACAATATAACGAAAAAAAAAAAACAACAAAAAACAAAAAAAAACAAAGCGAACTTCATCCGGGTATTATCAGTCATTTGAGTTTGAAATCCCAAATATCGACAAATGCAGACGAGAATTGCATTGTATTATTTGATTAGAAAATAGTAATTGACCCAACTTCAAGAAATGACGAGAAAAAAAAATGATAAAGAAATCAAATCGAGGGTATAACAACTTTGTTGATTTAGAACATTTACTGGATTTTTTCGATAGAATTTGGTTTTGTGTTTTTAAGAGTTAATTTTGTAGCAATTTTTTCCCTTGATTTTTCTCCGCTGCTAAGTCACCTGAAATTCTTTAATAAAAGAAGAAAATTGAATCTATCTGCTGATTGAACTAAGAACGGAAGGCGAAAAAAATTGATGACGTTAGATTGGGAAGGAGTGAGAAACACTAGAAAGAGAAAACAAGCGGTAATCAACGAAAGGAAAGAAAAGAAAGAAAGAAAAAGAGAGCGTAAATAAAAAAGAAAGAGCACAAAAAGAAAGAAAAAAAGCGGAAACAAAGAGAAAACGGAGAGAAAAGAAAGAGAAAACGGAAAGAAATAAAGATAGAGAGAAAAAAAAACAAAGAAAAAAAGAGAAATCGGAAAGAAAGAAATAAAGAAAGAGAAAACGGAAAGAAAGAAATCGAAAAAGAAAAGAAAGAAAGAAAGAAATCGGAAAAAAGAAAGAAAGAAAGAGAAATCGGAAAAAAGAAAGAAAGAAAGAGAAATCGGAAAAAAAGAAAAAAGAAAGAAAGAAAGAAATCAAGAAAAAGAAAGAAAGAAAGAAAGAAATCGAAAAAAGAAAAAAGAAAGAAAGAAAGAAAATCGGAAAAAAGAAAGAAAGAAAGAGAAATCGAAAAAAGAAAGAAAGAAAGAAAGAAAACAAAGAAAGAAAGAAAGAAAACGGAAAAAAGAAAGAAAGAAAGAGAAAACGGAAAAAAGAAAGAAAGAAAAGAAAGAAAAGAAAGAAAGAAAAGAAAGAAAAAGAAAAGAAAGAAACGAAAAGAAAAAAGAAAGAAAGAAAGAGAAAACGAAAAAAGACAGAAAGAAAGAAAAAGAGAAAACGTAAAGAGAGAGAGAGAGCAGAAAACGAAAGAAAGAAAGAAAAGAAAACAAAGAAAGAAAACGGAAAGAAAGGAAGAAAGAAAGAAAGAAAGAAAGAGAAAACGGAAAGAAAGGAAAAGAATGAAAGAAAACGAAAGACATTGTAAAAAAGAAGAAATAGATAAAATACTTTAGTCTAAAGCAGGCACCATTTTAAAAATATTTTACTGGCAAGGAAGTAAATATAATGCGAGATAAACGAAGATGGATAAAAAAGAAAAAACCCAGAGAAATAAGAAATGAAAATAACAAGTAGAAACGAAGAAGAGAATAACGAAAAAAAAAAAAATGAGAGAAATGTAAAAATAAAGGAATAACATATTTGGAGGAAAGAAGCGATGTGTTGAAAGATAAAAAGAAAGAAAGTCTCTATGAAAAAAAGTTCGAATGCAGAAACGAGAAAATCAAATACAAATAAAACAACGAAAATATGGAGAAAGAAAAGCAAACAAACGTAAAAAATAAAGAAAAGTTAATTAAAACAACAATAAAAACAAGAAATAGGCGTTATAAATAATTAAAAAAAAAAGCAGATAAGACAAAATAAATATGGTTTCCTTAACACCATTGACAAAAAGGAGGATTACATTTTCAAATCGCAAAAACAAACAACATTGATGAACAAATGACATTAGCCTTTTTGTCTCTAACTCCGTTGCCTTTTGTTGTCTAGCCTCTTTTTTTTCTACCCATGGCGTCTTTTCTATTCATTTCCCGCTGCGTAAATCATCAAACACGAACGACTTTACACATACAAGACGCACAGTCGAACGCATCAACTGAGCAACGAACATAGATAATTGATTCATAAATTGTTCAGAAACTGAGCTTTCAATAGAAGCAGTTCCTACGATTGATCAAACAAATTAGCTAGCTTTATAGCCTATGAGCGAGAATATAGAAAGTTCGCCATTTTCTGTTCCCTTGCCAGTAACAAATTAAGCGTACTTGTTTTAAAGCGAGCTATTGCGTCGCCTAAAACATTTAAAACGAGTTCGGTGTCGTGGCTCATTCGTTAAACGCGTAGTTTATCTACCTTAGGCAGAATTAGTCAGTCTGTTAAGTGTCATTGGACGCTTAAGCGATCATGTTACTTTTCAACACATAACCGACTGGTCAGATTTCCCCGCAGGTTGTGAGTTAGTTAAGTGCCATACGTGATATACGCTTTGGGCGATCATGTCTCGAAAGAGACATAACTGACTGGGCAGAAGATTATCTCACAGTAGGTTGCCATTACTTTCTGCGGTAGACTGATTGCCAGCCAAGGCTATAGAACCCAATCTGTCCTATTATTTGAATCATAGCTAGAAGAAAAAGAGATGTATTATATTATTAGGTACTAATTAGTGGGGGATCAGTTTAGTACTTCATAACGATATAAAACTGACCCCCCACTTTATGCCCATAAGAATCCTTAATCATGTTTTCAACTATTATATTCAGTCAGTCAGTTAAGTGCCATACGTGATTCACGCTTTGGGCGATCATGTCTCGAATGAGGCATGACTGACTGGGCAGAAGATTATCTCACAGAAGGTTGCCATTACTTCCTGCGGTAGACTGGTTGCCAGCCAAAGCTATAAAACCCAATATGTCCTGTTATTTAACCCCTAACTGGAGGGAAGAGACAGATTAATACCTTTCCCAAGGATATTTGTGCGTAAGTGAATGCAAGGAATTCAAGTGGAATTCGAACTTGGCTCTCCCATTTGTCGTTCCGAGTCGATATCCACCGCATCACAACGCACATACGCAGAAGGTTGCCATTATTTTCTGCGTTAGACTCGTTGCCAACCAAGTCTATAGAACCCAATTTTTTCAACTATTTAACCCATAGATGGAGTGAGAAGAGATGGATTAACACCTTTCCTAAGGGTATTTGCGTGTAAGTGAATGAAACGAATTCGACAGGAATTCGAACTCGGTTCTCCGATTTCTCGTTCCAAACCGATATCCACTTCACAACGCACATAGAGATTCCAAAAGAGAAACCGGCGTACCTAGTTCGAATTCTGGACGAGTTAGTTACATTTATTTTGGCACAAATATCCTTGGGAAAGATACGAATCCATTTCTTCTCCCTCCAGTTATTTGTTAAAAAGCAGTGCTTCTCTTACTTTGAGGTGGCAGTCGAGGAGGACAACACTGAATTTAAATTAGCCTGAAGAGGGATGGGCTCCATCAGGTTATTACTGCTGTGGGGACTGATATACATGAGGTTGACGACGGGACTGTCGTACATGAGGTGGACGACGAGACTGTTATACATGAGGTGACCGACGAGACTGTCATACATGAGGTGGCCGACGAGACTAGTAATGTGATCTAGTTTTTGGTTTAAGCTTTCAGTCAGTTAAGTGCCGTGCGTGATACACGCTTCGGGCGATCATGTCTCAGATATGACTGACTGGGCAGAAGATTATCCCGCAGTAGATTGCCATTGCTTTCTGCGGTAAACTGGTTACCAACCAAGGCTATAGAACCCAGTCTGTCCTATTATTTAACCCATAACTGGAGGGAAGAGATGGATCAATACATTTCCCAAATGTATTTGTGGGTAAGTGAATGCAAAAAATTCAACTGGAATTCGAACTTGGCACCCCGATTTCTCGTTCCGAGTCGATATCCACTGCACCATAATGCACATCCTGGTTTAAGCTTTATCGGAGTATCAAAAAGGGGAGGCTTTTTAAAAGAATGGTGATTTTCTAATCGATGCTTAGATGTGACAAGGCCAAAAGTATGGGGCACCCAGCAAGGATCAAACTCACTACTCACTCTAGAAAGAGAGGCTCACTAATCATTATCCCATGTAGAGTTGCCCTGGTTTTTTAAGAGAATAAATTAATGAACTGTGTGAAGTTATATTTCATACCAAAGGTTATAATTTGAACAATAAATCCCAGTCTGTTTATGTATAACGTGAATAATAATAATAATAATAATAATAATAATAATAATAATAACCCATGCTGTAAGGTTCGAACTCAGGGACGCATGAAAATAACAAAAGGTTCTTTCCAAAAAGTTTAGTCATGTATTAGGGTTTTAGGATAATTCATACCGATTTTTAAGGACAAGTAAAACACAAAAAAAAAAATGATGTCTCAAATATTACATCATTCGGACTATTGTCCTCATCTTTACTGCCATATTTACAACTTTTCGGCCGTTGTACGCTCCGGCCTTCTTCAGGTGCTAGAAATTTTGAACCGAACCTTTTATTACGATCACGCAAGGGCACATGATGGCCCAGTGGTTAGTTCCTGTGACTTGACCCAAAGAGTTGTGAGTTCGATACCAGGCTACAGCAGTGTTGAACAAATAACTTAGTTAAAGGGATATAACTACATGGTTACCAGAAGTGGCATCGTACATGGAATGAGAATTATATCTCCCAGTAATCGTAATAAAGTGTTCAGTTCGAAATTTCTTGCACCTGAAGAAGACCGGAGCTTACAACAGCCGAAACATCGTAAACATAGCAGTGAAGATGAGGACAATTTTCCGAATAATGTAAATAGTGTAAATACTACCTCATCTCAGAAGTATAGACAAATACTAAAACTTATGTCATTAAATATTTAGTCCACTAAACATGAACCATTTTGTCGCACAACTTTTCTTCATTTTCCCTTCAACTTAAAGATTCCGTTTTCCCAGAATTTCGGTGGGTTTTCGACAGAGAACTTATTAAAATGATTTTTATGTCATCCAAAGAATTTTTTTTTTTTTCATTGAGATCATTTTGCAAGGAGATGAATAAATGAAAATTCAAAGGGGCAATGTTTGGTGAATATGGTAGATGGGGTAACATATCTAAGCCAAACTGCAGCAATTTTTGCCGGGTCGCCAATGAAACGTGAGGGCTGGAATTATCCTGATTGAAAACAGCACCTTTTCTGTTCGTTAAGTCTGGGCGTTTGAGTGATGACTTGGCAGAAGTTCATTGTACAATATTCCTTTTCTATGCCACCAGATGCCCAGCAGTATTTTTTTTTCGGATGACGGTTATTGATCGGAGGTTAAGTGTTAAGTCCAAAAGTTAGTCTAGAGGTTATATATATGAGAGAGAGAGAATGAGAGAGAAAAGGAGAGAGAACGAGAGAAAGAGAGAGAATGAGAGAACGAGAGAGAAAGCGAGAGGAAGAGAGAACGAGAGAGAAAGCGAGAACGAGAGCGGAATAGAGAATGAGAGAGGAAGAGAGAATGAGAGAAAAAGAGTGAATGAGAGAGAGACAGAGATTATGAAAGAAAGAGAGAGAATGAGAGAGAGAGAGAGAAGAGAGAAAGAAAGAATGAGAAAAAGAGAGAATGAGAGAGAATGAGAGAAAGAGAGAGAGAAAGAGAAAGAGAGAATGAGAGAAAGAGGGAGAGAGAATGAGAGAAAGAGGGAGAGAGAATGAGAGAAAGAGAGAGAGGATGAGAGAGAATGAGAGAGAGAATTAGAGAAAGAAAGAATGAGAGAGAGAATAACAGAGAGAAGTGACAGAGAAAGAAAGAATGAGAGAGAGAAAGAGAGCATGAGAGAAAGAAAGAATGAGAGAAAGTGAGAATGAGAGAGAGAGAGAATGTGAGAGAGAATGAGAGAGAGAGAATGAGATAAAGAGAGTGAGAATGAGAGAGAGAGGGAGAGGTGGGGAAAGAGTTTTGAAGCAGCAATTTCACATCCATTCGGTTAAATTCCAACGAAAGTTACATTGTTTATGTTTTATTCATATGTATCTCCAATACTAACTATTTTTTTAAAGTTCCAGGCAGACATGAAATATAAACGGTGCAACATTTTTTGAGATCTTAGAAAAAAATGAAAGAAAACAAGCCAGACTAGAATAATGGCGAGGTTTTCGAAAAAAACAAAACAAAAAACAACGAAAAAAACAAAAAACAAAAAAAAAACGCATATATTTCTAGACATTCTTCATAATCTACCCCCAAAAAATGATATCACGAAAACCGAATTTTCTTAAAAGATAATGGACAATTTGTGATTAACGTCAGACCAGAACGTCGAATAATTTTCAGAACGGAAAAAAAAAGAAAAATATTCATCAACAAGAAATTACATGGACGGACACATTTCATTATAAATGAGTGACAGTGTACATTTATTAGTTTTTTTTGTTTTTTTTTTTACCTGTGCTTGTCTTGTGTGCGAAACAGATTTCTTTTGGGGACGTCATATGTTTAGAAATTCTCAAAATTAATTTTCTTTCTGAGTATATATATTTTATATGATCGTGTCGCCCCAATCAAGGCATTTTACTGCCACTGTTGTACAGAGGGTTACATAGGCGAAAAGTTATGAGGAAGAGTGACAGGTTAAGGGGGTGTCAGGAATTGGGTAAGAGAAGAATAACTGTGGCCATAATGTGAGGGATCAATTTATATATTGCTTGTAATATAGAATTGATCCCCTACTTTATATTTACATAATAATTTCTTGTCTGTTGATACGCCGTAATAAACGAATCAATCAGTCAATGAAATACTGATTACCTACACATGCATGTCTTTTAGATTTATTTACATTCTCTGGAATATAAATGGATAGAATTTTTTTTTTATTTTTATAATCGTGTCGTCCAAAGCAAATCATTTTACTACCACTGTTGAGCAGGGGTTTACATAAAAGAAAAGTTATGAGAAAGAGTGACAGGTTATAGGGGGTGTCAGGAAAAGGTTAAGAGAAGGATGAGAATACTACTGAGAGTGGAGTGGACGAAGAAAGAAGCATGAGAGAGAGAGGGAGAGAGAGAGAGGGAGAGAGAGAGATAGAGAGAGAGAGAGAGAGAGGATGCAAGTTAGTGAGATAGGAGATTACTATTGACTTTATATTTGAATTCTTGAAGATTGTTACCGTCCGGAAAGCAAGTAAACGGAAGGGAGTTCCACAGGCGGGAGGTGCGAGAAAAGAAGCTGATGGAGTAGAATTTGCGTTTACAATTTATTGTTTTCCCAGTAAAAGAGTGTGACCTAGTTGCTAATCTTGTGGCTCGAGGAAATTCATGTATGGTGGGTACCAGTGAGCTAAGTTCATCTGAGCAGAAACCATGAAAGTATTTGTAGAAGAGACACGGGGAAACCACATTGCGCCGGTAAGAAAGTGACTGTATTCATGCTGCCAAGTCGGGATCTATCACATTACAGATTTTTCATTGGATTTTGTCAAGGAACCCTAGGTGGATAGTAGGAGCATTTTCAGTTAATTTTGTTTGTGTCGCTGCAAATGATGGGTAATTTGCTGAAAAACAGACAGGTCTCTAAATTTTGAATCCAGCGAATACTTTATTGCCGTATTTGAAGTGGATTTTGTTAAGGGTTGATTTTTCTTTTTGTGTTGAGCGTCGACATTTTTAATCAAACTTGTATTAGCGAGGGATTGCTGCCCAAATACACAACTTTTTTTTCAGTCAGTCAGTTAAGTGCCATATATGTTACAAGTTTGGCCGATCTTGTCTCGAAAGCGACATGATTGACTAGGTAAAAGATTTTCCCCCAGTAGATTGCCATTACTTTCTATGATAGGTTTTTACTAGCCTTGGTTGGCAACCGGCCTAATTTCTCCTGCTATTTAACCCAAAGCTAGAGGGAAAAGAGACGGATTAATGCCTTTCCCAAGGGTATATGCGCGTGAGTGAATGCAACGAATTGAACCGGAATTCGGATTCGGTTGTCCGATTTTTCATACCAAACCGATATCCACAACGCACCACTCATATACATCCCATATATTGTTACGAAGATTAACGAAATGGTTATAAACAACCGACAATTTGAAATTATTTGTTTCGAAAATTATTATGATCGATACTCGTATTTAAGTAGATATTCCCTTCCGCATGATTGCTTCCCCGACGGCTATAACCTCCAGGAGTTTAAATGTAAGGTCAATAGACACCTCCTAACACACTAACTCGCACCCATTCTCTCCAATGCTCTCCCTACGTACCTCCTAACTCGTCTATCACCATCCCTCTGACATTTCCTATACCCAATCGCTCTATGTAAACCCCTGCACTATAGTGGCAGTGGACTGCCTTGCTTGGGGTGATATGATTTTTAAAAAAACTTTAAAAAGTTAGGGGTTCTGTTTATGCAATATTTGCGTTCTAATATTTCAGGAATTGCGTGAATGTACAAGTGCAGTGCAGTGGATAGCGGATCGGAAGGAGAACACGCAGGGCCGTAGTTCGAATTCCAGTCTGATTCGTGACATTCACTTACGAACAAGTGCCTTTGAGATATATGAATTTATTTCCCTTGTCAGCTATGTGTTAATTAGTAAGTCTCTGTATCTTGAAAATCATTGTCATTCTTAAAAAAAATAATGCAGGGAAAAAGACTTTAAAAAATTATTTTCACAATTCAAAATTTTTCGACTTTAAATAACACAAAGTGGTGCTAAACCGTAAAAAACAACCAAAATCAATGAATGCAAAAATCGCAATAAATTGTTTGTTGCCACGGTTGAAGTTGTATAGATCTTAAAGAATACAATATATTTTTTAACCCTGAAAAAAAAAAAAAAAAAAACTGAACATTGCCTTGGGAAGATTTAAATTATACGAGTAGAATGAAAACAAAAGGGCACTTATACTTAACATTAGAAAGAGACAGTTGAAATTTGTATGGCACAGAATGAGGAAAGAGGGCTTGGAAAATTTGACACTTGAAGGACATATAGAAGATAAAAACAGGGACATAGGAAAGAAGCTACCTAACACGGGTTTGTGTACACGGTTGGCAAAACAGGATGTTTAAGAGATATGGCAAAAGGGCAAATTTTACTAAGGGCTACAAAGGGTAAAGTGTTGTTGAGAGCCAAGATCTCTCAAACCCTGAAGAGACACGGCTCACATAAGAATAAAAGTTCGAATTCAGCACATTGCAGGGGCGTCAATTTTGGTCATAAAACTTTTACGATGAAAGAGAGAGAGAGAGAGAGAGAGAGAGAGATGGAAGTAGCAGAGGTGGAAAATATTACAAAGAAAAGATTTTTTAAAAAGACAAAGAGCAAAAGAACGGGGAAGATAAAAATTAGGGTGTAAATAAAAATGGAAAAATACGTGCGAAAGTGAGTGTATAAACAAAGAAAAGAATGAAAAAGCGTAGGAAAAAGAAAGAAAGAAAGAGACAGAGGGTAAATAGAGGAAGAAAAGGAGAGAAAGAGGAAGAAAATTGTGAAAGCTCGGAGAGAGGAAGGAAACCAAAAGCGAGGGAAAAGAAATTATTAAAAAAAAAAAAAAAAAAAATCAAATTTTCTAAAATCGGATGACCATATAACGAGTGAATTTAACTCTCGTCTCATCAGCGATAACAAAACATTTGTTATCACTGATGAGACGAGTGTCAAATTCACAATTTAATATGGCCACCCGATTTTACAAAATTTGCATTTGTTTTTTTACATGTAATAAATATTGGTTCCGTCAGTAAACAAATTTAATTATATTGAGCCCACTGGCTGAATCAGTTTTGATATTAATAGGATCCGTTGGGATTTACCTGCAAACCATTTCTTTCAGACTTATAATCTATATGACTAATGTGGATATATATATAATTTATGTAGGGAATTTCGTCTTTCGTGAAAGTATATTGCAAGGTCTTCACTCTTCAGGGTTTTTGTTTTCTGGGCTTTCGCAGTTTTCCTTTCGTATTTATATGAAGTTTGGTGTAATTTGAGCTTTATTCAGTAGAACCGAGTTCGAATTTCAGTTGAATTCTTTGCATTCACTTACGCGCAAATACCTTTGGGAAAGGTATTAATTGGTCCTACAGAAGGATGCTGCGAATATCATGGATCGAGCATGTGAGCAACGATGAGGTTTTGGAAAGGATGGAAACGAAAAGGAAATGAATACTGAGCATCAGGAAGAGACAGCTGAAGTTCCTGGGACATGCAATGAAGAAAGAGGGCTTGGAGAACTTGATACTAACAGGTCAAATAGAGGGAAAAAGAGACAGAGGAAAGCAATGGATAACATATTTGAAGGACCTAATCAGGTGGATGATGGAACAAGGGTTGCATGGTGTAACAGAAGAAGGCGTGCTAAAAACCACCAGGGATAGGGAGACGTGGAAAGCTATGATCGCCTACGTCCTGAAAGGACAGGGCACATAGAAGAAGTTGTGCCAGCTATATAACGCGAATAGAATTTCACACCCTTTTACCAGAGGTGAGGTAATTTTTCCAATTTGTCAACAGCTTAGCAAGAGACGGTGTGTCCGTCACTGATACACTATCCGCGCATTCGTATAGCAAAAAAATGGCTTTAAAAGGGCAAGCAATGTATTAGAAACAGGAAAATTTCGCTAGAAGCAAAGAAAAAAGTTCGAAACTGTTATTTAATATCAACTCCTCCAATACGATAGTAAAATATGGTGGACAATCGCCTCATAGAAGAAAAAGAAACTTGAAGGAACACAAATGAGATTCTACTGAATGATGCTGAGAATACCAGGATCCACGTTGCTTAACTTCGCTGATCGTACAGGAACCTGTGTTTCAACGTGATGTGGCCGCAAGCCATCACACCCGCACATCCAAGCTTTCAGCACCTGGTATTCTCATGCGGTAACCCATCTAGGTACTGACCAGGCTCGACGTTGCTTAACTTCGTTGATCATACGTAAACGGTGTTTCAACGAGATGTAGCTGTGAGGCACAACACCCGTACATCCAAGCTTACAGCACCTGGTATACCAATGCGATTACCCCTCTAAGTACTGACCTGGATCGACGTTGCTTGACTTCGCTGATCGTACGGGAACGGGAAGTTTGATGGCAGATAAAAGGTTTAGGAGAGATAGCAAAAAGACAAAATCTACTAAGAGCTACAAAGGACAAGAAATTGTGGAGAGCCATGATCACCAACGTCCTGAAAGGAGACGGCGTATAGAAGAATATAACAAAATACGTTCTTATTACTATTATTATTTCACTCGAAGCAAGGATATAATGCCACTAAGAAGCAGGGGGTTACAGAGAGGGAAAGAAAACGTGGAGACTTTAGTGGGGAGGATTGAAGAAAGGACAAGAAAGAGTTCAGGAAGACCGAAGACGTGAAATCCTTACAGTGAGCGAGGGAAACGTGAAAATTGCTGAAATTCCAGTTGAATTCGTTGCTATCCTTTACACACAAATACCCTTGTGGTACAGTGGATATCCACTCGGAACGACAAATCGGGAAGCCGAGTTCGAATTCCAGTTGAACTCCTTGCATCCACTTACGCACAAATACCTCTAAGAATGGTATTAGTCTGTCTCTTTCCTCCAGTTATGGGTTAAATAATAGAACAGATTGGGTTCTATAGCCCGGTCTGGCAACCAGCCTATCACAGAAAGCAATGGCTACCTACTGCGTGATAATCTTCTTCCCAGTCAGTCATGTCTCTTTAAAGACATGATCGCTCAAGGCGTGTATCACGTATGGCACTTAGCTGACTGACCTTGGGAAAGGTATAAATCAATCTCTTCTCCCTCCAGCTATGGATTCAATATCAAAACAGACTTGGTTCTATAGTCTTGGTTGGCAACCAGTCTATGTCAAAAAGAAATGGCAACTTACTGCGGAAAAATATTCTGCCTGGTCAGTCATGAATCGAATAAGACATGATCGTCCAAGCGTGTATCATTTACGGCATTAGATTGATTGATTCATCTTAAGAGTCAGATTAGACCAACAATAGAGTACTAATGCCATATCTTGGAGCTGCTCAGTCTTCGTTTTCAAGACTTGGTAGAGGTCATCTACCATGCTTTATCCTACAAGTGACCAAAAATGGGGTATTGCTGCCATATTTTGGCTGAAGCTGTTCCATCCTCATCGGATTATACGCTGGATAAAATATTCTCTACTCTGTAACCTGTTTACCCCAGATGCAACTTAGCAAGTTTGACGTTACTCTATCAGTGTTTACAAGGCAAATGTTTATACGAGCACCCCTTTCACCAGTTGATTTCACAGGAGATTTCGCAATAATCCACGAGATATTCCACATCAGCCAATCTATGGATACCTGATGATGACCAGAGGGTACTTGGTCGAAACTTAGTGTCTATTATAACAACTATATTAACCAAGATAAGAAATAGCATGATATTTCCACGGGAGTCGAATTGCCCTCATTTCTGGTGTATTTCAAATGTAAAAAGAAAGTTCAATTATGTTGAACAGAATCCAGTGGAGATTCATCATGAACACGGCAGTCTTGACTTCATTAAGTCGATGATTAATTACAATCCATCCTCTTTATGCCTCAGGCTTACGCCCTATCACGTTGAATACACCGGTTCTCGCTCGATCGATTACCGAAGATAAGCAAGGTTGAGCCTGGTCAGTACTTCGATGGTTGACCGCTTGGGAATACCAGGTACTGTAAGCGTTTAGTGACGGATGTGCGTTGTGGTGCAGTGGATATCGGCTCGGAAAGAGAAATCGGTGAGCCGAGTTCGAATTCCAGTTGAATACCCTGCATTCACTTAAGCACTGGTACCCTTGGGAAAGGTATTAATCCGTCTCTTCCCTCCAGTTATGGGTTAAATAACAAGGGTAGGACTTGGGGACCCTGCCCTTGAAAACAAATCCCAATAAATCTTGATACTCGAAAAGAAAAACTGTATTACTAGACACAAAACTTATATAAAAACAACAATAAATTGTTGAAAGAAAAAGGTCTTACCAGCAATGAATAAATAAAATTTAGTTGGTAATAAATGACCCGCCGAGATTGATTTGCTATAAAAACAACCAACCAAAATCTTTATCCTCACTTCCTAGCACTTTCTGTTACATTGATTTATTTTCAGTCGATTTCATTTTTTTTTAATCATTTCATCCCGAGCAAGGCGGAAACGCCACTGATGTGCAGGGGGCTACATAAATGTAAAAAGAATAATTAGAAAAGAGTGAGGAGTACAAACTAGTTAGAAAAGAACAATAGAAAGCTGAGAAAGCAGGTGCGATGACAGATACATAGGTGGAGAGAAAGGGGAGGTTATACGGGGGTGGGGAGAGAGCTGGAGTCCAGTGGTTAGTAGATGACTATTGACTTTGCATTTAAATTCACTCTCTCAGTTGATCTCAAGTGGAATTAATACATTGAATCAATAGCGACATTGGCTGCTAAGAAGCTTGAGTCGCTATGCAGAGCTAGGAAGTTTTTCTCGTCAGAATCCATTTTGCACATTCATAAATCTACCATTCGTCCGTGCATTGAATACTGTTGCTATATCTGGTCAGATGCTCCTGCTGTTCATCTTGGGGGTTCTCGACAAAATCCAAAGGAGGATCTGCAATGTAATTGGTTTCAATCCTTCGTTCATTTTTTTCACTGACGGAATGTGGCTTCTCTCTGTCTTTTCTACAAGTATTTTCACGACTTCTGCTCTGATGAACTTTATTCCCTGGTGCCCCGCCATCGTAAATTTACCCGTACAACGAGATTGGCAACTAGGTCCCACTCTTACCGTCAAAACAGGAAAATGTGACCGCGATTTCTATTTCATCAGTTTCTCTCCTCGCACTTCCCGCCTGTGGGACTCTCTTCTCCATACTTGCTTTCCTGATAGCTACAATCTTCGAAAATTTAAATGTAATGTCAATTGCCATCTTCTATCTCCACGACTTCCACCTCTCTCTTACCCTTTCTACAACCCGTTTCCTCTCATCGTAACCCCCCGCTGCAAACCAGTGGCAATATTGCCTTGCTGGTGTGAAGCGATTATAAAAAAATTCAAGTCGGCATCTATGCAGTTTACACCACCGTTTACGCCAGTCTCAATAAGAAATCTGCCAATATTGACAAAGTAAGCGTGACTGCTGCACTTTAAAAGCACCCCCAATCTGTGATTGAATGGGGGTAGAAAATGGCTCGTAAATCGTAATGCATCTAAACAAAGCTGCTCACTTTTAACCACCTTACTGCCTACCATGAGAATAGATAACGCTAGTTTCCTAGAGAGCAAAACACTGCCTTTCCTTGGCCTAACTCTTCTCAAATGACCTCAGAAAAGATGACTACATTGAATCCACAGTTACTTCTACTGCTAGGAAGGTTGGCTCTCTGTGTCGGCCTGGAAGTTTTTCTCGTCTGAATTCATTTAGCACGTTCATAAATTTACCATTCACTCGTGCATTGAACACTGTTGCCATATCTGGTAGCCCGCCTTCAGTAACTTTCTCACCGACATGATGTGGCTGCCCTCTGTTAAGTATTTTCATGGCAACTCTTCAGATAAACATTTTCTCAACCCTGGTACCTCGACCACATATGTTTACTCGTGCTATTAGATTGGTTTTAAGGTCTCACACTTTTACCGTCTAACTAGATAAATTAAGCTTCTCTTCTACTCTAAAAGTTTCTTTTCTCGCACTTCCCGTTTGTGAAACTCACTTATATTTGCATACTTTTCTGTTATCTGTAATCTTCAAATGTTTAAATGCAACATCAGTTCCCATCTTTTATTGACTTGATTCCCATCCATCTCTTATCTTTTCTTCGACATCCCCTGTACCTTTTTTATTCTCCTACTGCAACATCCTGCACACTAGCGGGATTTTTTAAAAGAATCATTTCACCCTAAGTAAGGCAGTTTTACTGCCACTGGTGTGCAGGGGGGTTACATGAGAGGAAAGTGATGAGAAAGAGGAAGAAGTAATAGGAGGTGTCAGAGAATGGATAAGAGAAGGATGAGACCACTGGTGTGATGAGAGTGGAGTGGACGGAGAAGAGGAACATGAGGGAAAGTATGGGAGTCAGAGAGATTTCTGCCTTGCTTCAGGTGAAATGATTATTTAAAAAAGTACCGCGAGTGGTTCTCGAACCTTGTATTCGATGAACTTTACACGAAAAAAAAAAAAAGAAGAAAATATTGCATAAGACTATTCTAATAAACTGTTAGTTCACCCAATACTATACACAAGCGCCGCTCAATGTAGAGGTTTACTAAGTGAGAATATTTTAAAGGAGGCGGGAAGTAAGAGTCAGTCAGTTAAGTGTCATACGTGATACACACTTTGGACGATCATGTCTCTTTAGAGACATGACTGACTGGGCAGAAGATTATCCCGCAGTAGGTTGCCATTACTTTCTGCAGTAGACTGGTTGCCAGCCAAAACTATAGAACCCAGTCTGTTCCGTTATTTAACCCATAACTGGAGGGAAGAGTTGAATTAATACCTTTCCCAAGGGTATTTGTGCGTAAGTGAATGCAATGAATTCAAGTGAAGTAAGAGACGCTACATAAAATCACGTTGTATGTCATTATCAAGACGACAGCATCACTTACTTCTCCTCGGTTTGGTTAGAGAATATCACCATTAGACCGTAGAAGTTTGGCGCCGTGTCACCTGCCCAGACGAGTCATCTTTCCAGCGCTAAAGGCAGACAGTCGTGTTCACTTGTGGTGGAAGATCACAGGAGGCTATGTGTCCATCCTCTCAGCTGGGTATTCCGCTGGCTTTGTAATATGGTGAGGTGATTTCTTTTCAACTAGCAAATACATCAATATGGAGTCTATCATGACAAGTTTGACATGCATTCAACACACCATTTATCCTCATGAAACTCACCATCTTTCCCCGTTGTTGATGGCCTCTTTCAGCCAGATAACACAAACACTATTGGGGGCAAGTGACTATAAACTGCTTCTATAAACGCCTTGTTAACTTTAATTTGTGATGCATACCTAATTAAATTCCCTGCAGCTAAACCCAAGCCTTGGAATTATATATATATATATATATATATATATATATACCTATTCAACGTTTACAGTACCTCGAGAAAGACAGCATTTAAATTTTGGAAACTGTCGTTATCAAGGAAGCATGAAATTAATTTCTATTTTCTTCTGAGATGAGCGATTTTCAATAATCTTGAAATTATTTTGAACTTTTGTTCTCATCTCGGTTGATAGAGGTGTTACAAGAGACGTTTCGATCAAGTACCTTCTGGTCAACATCAGGTGTCCATAGATTGGCTGATGTGGAATATCTCGTGGATTATTGCGAAATATCCTGTGAAATCAATTATTGTTCTCTCAGGTTGGAATTTGGTACTTCCACTACCAAACCCAAGGATCGAACGCATGACCACTAGATGATACTAACACATGTATAACCAACTACTATATTCACTACGCCAATTGATTTCACAGGATATTTCGCAATAATCCGCGAGATATTCCACATCAGCCAATCTATGGACACCTGATGGTGACCAGAGGGTACTTGGTCGAAACGTTTTGTTTATTATAACACCTATATCAACCATGATGAAAACAAAAGTTTGAAGCATTAAATTGTTATACATTATTGACATTGTTCGGACCGTTGTTCTCATCTCCATTGCCATGTTTACAAAGTTTCGGCCGGCCTTCTTCAGGTGCTAAGTATTTCGAACCTAACCCTTTATTCTGATTACTTGGATATATCATTCTCATTTCATGTGCGATGCCACTTCTGGACGCCATGTAGTTATCACCTTTAACTCAACTCTCTAAGCTATTTGTTTACTACTGCTATAGCCAGGTATTGAACTCACAACTCTTTGGGTCAAGTCACTGGAACTAAATGTCTATATTGAGAAATAAGAATGATATCCCTCAGTGGCCGAAATAAAGGGTTCGGTTCGAAATTTCTAGCACCTGAAGAAGGCCGGGGTATAGAACGACCAAAACTTCGTAAACCTGGCAACATGAGGACAACTGTCTGATCAGTGTAAATAATGTGAATACTACTTCATCTCAGAAATATAGACAAGTACTGGTGGTACAGTGGATATCGGCTCGGAACGAGAAACCGGGGAACCGAGTTCGAATTCCAGCTGAATCCATTGTATTCACTTACGCGCAAATACCCTTGGGAAAGGTATTAATCCGTCTCTTCCTTCCAGTTATGGGTTAAATAGCAGGACAGATTGGGTTCTATAGCCTTGGTCGGCAACCAGTCTACCGCAGAAAGCAATGGCAACCTACTGCGGGATAATCTTCTGCCCAGTCAGTCATGTCTCTGTCGAGACATGATCGCCCAAGCGTGTATCACGTATGGCACCTAAACTGACTGACTGAAATTGTTGTATTTCAAATTAATTTAGAAGCTATTGAGTGGATCTAATTGTGGATCTGAATGCAGTTATTTTTAGCTATTTTATCGTGTTGTTTGTTAACTTTAAAATAGTCTGTAAATGCATAATAGGTACCACCTACACAATAACTGCTAAAATAACAAGACTTTCTAGCCATAATGCACCACTTATCAGCCTATATAAATAGTCGCGTCAAAACGCCGCTCTTTTGCAAACGGCGGGCTTAAAGGAAAATCACAGCGAAACAACAGAGTTAAGCAACGTCAAACCTGGTCAGTACCTAAATGGGTGACAGCTTGGGAATACCATGGGCTGCAAGTTTGGATCTGCTGAGTCATGTAGTAGATAATGGCTCGGGATTGTTAATAGGAGAGCGGAGTTCCATTTCCTATTGGGTTCGTTATATCCACTTACGCGCAAATACCTTTAGGATAGGTATGAATCTATCTCCAAAACTTGTAACACTAAACCATCGTCAAAAAATAGAATTAGGTACAAAATATTTAGATTTCGGCATTAAATGACCCATGAAGGTTGATATGCCGCTAAACAAGAACAACCAACCTGAAGACTGCGTTTAAACATGAAACAAACACTCACTACTGAATGTTGATCTCAATGTCATATATATATATATATATATATATATAGTCATTCGTAGACAGATCTGTTTCGCTGTATCACAGCTCATCGGTACGGTTAGACAGCCGATTGCCTTTTACCCAGGATGGAAACCCGAACTGGCGTCAGTCAGCAATTCTACCTCTGAGCTATGGGCGCTCGGTAGAAGGGGGAAAACCTTTTAACGTGTATATTAACATTATACACACCCAATTCTGAGAGTGTTCTAAATCATTGCTAAATGAACAATGCGTAGATGCCGGAGTAGCTACTGTTTTTCAAAGTTTCCTATATTTCCAGAGTGCTCAATCAGGAGTTACGAATTAGTTGTACATCGCGACACGGAAATTTCTATGTTTCGAGATATATTCTCTTCATCAGGCAATGTTTGATGCTGGTTGTACAGATGATTTACATGATAACCATGCTGTACAACCAGCATCAAACATTGCCTGATGAAGAGAATATATCTCGAAACATAGAAATTTCCGTGTCGCGATGTACAACTAATTCATAACTATATAATTATATTAAGCTCTATAATATTTATTATATTGTGCACGGTTCATAATAAAATAAATGCCGGGGCACTCAAAATAATAAAATCTTGAGTCCTCTTCACCTGCAATTTATATATATATATATATATCAACATGCCTAGTGGGCATAGAAGAATCCAAAGGAGTATCCTTTACATATAATGGTAGGATAACTCTCTACGAGAACTCTAAACATATATGCATATAAATACATATAGAGCAAATATAAGAAAAATTAAGACAGACGCGTTATTTCATGGTAATTCGGAAGTATAGGCCTATTTCAGGCGAGCCATCTTCTGTAGGAATGTCTGTGGGTTCGACAAACGGATGGATTGTTCTTATTTTCTCTTTTAAGGGAGCGACAGTTATATTCTTATCATCTTATATGTTTTTATTTTTTTTATTTTTTATTTTCTTATTCGCCGGGTTAGGTTTTTGTGAATCCTATTCATGTAGAATCCTTCGTTGAATAAAGACGGAAGCTGAAGATGGCTCGCCTGAAATAGGCCTACACTTCCGAATTACCATGAAATAACGCGTCTGTCTTAATTCTTCTTTATATATATATATATATATATATAGGTATGAATTAACTGTATAAATATATTAAGCTCTATAATATTTATTATATTGAGAACTGTTAATAATAACATAAATGTCGGGGCACTCAAAATAGAAAAACCTTGAGTCCTCTTCACCTGGAATTATACATATATATATAGTATTTTTTAAGACGTTACATTTTTCTTTCCTATTCTAACAAAGAAACGTCTCCCAATTCGTAGGATTATTTATTTATTGGCATATCTTTTAATGATAAAAAGTGCCACTTTTCCTAAACATCACCTCAAAGCCTGGTGATAACATTTTAACAAGTTTAAACTGATTATCAGTAATCTGATCAGAAGTCATTAATTTCTAAATAGGGTAAAATGTCTTAGGTATATTTTGGTTCTACTCATACAAATTATTTATGATTAAGTTCGCATGGGTGCTAAACATTACCAGCGTCTTGCCAGTGACTTCTCTCTACTGAAGGAATGTCGCTCCTTTATTTGAAGGAAGTGTTTCCTTGTATTCCATGAGATATTGATAAATATTCTAAAATCGGGAATCGAGCACAGAAAAACAAAGCAGACATATATTGTGATTTAAATTCGTCAGTAATAAATATTTTGCCGATGTTAAATTAAATCTGTCTTTTAATTAAACTCGAGATAAATCGTCAAAAAGGTAGAAAAGCAGGGTAACAGCTAAATAGGAAAAATGAAGAAAAAAGTAGATAGACAGACATATATATATATGTCTGTCTATCTATAGGAGTCGCCGACTGACGCCATTTCGGTCGGGTTTCAATCCTGGGTCAAAAAGGCAATCGGAGTCTAACCGTACTGATGAGCTGTGATACGGCGAAACAGATCTGTCTGCGGATGACAATATATATATATATATATATATATATATATATAGATAGATAGATAGATAGATAGATAGATAGATAGATAGATAGACGTATAGCATGACGTTGATATACATACAAACACAGAACGTATTTATTTTAAACCAAATATTTTTTTTTTAAATATTATCTGTTTTGTTCGCAATACAGTTAATTCAAATTGAAATATTAATTTCATCGGTTGAACATTGCATGGAAAAAAATCAGATAAAAAAAAAATCAGCTAATGTACAGGTTACGGAATTATTGATACAGATTTTATTTTAATCGTTTCACCCCAAGCAAGGCAGTATCGCCACTGATGCGCAGGGGGTGACATAAGAGAGTAAAAGTTTAGGCAGGAGGAGAGTGAAGAGAAAGACGAACCAGTTACAGGAGTAGTCAGAGAAAGGGCAAGAGAAGGCTGGGAACACAGGTGTGAAGACAGTTGCGAAGGTAGAGAGAAAGGTAAAGAACAAGATATACAGGGTGATGTAGAAATAACGAGGGAAGTACTGGAGTCAAATGGATAAGAGATGGGAATTGACATTGCATTTAAATTCCTGGGAGTTATATCCGTCAGGAAAGCAAGTAAACAGAAGGGATTTTCACAGGCGGGAAGTGCCAAAAAATAAGCTGCTGGAGTAGAATTGTAGGCTGTATTTGGTTGATCTAACTGTAAGTGGGTGGGACCTTGTTGCCAGTCTGGTTGTACGAGTAAATTCTTGTGGAGGGGCACCAGTGACTTAAGTTCGTCGGAGCAGAAGCCATGAAAATATTTGTAGAATAGATAGAGGGAAGCCAAATTCAGCCGGTGAGAAAGTGGCTGGAGTCGAGCTGCCAATTCGGGACCAATGACAGATTCTCCTTTGGAGCCTATCGAGAACACTGAGATGAACAGCAGAAGCGCCTTACCAGGTATGACGACAGTATTCGATGCACGGTCGGATGGTTGATTTGTAAATGTGCAAGAAGGATTCAGGCAGAAAAAAAACAAACTTCCAGGCCCGACACAGTGACCCAACCTTCCTAGCAGTGGATTTAGCTATTGACTCAATGTAATTATTCCACTTGAGGTCGGAAGAGAGGGTGAGGCCGAGGAGGCGCAGTATGGATAAGAGAATGAACTCGTCAAATTTGAACAGACCGAAACCGAAAGAAAAATACAAAAATTGATAGCTTGACCTGGTCTATCTAGCTAGCTAGAGAGCAAGCGTGAATGAAATATGAGTGAACAGAATGAAAATAATATATAAACAGAACAACATATACTCATCGACCAAGACAATAAACGTACAAAGCTTCGTATTTTAACAACATTTCATGCATAAAACTATCAAAATCGCCCAAGCGTTATGAACTGAATGTTGATCAGCATTTTTTACTAAGTTTTTATACAATAGAAGGTCATTCAGAGCAGAAGGTAACGGTCAGAATTGTTTGAGTTTGAGTTGAATTTTGTTTATCGGAATATCAACCTCTGTCGGTTATATAATGCCAGAAAAGGTGGAGTTTTAACGGTTATTTTAATTTTTGGTTATAGTGAAAAGGTTGGTTTAGTCAGATTGTGATGAAAAATAGTTTATATTTTTTTTAATTTAGAAAACTGAAGATGTCTTCTATTTTAGTATTCAAAGATAAATTGCAGGTAATTTTTTCCTTCAAAAACGTATTATGACAATATTTTTTTTCCTTTAAAACGTACTATGGCAATATTTTTTCCTTTAAAACGTAGTATGGCAATATTTTTTTTTCTTTCAAACGTAGTATGGCAATATTTTTTTTTCTTTCAAACGTAGTATGGCAATATTTTTTCCTTTAAAACGAACTATGGCAATATTTTTTCCTTTAAAACGTACTATGGCAATATTTTTTAGTATTTAGTATTCAAAGATAAATTGCAGGTAATTTTTTCCTTCAAAAACGTATTATGACAATATTTTTTTTCCTTTAAAACGTACTATGGCAATATTTTTTTCCTTTAAAACGTACTATGGCAATATTTTTTTTTCTTTCAAACGTAGTATGGCAATATTTTTTCCTTTAAAATGTACTATGGCAACATTTTTTCCTTTAAAACGAACTATAGCAATATTTTTTTTTTCATTAAAACGTACTGTGGCAATTTTTTTTTACCTTTAAAACGTCCTATGGCAAAATGTTTTTTATTTTAAAACGTACTTTGGCAATATTTTATTTCCTTCAATAAACGTATAATGGCAATATTTTTTTTAAACGTATTATAGCAATATTTTTTCCTTCAAACACGTATTATGGCAATAATTTTTTCCTTCAAAACGTATTATGGTAATATTTTTTTCCTTTAAAACGTCCTACGGTAATATTTGTTTTCCTTCAAAAATGTATTGTTGGTAATATTTTTTTCTTCAAGATATCTATATATTTCTATAGAAGGATTTTTATATTTTCATAGTGTTTTGACCCCAGTTTTGAAGTTGTTTGCCCATAGCTGGGACCCTAACAGGTGCTACCGCTCCGGGCCAGGGAGGACCTGGGAACAACAGCAATTAAGAGGTGGTTCCATGCTCCTCACAACCTTCCAGTCCGAGGTCTTGCTGCCGGATGCCGGAATCGTAATACTGGGTGAGGTGTAGGATTTCAATGAGAGAATTGGTAGGAAGTCAAGATAATAAGGACAAGAAGGATCGATAACGACTGATCCATAACTTGATGAGGTAAAGATTGTTTAGCGAAGAAACCGCGCTGGACGCTACTTTGCAAAGTGGCTGTTCTTGGGGGCATATTGAGTGGAACGTTTTTCTTAAGGTTGAATAACAGAAAATAAGGGTAATTCGGATTCTGTGGAAGTGGCATTTCGTCTCCTAATAATAAATGAAGCGCTCATCTGAACATTTTCTGTGGAAGCGGCATTTCGTCTCTTAATAATAAATGAAGCGCTCATCTGAACATTTTCTGTGGAAGCGGCATTTCGTCTCCTAATAATAAATGAAGCGCTCATCTGAACATTTTCTGTGGAAGTGGCATTTCGTCTCCTAATAATAAATGAAGCGCTCATCTGAACATTTTCTGTGGAAGCGGCATTTCGTCTCCTAATAATAAATGAAGCGCTCATCTGAACATTTTCTGTGGAAGTGGCATTTCGTCTCCTAATAATAAATGAAGCGCTCATCTGAACATGTTCTGTGGAAGTGGCATTTCGTCTCCTAATAATAAATGAAGCGCTCATCTGAACATGTTCTGTGGAAGTGGCATTTCGTCTCCTAATAATAAATGAAGCGTTCATCTGAACATGTTCTGTGGAAGTGGCATTTCGTCTCCTAATAATAAATGAAGCGCTCATCTGAACATTTTCTGTGGAAGCGGCATTTCGTCTCCTAATAATAAATGGAAGCGCTCAATCTGAACATTTTCTGTGGAAGTGGCATTTCGTCTCCTAATAATAAATGAAGCGCTCATCTGAACATTTTCTGTGGAAGTGGCATTTCGTCTCCTAATAATAAATGAAGCGCTCATCTGAACATTTTCTGTGGAAGTGGCATTTCGTCTCCTAATAATAAATGAAGTGCTCATCTGAACATGTTCTGTGGAAGTGGCATTTCGTCTCCTAATAATAAATGAAGCGCTCATCTGAACATGTTCTGTGGAAGTGGCATTTCGTCTCCTAATAATAAATGAAGCGCTCATCTGAACATTTTCTGTGGAAGCGGCATTTCGTCTCCTAATAATAAATGAAGCGCTCATCTGAACATTTTCTGTGGAAGCGGCATTTCGTCTCCTAATAATAAATGAAGCGCTCATCTGAACATTTTCTGTGGAAGCGGCATTTCGTCTCCTAATAATAAATGAAGCGCTCATCTGAACATTTTCTGTGGAAGTGGCATTTCGTCTCCTAATAATAAATGAAGTGCTCATCTGAACATTTTCAAAGTGGCAGTTCTTGTGTAAATGCCTAGTGGAACATTTTTCTTACATTTGAAACTCGAGTAAAGAAAGAATGGAGTCCATGTACCGCTGCAGTAACCGAATTCTTGTACTATCCCCTACTTTACTCAATTGTACAAACCATAAAGCTCAATAAATTCACAGTTTTGCTTCTATGCTCCGAATATTTCTGATACATATTTAGAGATTCCCGATAACACAAAGAGAATAATCTGCAATGTTACTAGTCCTGACCTGGAATTAATTAGTTCGGATTAACATTCCTAAATGGTAAATAGACGACGTGAATTGAATCACTGTAATAGATGAGTAACAAGGTCTAATCATTATACAGTTTAAATGGTTAGATGTAACCGCATGTCCTATGCTAAGACTGTCTTCTATCGCACTTCTTGCTTATGGATCTTTCTTCAGTCTTCTTGCTTCCTTGTCAAATTTTGTCCTCAATAATTTAAATGCAATGTCAGTTGTTATCTTCTTAATTTTTGGTTCTTTTACTATTCTCTCTCTTCAATAGTATTTTTCTCTCACATTCTCTAACACTCAGTAAATTCTTAGTGGCTTTATTACCTTGCTTGGGATGAAAGTCTTGATCTGAGTTTGAGTGAATTTTGTTTAACGGCAAATAAACCTCTATGGGTCATTTAATGCCAAAATGTGTGGTTTTAGGGTTATTTTTTTAATGTTTGGTCATATTGAGAGGGTTAGATTTTGATGAATTTTTTAATTTTTATTTTAGAAAACTGAAGATGTCTTCCAGTTTTTATTCAAAAACGTATTGCTGGTAATAAATGTTTCCTTCAAAAATGTACTATGGCAATAACTTTTTTTCTTTCAGAAATGTATATTTTTCTATAAAAAATATTTTTTTATGCAAATATTTCTATAAAAGTTTATTTTTACATTTTCATAGTGTTTTGGACCCCAGTTTTAGGGTTACATATTTGCAAATAACTAGGACCCTAATAGATGCTACCACTCCGGGTCAGGGTGGACATGAGAAAAACAGCAATTAAGAGGTTGTTCCATTCTCCTCACAGCTTCCCAATCAGAGGCTTTGCTGCCGGATGCAGTTTACCGTCATACTCAGGACCGTCTTGATCTGAGAAAAATATTTAAGAACATATCTAAAGGTTACGTTAATGACAAAATATATATTTGAATAAGATGTAATTGTACTTTAAGTATAGAATAATAACGTTGATAAAAAAAAAAACGGAAAGTACGACTCAACCAAATATTTTCGAGACAATTTTTTCTAGCT